>JACAXG010000105.1:1186506-1339397 GCA_018881555.1 Amblyornis subalaris
CTCCTCCTCCTCCTCCTCCTCCTCCTCCTCCTCCTCCTTTTTTACAAAATGTGAAACTCCGCCTACAGAGACATAGCCTCTGGAACAAGTTCTGCCTTTGCCGCAGCCTTGGACAGTGTTGAAATTGGTGTCACAATATCATGGAAAATAATAAAAGGATCAGAAGGAGAAGTGAGAAAGCCCTACATTTCCAGGCTTCCTCCTGGGAGATTTGCCATACTGAGCTGTACAAGCTGCAGGGCTTCCTTCCCTCAGCCAGGAACAGAGCTGTGCGGCTCTATCAGAGATGAGTGGGATGAGCCACCTGGCTTCAGAGACCCCTTAGATCCTCTCGGAGTGGCAAATACCAGAGAAGAACTTGCCAGATATTTTCCAGTGTCTTCTGCCACCTTCCCTGTCCTTCCAGTCAGAGAAACTCTCATCTCTTACCACAATAAAGATTAACAGGATCTGTGTGTCCCTATGGCTCTGTGCTGCCCTGCCAACATTTTCACAACATTTTTTAAAGGGAAGGTTTTATCTCAGAAATTTGTTTCACTAACAGGCATTTTTGCCCTCCAAAAATAATGTTGCCTAGTTACTGTCTGCTGCTTGAATCTTTCCTGAATTCTATACTTTGCCCAGATCACATCTTCAAAGATGAATAAACTACTTATATCTTTCTTTATGGAGCGGTCAGTTTCTCTGTCCTTTGCTGAATGTGCCTGCCTCATTAGTCATTGGTGACCCTCCCTTAGTAGGCATTTCCTTCATTTCTCAATTTTTCGCCTTTGCTAATAGTTAAGCAAATATCAGCAAACTGCAGGCTCCAAAAAACATGTGCAGTTGTATATTACAAATCGGACTGGCCAGTTTTAATTCATTCTGCAATAACATGCAAAATTCTGTCGTTACTACTGGCTCTTGGAATGGAAAAGATTCTGCATAAGCTCAGCGATAGCCTGTCAGTTTGGCCATGGAAAAAAGCACGTGTATTCAGCCTCCTGACAAACTGAGTGCAGTGTAACATTATATGCTCCTTGCTGCCTTAGAACTTTAGTAATTTGGTGGAAGCTTTTGCAATTGCAATTGCAATGACTTTAAAAAAAGAATCATAAACTATTTTCATAGTATTGATTTTACATGATCATTTCCTATTTTTAGAATATTACAATTAAGTATTTAAACTTTACTATTGCCTCTTTTTGCAGTTTGAGTGACATCCATTGAAGATTAAATTTTGGCCATGACAGTAGAAAGATCGCTACAGTGCATATATTGATTTGGGTTGGGATTTTTTTTGTTATTTATTGTTCCATAAAATAAGTATTGAACCCATCTTAACTTTGTTCAATATTTACCTCCTCTGTCAATTTCCACTGAAATCAATACCAATCAAATTTTCATGTCCTATTTATTTTCCTGACATTGTTAAGTAGAGATCAAATACTACATAGATACTTAAATTTACGTATATTGCAAAGAATATTAGATCTGAAGTTATTTCCTCTTTTCTAACATTACCAATATACACTGAATTCAATTTTCTTTTCTGCCGTTTTAAGAGCATGCTGTGTTTAAGTACTTGGCTGCATAAACTAAGCCCTGGTTCCAGCAGCTATGAGGATGGTCTGGCTTTTTGCAGATGTGGGAGTGGTGCTTGGGTGGAGCTGCACCAGGAACAGGAAGGGGTGATTGAGACAACACACCCATGGGAGAAAATCTGAGTGAATCTTGGCCTTTCCCTTTATGTGCTGGGGCCAAGAGATCTGTCTGACATTTAAAGTGGCACTACTGATGTATTACAACAATAAATATGATAAAGCAACCTGAATGTATCCAGGCATAAATCATCTTGCGGTAAAATGGTGCTAGGAGAATTGTATTGTTATGGAAGATATGGCCTCTGCTGCCTCCCTCTTGGCTCTCTGTAGAGAGTTCTGTTGCTTCTTTGTACTCGGTGGTGACTCCCTGTAAAAGGTGGTGCTTGGGGAATGTCAGGGAACATGAGGCTGCAGGAGCAAGCACAGGTGTTCACAGATGTGGAGTGATGCTAGCTGCAAAGTTTTCTGTCTCTCTATATATGGTGCATGACTGAAGAAGCGGTTGGGGACAGATGAAAGAAAATTCTCCTTTGATTCTCCCCAAAAGCAATTTTCCAAGTCAGTCTTTGTCAGTTTTTCATTTTGGTTTGTTAGGTATCCTTTGGAAAAATTACTTTTTAAAGAAAATTTAAATTTTTCATGGGAAGAAAATTACTCACTTCACTTTGATTCACAGTCAGAGTTATGAGGCAGGGAAATGTTGCCACATCAGAGTTAGAGATGAAGAAAACTAGAATAAAAACTGTATGAGTCAGAACTAGGATGAAATGCATGCTCTTTGCTGTGTCTCTTTATGTTATTCCTTTAGTATATTGTACCACCTATAGTACTCATCAGTGTCCATACATTTGACCAGAGGCTAAATAGGAAGACTATCAGCTTAATTGCTGACATCTGGCCAGCAGCAAGGTAGGACCTTGCAGAAGTGCTACTTTCTAAGTGCAGCCGGTAATAGTTTCCTCAGAACTCCTAATTAGTCTAGAGAATAAACTATAGCCATAGGTTCCAGAGGCCCCCAGGGCCACATTTGGTGACTGTCAGACATTTGTTTTTTGTTTTCCAAGACATACCATATCAGCACAATTGGTGAAAATGAGAGAAGGTGGTAGAGATAGGAGGACACAGTGATGCTGTTTCTTCAATGAGTGTGAAGAGTGGTATGTTTGGGTGAACAGAGGTATGTGTTAACACAAAATGTTAACAAATTCTGCTGCCAAGGGAAAAAGAACAATCTGTTCATCGTGCCTAATGATCATTGTGCCTAGTAATCACTACATGATGTACTACAACAACAAAGTTGTTATTAGGAAATCTGTTTTGAGAGTAAAGCTAGGGAAGTAATCAAATGGATTCCCTGGAGCTGTGGAGCATTCAATCTTACATGTCTTGAAATTTTAGGTAAAGAGATTTCATTGGGTGTAGTGAGTCCCCCGGTGGGGTAACAAGATGGTCACACAGACTTCTTCAAGTCCATGACTAGCCTGGAGAAAATCGGGCAGACAAGAAACTGAAGAAGGAAAACAGTGATTTCTAAATAAGATGGAGAGATTTCAGGTATGAATCAGCTGTGGTGACTCAGGGCTTGGAGGAACAAACTAATATGCAGTTCACAGCACCTTCTTAAAATGCAAAATATTCTCAAAACCCCCCAAATTTATGAGAATATATTCCTGACAGGAATAGGAAGAAGGAATAGAAAGGGAAGAGGAAAGGGAGCACAAAATCAGTGGTGCTTAGATAATAGCCAGCTGAACTTTGAGAAAATAAAAAGCAAATAACATGTTGTGAAATAGGGATGTTTTTCATGGGATGGCATGTAAAATAAGTACTAATAGAACCAAATTTCCTCCCTTAGTGTGTAGTTTTCTATGGAGTTAGAAATACATTAACAAGAGTAGGAAACATTAGTTTTACTTTACTTTTCTCTCCTTTTTTTTTTTTTAATTGTTCAGAGAACAGTTAGGAGGAGCCCCTACTTGCTGTTTGTTACAGCCTCAGACAAGTTTCCATGAAATCCGACTAACTTTAGCAAACAATTATAAAGACTAGAGGCCTCAAGGAAAATTGCTTGTGTGTTCTGTAAACATCTGGTTGCCATTTTCAATTACAAGGACCAACCCACTGAAGGAAGTAGTTTAGTTTTTTTGGAACAGAAATGGGACACTGGGGTTTTTGTTCTTTTTCATAGTGGAGAGTAAAGGAAATGTCAGGAATAGAGAGGTCACTAGATGCTCAGCTTTTATAAATACAAAAGTCTCTGAGAAAATTAAAGTAAATTGAAATCAGGTTCTGAAAGTGTAAACAACCCTGTGGAGGTAAGGTTAAATAAGCAGGACTGGAGATCCTAGCATGCCAGCAAGAGCACAAGACTGTTCTATCATAAGTAAGTAATTTAAAATACTGTGCAAAATAATAATGGCGAGGCTAACCACAGAAATATTTTGTGGGTTACCATACAAATACGTATGTATATTCAAATATAGCATATGTAACTTCTCCCAAAATTGTTTTGGTTAGCTGTTGGTACAAATCTATAACCAACAGTATACAAAACTGGATGGTTTCCTAATGCAAAATGTATGTCATGTGAGTCCTGAGAAAAACACAAGTAAAACACACATTTTAGAAACATTCTTTTTGTAGGGTTTTAAGCAAGAAGCTTCCTAAACAAGCTGAATAGGTAGAAATGTGATCCTCAGAACATACTGAATTACAAGCATGTAACAGACTTAATCTGCTTCCATAACTTGGAAGCTCATTTAGTTTTGGGAAGAAAATGCATAGCAGAAACATACACGGTCTTGGTCACTTTTTAATTTTGCTTTTAGCAATTATCTCATGCTGCAGACATCACTGGTTTCAGTACAAGACAGATAAGTTTCTGACATACACAAATGAATGCTTCTCTCTAATATGATGCTGTTGTTTCTTGACAGAAAATCTAAATGCATCATATATTTGTCTGAACAATATGTATTCTTCTTCCCAATTATTAGCAGAACATATTCGTGCTTTCTAGAAGAAGAGCGCACAATTTCTTTGTATCACTAAAATAAACCCTTTGTAAGATTGTACTAAATCCTCTGTTTCAAATGCACTCTTTTCCTTTAGAAAGGGAAATTCTTTATTTGTTTATACCAGAAGTATAAAGGCATTGAGCTCCGTCAGGTAAAATCAAAATATAGCATTTAATCATAAATTTACCAAACATATCTTTCTTTGAATGTTCTTTTTAGTTTTATAAACAGAACACACTGTCCAGTGGTGAGTGGTATTTAAGGGGCTGACTTAGAAATTACAATAATTAAAATGATACACACTGATTACACAGTGAGCTAAAATTAAAACTTTACTGGAATAAATTATGTCACCTTAACAGAATCTGAAAAACACCAGTGTTTCGGAAGTTCCACATGTTGGCCAAAGGAAAGCAGCAATGTGCAAGGCTACTGAAATTAAATAAATACAAGGGATTTAGGCATCAGTATACAAGCTTTGTAATATGCTAGTAAAATGCAAATCCTGTAAAAGAGTTTGAGGCAATTTTTTGTAACTGTAGCCCATTGGATAAGAAGGTAACAGCATACAATTGCTTTTTCAAGTGTTTTTAAAATGCTTTCATTTAAGAAATGAATCCTGGCTCTGATAGGGTTCAAGCAGAGACTCTGGTTTATAAATATATATGTCTGTTCCTAAATGTCAGATAATTGTCTGCTAATATAGGTGCTGGGAGAATGACAGTCAGTCTAGCCAGAAGCCTGTCACCGTCCCGCCAGAGCACTCTCTCTAAGGGATTGTTGGTTAGGACTGCTCAGTGATTTGGCTGCTGGAAGCTGTGCACCCTTTTTGATGCAGTCCCTGGCTCTGAGCCCTGGTCAGCTGTGAGAAGTGTGCTGCTGCCTTTCATCATTGTGCTCCCTTTTTAGGTAGTGGCATTATATTCCACTGAAACAAACACTTTCTTCTTTTTTTTTTTTATTTTTTTTTTTTTTTTTACTTTAGCTACCATGACTCTTATTGGTTCAGGCAGCAAAAAGCTTATACACTGTGTAGGCCTTCATTGTAATTTGCGGCCAGCCCACACCATTCCTAGATTCAGATTCCAACTTTCTCCAGCTGCATCCACTTTCAGCTGACAGCTCTTTTGAATGCTGCATCCCAAAACCACCCCAGACATCAAAAGTGCAGTAGCCACCCACGGATTAGAACATGTTTCTGTAAATTTCACACAACATATTGTTACACTGGCTTGTCTTACATCAAATGGGAACCTTTTCTTCATGAGGGGAATGATTATTCTACCCTTCTGATGTTCAACTCCCCCAGAGTTGATTTTTCAATGTAATATTGAATATTCTTTTACTCAGCCCATGAGGTTGTCCATTTGGAGGTAATCCTGGTTTGCAGAGATGTCAAAGAGAATAGAAGCTCCTCTGACATACTCAGAAATTGAAACTATTTCTCATTTTCAAGTTAGTCATGAGAACTTTCAGATTTCTGGAAAAAATTGTTCCATACAGAGAAGTATTACTAAAATTGATACCCTCTCTTTGATTAGAAAGGAAAACCCCCACATATTATGAATTTCTATCATTTTTGGCAGGCATGTTTCCTTACAAAACAATGTCCATTTTTCACAACAGAAAGACAAAATATAGAAGGAATTTTGCTTTAAAAGTAACAAAGGAATAGGATTTGAGCAACCTTAACCGGTAGCAAGATTAAAAAAATATAGTCTTAACATATTTCCTCAATGGTGCCTCACATAAATAAAATACAACCATACTCTGATTGAGGGAAGAACAGAGGAACTGAATGGTATGCATTTTGGAAAGTTTGAACCGAATTGTTCAAGTCATAAAGTGTTTCTATTACAAGATTATTGTTGTAATGACTTTTTTCCTGACATTTGTGGTAATGATTTCAAAAATAAATATTTAGCTATAAAAAGGATTTTCAGTTTTAATTTGTAGCAACTACTAAAAGTGTGTATATAGAGTTTACTGAGTTTCCTTCTGTGTTTTGTAAATGCAAGATGAAYCTGGCAGAATGACAGTTATTTTAGATCTGACAGAATACAGCTCAGTTGATCAGTTTATTGAAAATGGACTTCTAGTGCAAAATGGCGAAGTAAGATCATTTTTTCTTTATTTGAAAGAAAGGAAGTGCACTACTTTTTTTTTTTGCAATAGGTAAAATAGAAAACATACCAGCATACCAAAGTACTGTTCAAAAGGCTGACAGACAAAATAAGAACAAAATCTAGGTATTTTGGAGCAAATCAAGAAAGATTTGTCTGTCTAAATAGGAATTAGGCATTTAAATATTTTTCTCATTTGGCTTCAGCAAGTGTGTTAAAAAAGCTCTCTCACTCCAGTTTTCGCAGCCACAGTGATGCCAAGTGTCAGTGGAGCCTATCTGGAAGTCATTCTTCAACTAAAAATAATTGAGATAATTTTCTATAAAGATGAGGTGGAAGTCAAGGACTTTAAATACATAGAGTTTGGCATGTTAGCCCTATTTTCCCTAGGAATGTAGTGTTAGTGCTTTAAAATAAGGGTTAGAAGACCTTAGGAGAAAGCTCTAAGAGTAGAAAAAAAGAAGTATTCAAGAAAGTACTAGCACAGAAGGTAACTGTAGACTAGTTAGGTTGCTTTCTTTATGACAGGATGATGTGTGAAGTAGGAGAAAGCATCAGGTTTTCTTCTTCCTATACCTAGCTCCATGACATATATGATTTACACCCCAGATGTTACATTACACATTTTTTTGCAAATCTAACAATGTGAAGGTGTCTGTTGACCTTCAAAAGTGAGAGGTCTGACCCTACGTTTATTTAAAATGTTTGCAGAGATAATTTTAAGGTCTACTTTAGAGTCCATGTTTTATGGATGCCCTACATGGTATTCATGATGATATCTATCAGAGACTTTCACTACCCCAAGGCATGCCGGGTGAGTAGAGGTGAAAGGCAGCGTAGAGTGATACATAGAAAACAGTATCTGTGGAGTACAGCTGGAAATCTCCCTTACATTAGCCGTGACTTAATTATTGCATCATTGTCTTCTGCAGTTTTGTCTAACTCGTAAACAAAATGGGTCAGTTCCCTGGTCCTGAGGACAAGTGGTGCAGTATGGCTCGTKTCCATGTATCTAAACTCTTTTCCCCTGACTGAGGGTGGCCTGCTTTTCTCTGATTTTTGGGAACTGTCACTGGCTTAGGCTGTCTCCTGGGGCATTGCATGGCCACCCAGGGAGAAGAAAACAAACACACTGGATGATTGCAGGCCAGTGATTGACCCTGTGTCCTGACACTGTTTAGTTTAGCCATTGCCTTTATTCCCAAGCTTCTTTTTTTCAGTATTGTTTCCTTTCTCCTGGGTATTACAGAATCTGACACATTAATAAGGATTGTATAAGATGCCTGAGTGCTGTAATTGCAGTGATCAAGGTCTGCCATTTGGATCTAAAATATGTGTCTTTGTTTCTTGCGTATGTGATCAAACATCATTGTTTTAACATTGTAATTGTTATCCGTATTCATGGTAATTAGAATGAGACAGGACATTAAGACAAATAAACCCATTTACTCCTTAGCTGCTTATCCTGAGGCTCCTATATATCTATAGAAGGGAAGAGGCTGTTTTCTCAGCACAGTTTCTGCCTTTTAAAGTCAATGGTGAATTCTTGTTAGTGCCATCATTCAGAAGGCTTCTCAGCTAAGGTTCCTCATGTTCTGTTGCAAAGAGTGGGAGTGGTAGAAAGGTTGGGGTGAAATGCAGGATGAAAAGTATACCCAAGCTGGCAATTTGGTTTCCTTGGGCAGAACTCCTCCCTAGGGGCTACTTTCCAATTGAATCTTCTTTCCAGCCACCAGCTATTTCTGTTTGTTGCATGTGCCTTTCTAAAAGCCCAGACTCTTCCTTACAAAAGTAGCAGGATCAGCCGGTTTTGCAGTAGTGGGGAAGGTGCCTCAGTACCACTTGTTCTATGTACACACTCRTGCAAGTTAGGATGTGCTTCCACACCTCCTCAAGTGCACAAGGTGCTTTGGGGCTCCTGTTCACTCATCATGACAGGTGTTGTGGCAGAGTTTCCCCAGGGACATCTTGGGGTTACCAGGGCGGGGGCTTGTGTCTCTCTGACAGGGTTACTGGGATTACCCCACCCAGCATTGTGCCTCTGTGCTCCTTCGTGTGTGTGTGCATGTGCATAAGAGAGAAGAGTATTTTGTGGGCAGATCCCCCTCCTGTGATGTCCCTGGGAGCAGCTGGAGCAGGGTGCTATTTGGATCCCCCCATCTGCTGCAGTTCCTCTGGGCTCCATTGTGCAGCCTGATCCCTACATATCTCAGCTGCATGACTCTTCTTCCCATACGCACATTTTCTCCTTCCAGTTTTCACCTGGTTCTTCATGCCAGTCTGCTCTCAGTAACCTATCTCTAATATCTCTCAATCTGTCTTTCTTGTCAGGCAGTTTCCTTCTCTACCTTCTCAGAAGGTAAGGAAACACCTGCACAGATGGATTTAGCTGAGCTTTAGTGGATCTGTGACATATGTGCTTTAACTAGGTACCAAGTACTTCCATTCCAGAGAAGTTTAGGTCTCAGTCCCACAATGTGTGAGTAAGAAACATATCTAACAGCTTTGACTGTGGTAGCTTACATTGTGTATTAAATACATATAAAGTAAGAATTTGAGCATTTGGGAGCAATTGGGGTTGTAAATTATTTTAGCTCGCATACAAGAAGAGCATACCATATTGGGTTATTAGGAGCTTTTGGTTTCACTGAGGCTTGCTGTACAGAAAATACCCATATGTGGAGAACATACCAGAGTAATCTGAATATTCATCCAAAGCATGGTGTGTAAGCACAGAAGTGGAATAACAGGCTTGAGTGTTTGAATTGCCCCAATGTGTTTGTCATTGGGTAAGAACTGCATATTTTCCTTTTATTTGCTATCGAACTTTACTACAGCTCAGAAAGTATTTTGACAGCGTATTTGACAAGGTATTTTCATACCTTGAGTTGAGAGATTATGCCATGATAAAACGTATAGGTTGTTAGAGTTACAATCTGKAATACAACTCAGTGGAGAGTTATTCTTCGCCAGTCTCTCCTAGATAGACTGAAAACCGTCTAATGCACCTGCCTGACAATACTGCAGTATTCTTCTCCCCATGTCAGACTAACACAATTTTTGAATGCAGTTTACTTTTATTTCCAGTATTCTGCTCATTCTTTGGTTGCACAGAAAAATATATGGATATAGTTTAATAATACTGCAATTTATTGGTTTTACCACCTTTTATTGTCTTACAGACGGTTATCGGTAAATTGAAAAAACAACTTTAAAACATTTGCTGCAAGTCTGAAAAGTCTTTTTTGGTTGTCTCTTATAGTATGGTAATTTGTTGATTGAAGAAAGGATTGTTAATCTATTGCATGACTGAATGTGATATAAATGGAGAAGGGATTGTCCTGTCTGTTCTCCATTCTTGTACCTATATCTGCAATAGATTTCTTTTGCTTCTTTTAGAGGAATTATCAATTGCTCCAATAAGGAAGACGATAACTCTTTGACTTGTAGATAGTTTTAAGGCAGTTTTAGAGTTTGAGACTAGGAGGAGAAATTAAAACATCTTTTCACATTTGAGAATATATCTGCGAGAAACAGGTAGCTCTTGGCTTGTTACACTCATTTTTTTACTTTTAAAATTCACCTTTGGATTAACAAGGAAAGCAGGCTTGAAACCTGTCCCTTCCTGATATAAATAAACAGTAATAAAATAACTCTCAGGCAAGAGTGGAAGCATTATGCCTTTCAATTTTTAGTTAGACTCAATATCCCTCCACAGCACTTGCAGAATAGATATAGAATAGTCAAGCATTACTGTGTTTTTATGAGAGAGGCACTGTGATAGAACTTCAAATGGCTATTTTATTGCCCAAATTCTGAACTCAGATGTGACTGTGCATTAATTCTTGAGCACAGGGCAATGTTTTGTGCTAAGCTGTTCAGGGACAGATGAGCTGTCCTTGGAATCAGACTGGTTCCATTTGGTTCACACCAGCATCTACTCTACAAAGAATGCTTCCCTTGGCACTTCAAATCCTCTTAGTCAGGGAGTAGCTGAGCCAAAAAAAAAAAATCCTGATCATCTTCAAGGGGAGTGAATAGTGACTGTCCTCAGGATTCCTTCAGTCTTTCCCTGGCAGCCATACAGCAACTGCACAAAGTATTTTGTGAATGAATTGACTGCATCCAACAATCTTAGCCTCATATATAGGGCGGGGTATTTTTTGACACTTATAATACTCTGCTGCAATTAATGTGACGATAGATTTTAGCCTAATTTGTCCAGCTAAGCTAGTGGTTATGGGGCTGTGTGTTAGGGCAGAGTACAGTCAGTCTCAACAAGTGGTGTGGTGCACACTGTGTGAAAGAGTGAAGGCTTTGCATATGGACAGGTGAACAGCTGCTTTCCAGAATAGTTCAGAAAATATCAGAAACCTCACCATCTTTTCCTGTGTGATCACTCAGTGGAGTGATCATTTCATCATTGTTGTTGTAGTGAGTCTATATTGGTGATAGTTCATGACCATCACGGGGCATGCTGAAAGAGAAATTAAAATGCTTCCAATAAGTACTTTTTTAAAGAGGAAATTCTTGAACACCTAGGTATGAGACATTCCTTTAGGGCAAGTCTTACAAATGAAACAATTCTATCAAAAACTTGTAAGAGGACCTGTCATTAACAAAGAAAAACTGTTCAGTCCGACAAGCAGCATTTTGATATTTGCACAAGAYGACAGCCAAGCTGCTGGAACCAGAAATAGGCTTCAAAGGATATTTTCCCCTGGAGTGTTATCAGCGAAGCACAGATCTTCAGAGGTGTAGAATTCCCACATCCCCAGACCCCGTCACACAGCCCGGCCAATGTTGCTGCCCTCTGAGATGCTGCAGGGCATAAAATTCAGCCCAGAATCCAGAGGCAGTCAGTGAGGCAGAAGTTCTGTCTTTCAGACATCTGTTAGTGCTTTCACTTCAAAGCCCTGGCTAGAGAACTATTGGCTCCTATAAACTAACTACATTGCAGGGTTGAAGCCCATCATATTCCTCTGCCCAGTTTAAAGTTGGATTTGTGCACAAACAGCTACTTCCATAAATACGTGCCTCCTCACCAAATTCAGTACAATCTGTGCTCAGTCCATTACCGTACAGGAGCAGAGGAGGTTGACTTCCTTTTTTTTTCCCTGTATACTATGAGGACTCATGATTCATGAAGCTAAAACTTATATTCATCATATTTATTTTTTTTACAGATCAGGATTACATGCCAAAATTATAACTGAATACACTGTAATGCATCAGTATGTAAACAATAACTTTACCAGAACATCTTCTCTTTACATCCATGCAGCTCAGAAGTGCCTGAAAATATATTTCAAGGAGAGCTGAGAGGAATTTCTCTTGAAGAAGTATCCTGTACAAATCTCAGGATCTCCCTTAGCAGGGGTTCTATAGCTTCCTTAGAGTATGGTATTCCAGTACTTGATATATATGTTTAGAAACTGTTCTTTATGAACCCTTTGCTGCAAATTAAAATTCTTACTTTGTACCTGTCTCGAGACAACTGATTTTGGAAGGGTCAAAATTTATTCCGTCKTGTTGTGGTTTAACCCCAGCCAGCAGCTAAGCACCACCTAGCTGCTTGCTCATTCCCCCTTAGTGGGATGAGGGGGAGAATCAGAAGAGTTAAAGTGAGAAAGCTCATGAATTGAGATAAAGACAGCTTGATAGGGAACGCAAGCAAAGGAAAACAAGGAATTAGTTCACCACTTCCTGTGAGCAGACAGGTGCTCAGCCATCCCCAGTACAGGAACTTCATCATGGATGGAAACCTAACGGTTATTTGGGAAGACAGATGCCATCACTCTGAATRTGTGTGCCCGCCCCCTTCTTCCTTCTTGCCCCAGCTTTTGTCGTTAGGCACAGCACTATATGGTATGGAATATCCCTTTGGCCAGTTGGGGTTGGCTGTCCAGGCTGTATCCGCTTCCAGTCTCATGCCCATCCCAGCCTTCTTGCTGCAGGTCAGAGTGAGACACTGAGAAGGCACTGACACTGTGCAAGCACTGTTCAGAAATAGTTAAAACAATGGTGTGCTATAAACATTGGTTTGTTAACAAATCAAAAAGGTATCACTATGTGGGCTTCTAGACAAAGAATTAACTCCATCCCAGTCAGACCCTGTAGGCGGTCTTCCAAAACCCACATCCTTTTTCTAACCCTCTATTGAAACCATGTTTTCCAAAACTGGGAAACGGTGTTACTGGAGAGGTATTACCAATACAAACTGCAGCAGAAGGATTACCACCTGATTCATTGTTACCCCCTGTAACCCTCATAAACAGGTTTGGTTACAATTCTTGATATCTACTGGGCTATTGTTTAGAATTCTGTGGGGAATTGGCATGAAATAAATTAAAACTGAGATTTTAAAGGAGAGGATTTAACTTTTTCAGCATCAATAAATATTTGGCAACAGCTCAAAAGTTATTTATGTTTGCCTTGTTTCTTTTTGGGGGGGTAACAATATTGTATCGTTAGTTCATATGTGCTTTATKAATTTGGTCCTTCTCTGCAGTAGTGCTCTGTGGCCAATTGTACCTCTCCATTTGATTTCTTCTTATGAATTATGGCACTTTAAACTTGTTTTGAATTTCCTTGGGTTGAATTTGGACCAATTATCAAAATTATTTTTCATTCTGACCGTGCTTCACAAAGCCCTTACATGTCTCAACTTGGTGTCACTTGCCATTTATAAATGCACTTGGTATTCTGCCATTCAATTTGTTACTGAAAAATTTGATCAGAACTGAATGTACAGTGGGGTATCTTTTGGTGTTCTGCTCCAAAAGAAATCCACTTTAATAATGGATTAGGCTTCATTTTTTCAAATAGCTTTGCAATCACCTCATGGGTGTGTTATGTGGAAACAGTGTCTAAAGACTTACTAAAGTCAAATTGTTTCACTGCTAACATTTTCTTTGTTCATTAAATCAGTTACTCTGTCAGAAGAAAGGAGACTACTTTTATATGATATGTTGTTGACAAACAAATGCTGGCCATTTCTTGTTGACTTCTTTTCCTCTAGTGCTCATTAATTGATTAATTTTAAGGTGTGAGCAAATGCAAAATTGCAAATTGACTAGAAATTAAAATAAAAATAAATCCAGACAGCTTTTTTTATTTTATTTTGCAGAATAAATGAAATACAGGAAGGTAAACATGAAAAAAGAAAATTTTATTTGATTTTCAAAGTTCTTTCATTTCAAAATTCAGGATGGAAACTTTAACATTGCAAAATGAAATTTCAGTCTATGGTAATGAGATGAAACTTAGTCATTTGGTTAAATTATATAATATACACCTAAGAGATTAAAAATTGCAGAGGTGCATGCATCTAACAGTTTTCCTGCAAAATTTAGCCTCCAATGCCATAGCTCATGTGGAGACTGCAATCATTTCAAAGATTGGAATAAGATCACTTTACTTTAGAAATCACCTTCAGAAATTGTTGAAGTTTATCTATAAACTTGAAACCCCTCTAAATCTTACAGTTCTCATTTGGTTTCTGTTAACTTTGGTCTATGATATCAGAATACAAAAACTATGTGCAGAATATTATTATAGAAATGTTAAATGTTTTTATTGGTCTCTGCATTGCTATTTCCTCTGCTGCTAAAAAACATTTGTTTTTCTCCCTAGACTATTATCTTTTAAATTAGTTTTTCCACATTAGCTATTTTAATTATTTCAAATGACAAATCAGTCGAACTCAATGAGAACAGTGATATCTTGTTGAAAATTGTAATTTGTACACTATATCAATTTTCAGTTGAAAGTTATTGTTCTCTGAATTAAATAGTGTGCACTTTGACTCATTCAGAATAAAAATAAATAAAGGTGATCACATCAGATTTCAATCAAATTATGCTATACCACTTCTAGTTGAATTAGAAACTTGGGTTGATATTCTTAGGTGAATATTAGATACACATAGCAGGTACAAACACTTTTTAAGATGGGATTGGATGACAGGGCTACAAAGACTGCAGGAGAGGAGGGGGAAAGAGTTGGCAAAAGACAGGTGAATAAAAGCCCCATGCTGCCAGCACGTATCCACATAGAGCTCACTTTGCCTGCGTAATTAGGTGTAATTCTGCAGATGAGCATTCCTTGTGTATGCGAGGCCTTAATTACCAGGCTGAACGAAACAATCTTGATTTGAAAAGATGCTCAGAGAGCAGATGAACATGCAATTGCATAGTCTCATCTTGTTACTACTCTTCTACTTGTTCAAGTGAGAAATAATACAAAGAGTAGGGAGTATCTCCATAAGGTGTGATTTCATCCTAACTGATCTATGGCTCCTGTGCGCTGAGCTCCACTGGTTTGCTGAATAAAGCAAACCGAATTTCCATAACTAGAGACAAAGTTCTTTATATGGGAAAAGCTTCATACAAATTGCTACTAATTAAATTGTTCAGATATGAAGCAGTCATTTTAACCTTTCCCCTCAAATTTCCTGTCAAAGCCTGCTTCTGGTTTGAAGTCTGCAGGAAACCAGCGAAACTGCATACATTGAAAATGGAATATTATAGACATTACTATTGCTTCTTCATTAAAGTCTCTAAAAACATTTGGAAACGTTAAGTCCTTCCATGCAGATGGCTTTTATTATTACTGTCACTTTTTTTCTTTCTCCTTTATTGTAGAATGTTTTAGCTCACATGTATCTTGCTTAACTTTACAAATAAGTTCTGTGAAAGGGATCTTCAAAGGCAGAACCTGGGGTCCTTTGCATGGCCCATGTGATGATGGAATACTAATAACACTAGCACTTTTTTTCCTGAGATATTGTTCTGTAATTGTTAAATTCGCAGAAGGAAGACAGACTGTTGGTTTCATGATCATAGATGTTAATTTTCCACAAAAAGTTAAGCTGTGAAAGGAGTGACATGGGCAATTTCGAGGCAATACCTATTCCTAGAGGAGTCTGTTCTAGAACTAAATAGCTGTTGTAACACGTGCCTCTTCTGTTTTTGTTTTCCAAGAATGTTTTTTCAGGTATAGTTTATGAGGAATGTGTTGCCACATTTAAATAGAAGTCACACTGCTCTGTCAGCCTGTGGATCTGAGAGACAGCACTAGGTGTACGCTGTTTTTTTAATAGGAAGTCTCCTGATTTCTATAAATAGACACGTTTCAGTTCTGATTGTTCTGTACTGAAATAACTGGCTAGATGTTTAATTACTCTAAATAGAAAACACAAGTAATGGCAGGCATTCAAGCTCTCCTGAACTGTTCTACTTYCTGGGCACTGTCTCAGAAACACACCAGATGCGAGGGTACTTTTTCCTTTTCTTCTCTTAGGTACATTCATATTGATCCCTCTGATATGTCCTAAAGGCAAATACACAGTGCAGCATATCCTCTGGAGTCAGGGATCAAATTCTTCCCAGGGCAGGATGTGTCACAATAAACAAGGGAAGGAAATGAACTGCTTCTGAGAAATGGAGTTCCCTCCAGCTCCCTTTCAATTTGCACACAACTAGGCATTGTGATTTATATGTAATTATAATGATTTATTCAAAGGTGTTTACTAGTCAGAGGCATAACATCTTGCTTATCTGATAATTACATAGCTGGTGAGGTCAGCGAGTAGGTTGTTAGCACTGCCAAACTTTTGCACCAAAATGAAGTATTTGCTTGTACATTTCTTTAATGCTTCATTTGTTTGCTATCTGTGACATTTTTATCTACCTGCAGGGGTTTTTTGGTTGTTTCTTTCACAAAGAAGCATGTAGTGGATCTGTCTTGCCTAAATTTCATATACCCTAATTACTTTTATACCATAATGCTGGTTCTCATAATGTGAAATTGAAGAACTTGTTACAGTAATAAATGCAGTGTAACTGAAAATTGATCTCTAAGCTTTGTCACACTGCTTATAAACATAAAAAAGTGATAGTTACTTTCATAGTCCTGGCTCCATTCTACACAATCAGTTCATTACTGTACTTAACGTAAATTGAGTGTTAAATCTCCTTAAGCGAAATCTTTACCCTGCTTGACATTTGTAATCATGATTGGGATAGGGAAAAAAATACATTCTGGAAAAAGAAAGAAAGGAAATAAATGAAATAAATACCTGTGTGGGCCATCAGTGGAACCAAATTAAGGGGGTAATCTAATAAAATTAGGAAGGTATCACACACAGAAGCACAAAATGGAATAAAATACATGGAATCTTCTGAACCTTGGGGAAAAGAACCAACCAGTCACTTAAATAGCTGTTCTGCAGGGAGCTTTGGTACCTGTTTCTATACCCTGCCTTGGATACCATACAGCTTCTCTGACTGCCCTTTCTGTTTGGAAGTTCATTATTACTAATTGTCATCCTGTCAATGAAATAATTTACTCTTTATTGTACATATTCATGGTGTCCTCAACAGATGTAATAATTCTGGTGGGAGCTGCCACTATCTCTAACTGGTCCAGATGACGAAGGCTGTATACAGAAGAAAACAAATGACCATGTGAGGGAGCTGACCAAGCTCATTTGAAGCAACATTGGCATTTCTACACCACATCAGATGCTGAGATATGGGCAAACTTCAAGACCTATTTGTATCTTCTAATCCATAATGGTGTTTTAATTGGTGCAATTCAGTTTTATCTCTTCTTCAAGCATGTCTAACTCTGGTGTTGCTTGTTTCCTGATAATAGGACCCCATGGTCTCACAGGTCAGCTTTGCCCCAGAAAGGAAGCCTAGCACTAGTTCGTAAGCTAGCAATGTAATTCTCACTTGTACACCAGTTCTAGATCTGGCATTCTGGGGTGTCTAATATTTAGGAAGCCCCTACACCAAAATTCCCGCTGTTTGCAATAGCATGACCAGTAATACTTCCTGTAAAATTTACTTCCCCTTAGACAAACACCTCAGAAGATCACACTGTGTGTACTGGATGTGTGTTATAAGTGTCATGTTGAGGAGTGCAGAAAAAAAAACCAAAGCAGCATAATGTTAGTGAACATTTTAATTTCTGAATGTTAAACAGGTCAAACAACAGGGTTTGGACATCCGTAGGCAGGTATAACAGGAAATGCCAACTGTAAAATACCTAAATATAGTTCCAAACCTTGAACTGTGGTAGCAAAAATGTCTTTTATCCTTTTGCCACCTGTAGCTGTTCATGTAATTAGCTCTCCGACGGTTCAATGTTCTTCAGGATTTGGCTCTAAGTATTTTTTATGCAAATAATAATTGTATGATATTTTCTTTCTCAATGTGCTTCTTTCCGGATAGGTGGTGTAAAYCCTTGGGATCTTTTGATCTGCTTATCTTCCAGAAAAAATGGTGGTACTGGCTGCTTTCAAACAGGAGATTTGCGTAATCTAGAGCTATTCCAGAAGGTATGAGATTATATGTGTTATCCTTTGTGGGAATGGAAGGACAGGCTAGCCCAAATTTTCAGCCCTCACTCGAAAAAGAAAAGTATCTAATGCTTATTTTATACTGCAGCAGCATGGTTTAGCAGCAATGAAAAATGTTTTCTTCATGTTTTCTATTTAGTGAGAAATTCTTGTCAGGTATCAACATGTCATACTTCTTTATATCACACCCAGTGAGCAAAAGCAATTTCTCATTTGGACATAGTATGTTAGTTTGGATGTAAGTATTTCAGTGTAAATACTGCAAATTGTTACAACTCAGTGTCAAGTTTCCCTTTTCTCTTCTTTAGCGTGAACTTTTGCGTTCTTGGCCACCCTCAACCAGCATGTCTGGCTGCAAAAGTGTCTACAAGGGAAATTTATGCAATTTACCCCATTGGAAAAGAGAATTTAGAAATTGTGAGAAACAACTAGAAAATGCATGCAATATTTCAGAATATTAGCGTAGGCAGAAGATAGAGATGGATGAATTTAAGCTTCACATCTTATATCACTACTGAGTTTCACCTAGTGTAATTGCTCCTTTGTAAACATAATTTAGGTACTTTTTCAAACAGTAGTAGTCCTCCTACAATTGATAATGTGTAATCTGGACCAGTGTTCTCCTCCAGGGCCTTCAAGTGAGTTGCTTGCTCTGGCACTGCAACCTGCTTACTCACGGTCCCAAGCATCAGTAGTGCCGATTATCTTGCTAGTTTCAGAATTGCTTTTTGTTTGTTTTTTTTTTACTTGAGCATATTGTGGCCACAGTTTGGGTTACTTAGATATGTAATGTCTAAATAAAGACCTGACCTGTTGAGAAAAATATGCAGGTGACATAAACTGAGGTTTCTGAAAAAATGTAACTAAGCTATGGGTACAGTTTGACTTGTATTTCAAGTGAAATAGCACAGATAATAATGGCGAGACCCTAAATTATAGACTCTGACTTGAGGTTCTGGGAGAAATGGAGCTGCTTTTAAAAGGTGCCTCAGGTGGTACAAAATACCACTGGTGTCCACAGAATTCATGGCTAGGAGCATGTACACTGGGTTCCCTGGGACAGGATGCTGTATGTAAGTGTATTGAACGTGAAATTTTTATGACAGTTATAGTTTGCTAGAAATATACATGCTTTGAATATGCTCAGGTAATAAAACATCCCAGGCTTCCACAAACTGCTTTTTGCTCATTCTGCCTATATTATCATATCCGAGCCTCTAGTACTGTGCAATATAATAATCTTTACAGCATGCTGCAATGTCTGGGTGTGTCACACGTGAATAAGTGAGACAAGGTGATCGAAGAAATTGTCCAAGTTCTCTCAGAAAGTCTGCAGCAGAGCAGGGACTTAAACCAGATGGCCCATTCCTCCGGAAAACTTTAAATATTGAGCTAACATTACTCACTGCTGGCGTGTCCATACCACAGTGCCACACAGTTCTTTGCTGCAGAGCCTGCATGTGATTTAGCTACATTAGCTTACCACTGATCCCAACCACAGCCATGCAAGAGGCATAGGGTATTTCCATGCAGGGAGAGACAGTGGTTGGTAACTGGCACAGAACAGACAAGCTGCAGAGACTGAAAAGGGGACAAGGAACACGTCAAAACCCAGCAGCCAGAAGGATAGATATAGGCCTAAAATTTTGTTTTGTGATGCACATGGAGGAAGAGTACACACCTGAACTTCATTATCCCCACACTGCAGGGATGGCAAAGTTGTAATTTCCTCTTGACACTGACGGGAGTTTTGCATGAGGTGTCTCTGATAAATTAAACACAAATCCATTGAAGGCTTTTTCCATTGAAGAAGAAAGAACATTTTTTTGAATGAAATCTTTAAAGCTTCTCTTTTTACGCACAGGTAAACCTACTTCCAGCAATCCAGCATTTTCTTTGCAGAAAAGAGGGATTATGCAAGATAACAAAAGTCTTTTCAGGTAATCTGATTTCTTCAAATCTGCATATGTCATGATGGTCTTTTAATAGTTGTCACAGGAAGTTTCTGAAATGAGACTGTCAAGCTTACAATCTGTTTTATTTTTAGTCATGAATGCATAGAGGGAAAAAATGAAAGAATGATAATCCATTTCAGACACACATATAGATTGCAATTATACAGTATCTACCAAGGTAAAGATATTGCATTGTTTAGCTATTGCATATTGCAGAAATAATTTGACTATAAGTATCTTATTTTTGGACTATTTTGTGTTAATATGTGTATTGGTGTTTACACTTCTATGCCCTGGGTTTGGTGTAATATATTTGTTCATCTTTACAAAAATGTTGTGGCTTGGAGAAGGAGTAGGAGTCAGAGTTTGGTTCCCATCCAGACATAATTTACTGATAAAAAGCCTTTGTGCATTAAGATCATCAACCAGAAAAGTTTAAAGGTTATGGGCAAGTTTCCAGAGAATTCTAATTTATCATGGGTAAAATTCAGCTTTGAATAGAAACTGGGAAAAAACTGTTGTGCACTGTATTAGGTCTATTTAAACCACAGAGGGACACATTACGATCTCAGTTACACTAATAAATATCCAGCACCAATGCTATTTTGGATTTATGATCTATCTTCACAACATAAACTTTGCTAATAAGAAATTTTGTCTTTTTTGGTTTGTTTGGTTTGTAATTCAGTAACAACCAACTCCGCATTTATCCTATTAATATTTAGCCTTGTTTGTAAATGCGCAAGAATGATGAGTGTGATTTTTTTCTCCTCTCCTCTCCTCTCCTCTCCTCTCCTCTCCTCTCCTCTCCCACATTTTATATACATATATATGCTGAATCTAACACAAAGGTAAGGATTCATTACATCTCATTTAACCATTTAGGAGTTAGGTATCTTCTGAAGGCAGTATTCTAATCTTCCAATTAAGTCAGTGGAGAGAGAGAGACACTCCTACAAATGTTACTTCTTTTTATCCTAGAGTATATGTTTAAAATATGTGTGTTGAATTAGTCTCTGCAGGTACTTGCTACCCAATTACTTCTCACCACTGACTTGAGAAATAGGTAGGTCCTACTCATGTATCAAATTGCCTTTAAAATGCATTGGTTTGTCCTGGTACTTGAAGAAAGGCCAATTGCACTGGTTTTATTATTTTACTACCACAAAACCACAAACACAAGAGTCATTAACTACACACAGAGCTTTCTCTTTAAAATATGCACATTTTCACTGCTGTCCATAAACGTAATACAAGCCACTTGGTGTATGACACTTCTGTTATCTGTTCAGTGTTTTCTCCTATACTGGGTTTGTGCGGCAAGCTTTTGGTAGCGGGGGGCCACAGGGATAGCTTTTGTGAGAAGATGCCAGAAGCTTCCCACATGTCTGGCACTGCCAATGCTGGCCGTCTCCAAGATGGATTTGTTGCTGGCCAAGGCCAAGCCCATCAATAATGGTGGTAGAACTTCTAGGATAACGTATTTAAGAAGGGGAATAAAACAACTGCACAACAGCAGCTGGAGAGATTAGTGAAGAAGGAGGAGGAGGAGGAGGAGGTGCTTCAGGCACTGGATTAGAGATTCCCCTGCAGCCCATGGTGCAGCCCATGGTGCAGCCCATGGCGGGACAGGCTGTGCCCCTGTAGCCCATGGTAGTCCATGGTGGAGCAGAGGTCCACCTGCAACCCAGCACCCGGTGCTGGGAAAGATGGATACCTGAAGGAAGCTGTGACCCTGTGGGAAGCACATTCCGGAGCACGCTCCTGGCAGGACCTGTGGATAGAGAAGCCCATGCTGGAGMAGTCTGTTCCCGAAGGACTGCACCCCATGGGAGGGACTCACACTGAAATAGTTCATGAAGAACTGCAGCCTGCGAGAAGGACTCTCCTTGGAGAAGTTCACGGAGGGCTGTCCCCTGTGGGAAGGGACCCCATGCTGGAGTGTGAGGAATCCTCCCCATGAGGAGAAAGGAGTGACAGAGGCAACATGTGATGAACTGACCACAGCTTCCATTCCTGTCTCCCTACACCACTGCAGGGAGGAGGTAGAGAATCAGGAGTCAAATCGAGCCTGGGAAGAAGGGAGGAATGGAGGGAAAGTGTTTAAGACTTGGTTTTATTTCTTATTATCCTACTCTGATTTGATTGGTAGTAAATTCAATTAATTTCTGCCCAATTTTTGCCCATGATGGTAATTAATGAGTGATCTCTCCCTCTCTTTATACTGACTCACAAGCATTTCATTATAGTTACTCTCACCTGTCTGGCTGAGTGGTAGAGAGGCTTTGGTGGGCACCTGGCATATAGCCAGGGTCAACCCGCCACATCTTGTCTTCAGGGAAGGGCCATTTTTAAGCATCTTGTTCCTTATATTTTTAGTGAGAAAAGGCCTTGTGACTGATGCTGAAATCCCATTGAAATCAAGGTTATATGTGTGCTTTGCAGCAGGGCTCTGAATCTTACCCACCCAGCAAAGGACGATTATTCTAGCACTCTGCTGAAGAACTGTCATATAGAAAAAGGCCCACCCCTCACCTTTCAGTTACCAATAAGAAAGACTTTGAACCTAAATTGGCTGAAGTGTTTTAAAGTGAGAACAAAAAAAGTCYCATCTCTTAAATCTGAGTTTCTCCACATCAGCATGTGGCCTAGGGCTGAGATAGCTATTTCAACACAAGGTTCTCATACCCCCTAAGATGCCATGGAGAATCCAGCATGCCCAGCAGAATGGGCAGATATGGCACAGGACCCATGTCCTTTTGGTCCAACAGCTGGAGGTTCAGAGGGATATCCTGTGGTATCCTAGATGGAATAGATGTCTATTTGTGGATACTGAATTTAACACTTGGCGTTTAGAATGAGCAAGCCCAAAAGAACATTTATTTTCAGCATAATTCAGGGCTAGCTGAATTGCTCCACACTGACTGTATGGACTACACTGATGTACACTGACATGAATGGGAACTTAGACTGTGGTACACAGTGGGTTCATGTCTGTGTTGACCAGACCTCAGAGTGTTTCAACCCATTAATTAATCTCATCCAGTATCACTGGATACGTGACATGTAATTTAGAATGAGTGGAATTCTTCCATAAAATATGAAATTAGAATCAGAAGGGTAAATAATTTGATTTCAGATTAAGTGGACAAAAATGCATAAGTTAAAGCAAACTAGTCTACAGGAGAGACTTCAGTTACTCCCCCTTCCATTCATCTGCTAAAGCCAGCTCTTTCCGCTTTATTTTGCTTGCATTCTCTGACAGCTCTCTCTTTCCAACAACAGCAAAGTTGCCAATTAGCAGAATTTGTTTGATCCTCAATTTTAAAATTATTCACAGAAATAACAGTTTTCATCAGTATTTCCTCCACAGAGCAGTTTGTTTCCTTTCAAATCAGTAATGTATTTTCACTCTGGTGTGTTTGAGTCAACAGGGCTTCTCTGCAATTCTTGTTAAAGAGGATCAGTTGGTTTGTTATTACTGTTTGTCATTTAGTCAGCCTCCAAGGAGCCAAGCAAGTTCCTGTAAAAGTGAAAACACAAAGAATTGTGTTATCTAATTAAAGACATAGTAAGTTGTAGAAAGAAACACCAGGCAGCAAGGCTGAAAAAATGGAATTACTGGATTTACTGTGGCTATGACAGTGTTGATGTTGATAAGCAGTGGTAAAGTGGTTTTTTAAAATGTTATTTTATTTGTTGTTGTGCAACTCTTAAACTGCTAGGTTTTGTATTTAAGACAGCACACCCTGCTGTATAGGAAAGAAAATGATTTGTACAAAATATCAGGCCAGTCCTTGTTTCTTTGCTTTRTCTGTTTGATGGAAAATGTTTTTGTCAGTCTGATGTTTTCTGTTGCTTCTATCTATTTTGTATTGCTTCTATCTGGAATGGGGGGGGGAGAGTAATACACATATCTGTGATGACTGCTTTTTAGGAAAGAAGCTGGAAASAGAAAAAAGTTAGGAAAATCAGTCTGGAAGAAGACCTTAGAGGAGCAAAAACATTAAAAATACATGATGTGTGTGGATAAATTGGATTACCATTGAAGAAGGAGTTGCTGGAAGATGGGTGTATGTGGCATAAGAATAGTAACAGATCTTAGAATTCAACATGGAAGACACTGATAAGCTCTTCTTGCACGGTCTGAGAGGATTGTTTGCACTTCTGCTTTTGCAGGGCATTTGGCCTAATTTTTAATCAAGTGCCTGATGTGTGCTCACTATATGGGACTTGGGCCATGAGGAGGTTCTGATATAGCTAATGGATGATCAAGGAAGGCTCCTGGCATTTTTTGCTCAGGTCGGCAAAAACTGCAGCTGTTGCAGTGATCTGGAAATTAAATCTTCTTGCAAATGTCCCAAACCTAGAAGCTGTCTGAGGTTGGAGAATGACTGTCAAAGAGATTTTAGGTGTTCTTGGTAACCCACCGTATGTGGGTTAAGAACTGGGCTTGTCTGCCTCCTGGAACTACTCCCAGTCAAGAGATGGAGTGGACTAGGGTCCACAGTGTGAGCAGAGTTTCCCAGRTTCAGTATAGGGCACAGGAAGGAATCCTGATGCATGTACAACAAATGCTATCTTTGACAGGTTTTGCCTGGGAAAGTAGTGGAACTGCTTATAGCATTGCCTCCTTAATTTTCCTGTTCCCTAAGGAATCCAAACTAGTCTGTCTTTCCAAATAAGCACTTGTCTTGCTTCATCACTTCCAGGGCACAGCCTGTGCCATGCRTAGCTGTTTTCTCTACCCATACAGGTCACTGATCCTTTTTTTAAGTAATACTTTTGCTGTATGCCTTCCTTCTGTGTTTCTATTTATTAGTGTCACTAGTGCAGAGACTTTATAAGTGCCAGCCTTATATGCTCCCTGGATCATTTGCTGGGCTGGCCAGCAGAGTTAATCACACAGAAGGTCTTGGGATAGGCATGAGCCTAATGAAATTGTATGGGAGGGAGAGTCAAGACAGTCCAGCTGTGTGACTGTGCTCTCACTGTGATATGTTTATGGTCTGGTGCTAACCCCGTGCTAGCTTTCCTCTCTTCCTGCCTATCCCCAGTGTCCCTGGGTTACTCTGGAGTCAACACGAAGGGTTATGACCAGAGAGTAGGAAGCAAGATTCAGTGGAGCCACCTATGGAAGAGAGAAATTATAGAGTAAATTAAATTTATTTTCTATWGTAACAATTTAATATCTCTGAGACAGGAATGTGATGTTTTATAGGGGGATGCATTTCTTTTGCCAGTTGCCTTATAAATATTTGCACACCAGTTTTCATCAGGTTTATGCCTATTACCTTTCTGCTACTGAAGTTGTTTAGAGTCTCAAGAGTGGCCAATAAAACCAGCATCTGATTTTTTTCAGTTAATTTGATTATAAGTTGTGTGGGGCAGGTATTTTGTTGGTTTTACAAGTGTCAAATCTCAGCTAGGATAAGAACAACAATGTAACAAATATGAGTAGACTGAAAAGAAGTAAAGCAGCTAAATTAATTTAATTACTTGGCGTACACTCTTCTATATTCTACCTTGTTACTAGTACAGAATTCTGGCTCTAATCATGCAACAGTCAGCCAGAATTTTCAGAGTTACTTTTGCCAGAGTTTTATAGCTTATCTATATAATCTGTATAATTAAGTTCTAGTATGAAGCGTGCGCACATAAGAAGCAGTCCTTCTGAAAAATATTGGAAAAAACYCTCCACACCTCTAACTTTTAACTTTCAGGATGGTTTAGGAATGAAGAAGCAAACACTGTACTTAATAAGTATTGTAAATGCTGTTTCTCATGCACCTGCCAAAACAGAGGCAAAAAACATGGTAAGTGATTAATCTAAACTGAAGCTGTGTTTGCTGATGTTTTTAAAGGGAAAAACAAACAACATCATACAAATGGTGCACTGTCATCATTTTATCTTTTTAAATCTGAAACTTCACAATGAATTTCAGTGCATTTCAACCCACAGTTCAAATAAATTTCCCTCTAGATCTGCTTTACTATAAAATGGTTTGGTTTTTAATACTAARCATGTTTAGGATAGTTTAAACTTCCAGAAATGACAAGTAGTTTGACATTTCTCCATTCTAAATACCCAGGGTCTGTTGCTTTGAGATTAATTGTATTACAGAGGGTGGGATCACTGCATTTTTTTAATGTGAAAGCCTTTTAAGGACAGCTGAATCAGTAGGGAGTAGTGGGTGGAGTATTGGACTTGCAGCAATGTTCACATCACAAATAAGGCTTGTAACACATATCAAGACCATCACATGTTGAGTCTCAAGCAAGACACCATATTCCAGTGAAATCAATGGAAATTTTTGCAGGACTTCACTGGAGGACGGGATTGCCCCTAGTTCTTCTAGTTCCCTTCAAATACTCGTCATCTACTTTGAGTTTCACACCTCTCAGCTACCTTTTTCTAAATGCATAGGTTATTAAACTGAGTGTTAAAGGTTTTCTCTGTTTCTTTAGCAACCTCAGGGCATAATGTGTAAGCCATAGTACAGTACTAATCTTTGTTTCAGAGTCTTTTCATCCAATAGGTCGAATTGGTAACAGGAAATGATTGAATGGGATAGATCTTTTTGTGAGAATTCCCAAGGTATATAGTGGCAGTAGTTTAAGTGAAATCATCCATCCTCCAAAATCAACATTAAAAAATGGAAAAAAATTACACTTTCAATGCTTGTTACTTTCACAGTTAAGCAGCTTAGAGCAGGTTACTATACCTGACTGAGCCAAAGGTACTGGATACTCAGCTTTATTTTGATCAAAATTCCTTCTCCTGGAGGACTCAGAAGTCTGCCTAAGAATCTATGAAAGCTTTTTAAGCATCTCCTGATGTGAAGCAATCATTGCAGCTGTTAAACACACCTTTCCAACCTACAGAGGCTGGAAAATTGCCCAGCTGTAAATACTAGAATGGGACCAGGTTGTAGCAATACAGCTTGCCTGGACTGTATCACAAATAAGCTCTTTGTGATCCAGCAGCCCACACCAGTAAGGAAAATGGATGATCCCAGAAGAGGATGCAATATGGAGTTCTTCTAAGTCACTGAGGTGCCATGTCAGAATGCAAACCTGCAAGGCTGACAGAGGACCTGCTATCAGTACTTCCTAAATATTGTACTGTAGAAACTGCTGATAAATGTCATGAGGTGGCTATGATTCTCTTTTTGTGTGTGTGTGAGAGAGAATTCAGGCTTCTGCTAGAAACAGACTACCACTATGAAAATCTAGGAAGACATTCATAAGGCTTCTATGCAGATGGAAAGGCTGCTGTATAGCTTCAGCATCAATGTACTTTAAAGTTCTAAATTAATGTTTTCCCTGCTAAAAAGAAAAGCAATCAGATTAAGACCTTGCAAGTACAAATGCGCTGAGCTTTCATCTTATGAAAGAAATTAACAATGTGGTGGGCTCAGAACAAAGCAGAGCACTTCAGTTCCATTTCATTCCATCTCTAGCTTTGTGTTTCGTTAAACAACTGGGAGCTCCCAAGGTGACTCAATCGCTTTTGAAATGTTTGTAACAGATCTGACAGTTGATGGGCACTTTAGAAACAAAATGACCTTTTTCTCACAGTCAATAGTCTTAATTGCTCCTTACTCCATGTTTGAAGTGTATAAAATATAGTCTATTTGATCTTGTACAAAGTAAAAAATTAACTAACAAACCCATATCATAACCTTCCTTGTAACATCAAAGGATACTATAGAAGGAAAGATAAAGAAGAGGACACATTCTCATTCATCTTCTGTTTCCTTATCTTTCAACCAAGTGTTACTCACTTAGTTCAACAAGTAGGGTATTCTCCTGCTGCATTCCTTGCCTTTGCAGATCACCAGATGTTCATGTTAACCTAAGTGTTCCATTTACCATCAGTCCAGGTGGCCGCAGCCTGGCTCTGCTCCAGGAAGTCTTCATTTTTCCAAATGTACTTCTAGCTATTGGTAAACCTTTTGCTCAGCCACATGTAATTCTTGAATCAGCTATTCTTTATTGTGTATGTGTTGAATCTCATGTTACACTTCAGAACTCTGAGCCAAAGGCAAGTAAATAACTTGAGAACTGGAGATGGGGAGAGAAGGAGCAAGAAGTTAGAGCTGTGTAAAACACTTGAAAGGCCTCATTAGATGTCAGTGGGGCTGCTGCATTGGGTATCAGTTGTCACTGTCAACAGATCTGTTTGACTGTTGTACTTTGAGAGATTGTAGTTGACAGAACAGTATCCACCACGAGTTCGTGTGACAAAGAGGTGCTTAATTTTTTTGATCTGGAGGTGTTGACTTGCTTTGGTGGATTTTATACCTCCTTTTCATATGTGCCACACAGCTGTTCTGATGTCTCATGTCTGTGTTTTACCTGTTGCTGTGGTTAATGTGTGAATTCAGCTGASAACATGTAGTGGCTTCCTTACTCATCAGCATGGCCTCATGGTGAACACTCTAGGCGGAGGTAAAGTGGTGCTGTTTGTTGGTGTTTTCAATGGTACCATTCCAGAGATGTCAGCATCAGAAACCTTCCTCAAGCCATAATTTCAAAGAAGTGATGCTTTATAGCTGATATAGTATTATTATATTATTTGTGGGTTTTTAAAAATGAAAGCAGGTATCCAGCCACAGGTCCTTTGCTTTACACTGGATCGTCACAAATGGCAGCAGCAAAAAGTACTTGTGGCAAAGCCTGCAGCTGCTCCTCAGGAAAAACAGCACTTTGTGTAACATTTCAATTACTGCATAGCCACTTTAAAAGGAAAAATTATCTTTTTTAGTTTACTTTTTTTCCCCCCTTTGATCTTTAGAGTCTGCTACAAAAATTAAGCTTTACAAATTACAAATATTAAGATTTGGATTTTTGAAAGAGGGTACATAGTCTAGACATTACATTAGGATTCTGGGACTCTTTCTAACTTGGTTTCCCAAGCTGCCTGACACATATCAACTGCTGAGTCTGCTTCACTTCTTCCATCATAAAGTGTTGATGTTGTTTACATAATTCAAGAGGACTGGTTAATTAACAACAGCTTGTAGAGTGATTTCAAGATGGAAAAACATGGCAATTACTGCAAACAGTAAAGGCACTGCAGGCTAATTTTCATTGATTATAAAGYTGATTAACAAATACACAGCTCTAATAAACACTGTTACTGCTTTTGAGTGCATGAGCAGGTGAAGAGTTGCCATGAGAACTGATGCAGCTGAGTGTGCTCAGTTCAGCACTACTGATGCCTCTTTATTATTATAATTGTGTTCATTGATTACTAGGAGCAGATTTACCAAAGTGAGGGACTGTCACTCCGGCTTAACTCTGCCTGGTGGTGTACATGCTCTGTCATCTCAAAGGAGCAAGCACCTAGAGACAGTCTCAACTTCTTACAGCCACCTTGTGATGGGCTCTCTCTCAGGGGGATGCCAACACAAAACCAATAAAGGGGTGTAAAACACCATATAAATTATGCTCTCTAGCATGAGAAATAATTTATGGCTATTTCCCTGTTTTAGTTCTCAATGCTAATCACCAGCACCCTGAAATTTGTTTAACATTCTCTTCTTTAAGAAATGGCAGGATTTTGTTGTTGTTGTTGTTGTTGTTGTTATTTTGGTTTGGTTTGGTTTTGGGGGAGGATCTTTTTGGTTTTGGGCAATACTTGGGGCAATACTAAGGATATTCTACCCAGTAGTTTGAGAATTCCAGGACACTTCTGTTTTTCCTCTGTCCCTACCCATTAGTTTTACTTGCTTATATCCAGCTCCAGCAAATGATCCACTGGGTAGTGACGAATTAATGTCAGAGTAATCTCTTTTCTTTCCCTGAAACAGCTAAAACTCTTGTTTAAGAGAGGTAAATACAGCTACACTGTTTATTGTTTTTATTTTCTCATTATTTTCAAACTCTGTCATGTGAGTCAATATGATATGGTTACTTGTTGCTTTAGCAACACAATTAGAAACATATTTTTAAAAGGAAAAGACACATTGCTTTCTCTTGCGTAGTGATTTGAACAGCCCTTCTCTGCCACATTCTTATTTTCAGTAAAATGTTTGGTTTCTTTTAAATATCTAGAGTGATGTACAGGAGTAATTACATGGGACCATTGCTAATTGCCATGGTGAAATGCAATTGTCTAGCTACAGTGTTGAAATAGCCATAGTGAAATGCCCTTGTGTCTTTACAAGGCAGATATGGAAAAAAGTAGCACTTGAGTTTGCAGATCTGGTTCCTGTGCATATTCAGAAGCAAGTCTGCTAAATAAATGACTTAATGGGAGTTTACTGGATTACTCCTGTTGTCACTACAGAGTTAAGTAGGCAGAGTAGTCTGCTTTTGTCACTGTACCATCAAAAATCAGGAAGTCACTTACAAAGTCCAAAGCAGTTATAAAGCATCACACAACAGAAAGTGAGAATATAATTTGAGCATGACGTGCTCTATTGAATAACTGCCTGGTTTTGATTATTAAAGCCTTTAATTCTGCTAAATGGTGCACGTAAGGCACAGTACCAGATTAATTTTAGATCCCAGTTAAGATTGGAAGGCTGAACTGAGCTGATCTGATGAACATCCAATAAATATAGACAATCACAATGTCATTTTAATAGGGTGTCTGTGAAAATGAATAGATTTTTTCCTTAAATGCCTGCTCACAACTCATCACCAGGAACACAACTTCAGGTTTTTCTTTTCATTTCATGTACCAAAGTTGAGAGTGCGTGCTTTAAAAAAGAAGCTCTACAAATAAATTCACAACATAGCACAATGCAGTATGTCATTAAAAAGAAAAGTAATAAGGTTTTGGAACAATGTGAACAGCTTGATTTTTCCCTGACCATTACTTACAAATTTGAAATGTGAGGTGTATTAGAGTTAATGAAAACTACCCTACATGAAATAATGACACAACATAAAGGCTCCCTTTTTATCAAGCACACTAAAAGCAGAAAATACATGCCACCCATTGACTGATCTCACATCACAATATTTTGATTACTATTAATAGTCGCATGCCTCAATAATCTTGAGAACTGTGGTACATCAGTCCTGATCCCACTGTGTTTGGTGGCAGAACTAAACCTCCCATAGGTTTCAGTACCTACAAATTGTAGCCTTAAATGGTGAACATAGAAACAAGGATATGTGATTATTTATTGAGCTGTCTATGTTGTTACAGTGGCAAAGTCCCTTGGTCCTTAGTCAAATAAATTTCTTATCCCCATTAATTGTAATTAGTGCTCCATGTGAGACTAAGTTTTGGTATTCTATATTTAGAAATAAAGGATTTTAATTTTGAAGAAGGAAGGGGATGCTTTTTGTATGCAGCATTCCTGCACTCACCTCTAAAGTGGGAGTTGCAGCTAAGCCTTTGAGCCTGCAGCTTGCAGCTGGAAGGGGGTGCTTGGTGGGGGTGAAACTCTCTGCTAGCAGATCCAAAAGGGTTTATTGTCTCAGCATTTGTTATTTTACRTTTTCATCTCATGTTGGTAGCTCCTCTCTATCTATTGTGTTTTATACATTTTATCCTTAGCAGCAAGAGTCCTCCGCTGCTTTCAATGCTCTGCTGAGTTCTTTTCTCATCCCCTTGGTACTTTTTCAGACCTGCAGCTCCCAGTTGTCACCCCAGAGTGTTCTGGACTGCCAAGGGCCAGCGCCGCAAGAAATRTGTCCCAGGGCAGTGAAATCCCTGGGCAGACACGTGCCTCCCATCTGCGGCATTGGTGGAAGCAGAGTGCGAGTGCGAAGCTGTAAGTTAATGATAACCCACCCTCAGAAACTGCCAGTGCTTCAGCATGCAGTTGGGAGTCAAGGATGCGGAATGTAGCAAAAGAGGAGACCACAGCAGATGGAGCACTTGAATGTATTGCATCTCATGCTTGCATAATGTTTGTTTCTGTACTGGCCAAGTTTGCACATGTTTTGAGTAGAAATGTCTGAGTCTTCATGTTGAGGCATTGAAGCACCTAGACAAATAAATACAGACCCAGAGACACCCCTGAACGTTTAGGTCTCATGGTAGCTGAGCTCTTTCCTGCTCCCATCCCTGCCTTGCTCCTACTACAGACACCCATATGTAGTCCTTTGCACAGAGATCCTCCCTAAAATGAAGAACTAAGAAGTACTTGTCTATTATCAAGTGCTGTTTCCTACATAACAGTATTTCAAAAATTTTATGTTCTGGGGACCTGCTGTTCTGCAGAGAGGAGAAAAAGTTCTCTTTAAGATAGATGTTATTAGACTTCCTTAACAGATAGCAAAATTGAGGTCTGGAAAGGCCACATATTGCCAAAAATTACACAGAAATGGAAGGAGAGACCCTTGTCTTTTACCAGTAATCAGTCTTAGAGACCCATAATTTCTATAGTCATCTTCCCACTGAATTTTCTGTGAGGTAAATTGATACTCAGACATTTTAACAAACAGATTAATTGCGACATTGGTGAATATGCACAATTATAGCTCAGACTTCCCCAAGTAATGAGCTTTTAAATAATAGGTTTTTTTCCTTGGCTTTGTTTTTTTTTTCTGTCCTGTTTCTGTGGCTGATTCTTTTTGTGTTTACTATGTGAACTGTAAGCCAGTTTTTAGAGAGCCATGTCACTCCTTAAACAAAGTTAGCTTGCAGAATTCTTAAGTTTAACTGATTTATTATGGGTTATTTCTCGGTATCCTGGTCTTTCATAATATTTGGAATGATTGTATATGGCTTTCATTAGGGGAAGTATGCAGGACCACATGTTTCTGTCCCTTTATTGCAGAAGAAAGTGCTAACAATAGTGCAGTCTTTCCATAGGGTTGGATGGGGGTGTTTTTCTGTATTGACTACAAATCACTGTTAAATAGGGTACCTTGGCTATGCACTTTTGTTATTTAAGATGTTTGGATTTCTTTAATGTTTCRTTTAATCTTCATTTAATCTTTCACTCTGAATGTCCTGGGTTTGCAATATTTACAATATTCCCACAATGCATTTACCCATCTGTACTCTCAAACATCACTCCCTCTGAATATAGTTGCTTCCTGTGTTTGGAAATTAAGATTTAAAAATGCTGAAAGCAATAAAATGACTTGATGTAAAGCTTTGTTCCAGCCTATTTGATTTAATCTACTGTATTGCTTAACTTGGAGGGAAAAAGTCTGATTTCCTATTTCCACTAATTTCACTATTTCACAATTTTCTTACAGCTCATTTGTAAAAGAACTACATTAATTCTACGTATTTTTATTACTTTCCAGGAATCAAGTGTCAACTTCATCAGACCACAAGGACATCCTTAAAGCTCAAGACCTTTCTGTCATCATCAAAGCATATGTGCTTGTGACATCCTTAACACCTCTACGAGCGTTCATTCATTCAACCACCACTGTCTGGCAGCCACCCAAGAAGAAGCATTTTACCATAAAAGTAAAACATTTAATTTCCTATGTTTTCCATCTTTCAGGCAAAGTACCTAGACAGAAAACTAGAGAATATCTTTCTTCTCTTTTACCCCTTCTTTATTAGCAGTCCACAGTCTACAGTGAATATTCTCCTAATGTACAGTTTTCATTTCTCAGAACAAGTGAGGTTTGCTTCCTGAAGCAGGGAAGCATTGCTGTGTGCACTGGGGGCCTGGGATTTGCATGTCTCTGAGCCAGTTTTTATTGGTGACATTTTACAGCAGTTGCAAGATTGGACTTTTCTCTAAAGCACAGCAGTGTGGGTGCTGCCATGCAGTAGCAGCTTTTGCTGAGATATTGACAGTGTTGTGAAAAAGGAAAGTAAATATTTAAAACAGTTTGTTTAAATTTCTTTTTTAGGTTCAGTAAAACAGACCAGAGGAGGGTCAGGGCACTTCCAGATAAGGAGAAAGAAGTATACTGTGGAGAGAGTGGGCCCTCCATGGTCTCAATTTTATGAAGAGGGGTGTTTCATATGTGCCTTGGATTAATTCTGGACATCTCCAAGTGCCTGGAGATACCCCTCTCTCTCCACATCTCGTTTGCTCAGTCCCATGGATTTGCAGATATGCCTTCCTGTTCCTTTCTTCTTCTAGCAAGGAACTGTGCTTGCAACACATCAGCTCTTTGTGAAGAAGCTACAGTTGTACTGCTGCTTCTTTCCTTTTGAAGAATTAAGGTCACAAAGTAACAGTGATTTCTTGAGGTCACATAGATCAGCTCCTGCAGCAGCTGTTAGAGGGTGAGTGCGCTTTGCCCATGAAGCCTTCTTGGAGTAGGCGCAGGTCTTGGCTTTGGATCAGCCTGAGTGTTGTGGTGTCACTGTCAGGACTCTTGATGATGTCAGCCATTTGGTATGTTCTACAATTTTAGCTCTCTCAAAGTGAAGTGCCTAGTTTCAGCTCATTATCTAATTCTAGTCATTGGAGAAACAAACACCTCTAGAGAACAAATCATCCCACTCAATTTAGACACCAGTTCTGGAATGAGTTTCCTGGAGAAAGTGTCTGCTTCCTTCTATGGGCTATGACATTCTTAAAGTACATGCCAAATTCTGGATTGCCAAAATTAGGTAAGCTGAATCTGCTTCTTTCTTCTGCCCCTCATAAGCTATGGCAGCCCATGGAAATATATTACTATGCCATCTATTTTCCTCCATTTACATTTATGAAGAGTAATGGTCACTTGCTTGCAAATCTTGGGATTCAGTTTTGGTTTACGTTTATTAAAATAGCACAATATCCAGCAGCATCACTAATGCAACTGAAGTAGGGGCTATTTTAAAGGCTAGTAGTCATTAGTAATTGTGATATAGCTCTGTGAAACAATTTCCACTGAGGGAAGTCTGCTGAATAGGGTGCCAGCTACCATTTACAGAGCACTTTGGCAGCTGAAGAAGCAATAAAAATGATAGATGGAAGCAGTAGCACATCTACAGTGGTTCCAATCTGTTTACTGCTGCTGTGGTGTYATGCCTTCCATAGCTTTAGACAAACTCGTCAAAATTGTGAAAAATAAACAAAAGATAGGCAGCATTTGAGAAAGAAAGCACATTTGTTGTGATGTAGAGATTGAAATGCATATTAACAAAATGATGGAAAATGGGGTGTGTATGACTGCCTCTCAGCACAGTGTGCCCTATAAATAACATGGAATGGGTCAGGGAGCTTCCAGGAGAAGTGAGATACTGAGAATTCATAGAGTGGCCACAGAGCACTACTGGGAAAATCATAAAGAGGGTCTGTGCTTGATGCAGAGGCAACAGGCAGGGCTCGCATCAGAAAATACTTGGGAGAAGGTATGAATTCAACCACTGACATCCTTTTTTATGAGATTTCATCAAGTTTCTCAAAAACTTCATGGAGCCTTCCATTACTTGCCAGTGAGACATACAATGCCAGCAGAGTGATCTCTCCCAAAGTAGCTAGTGGAACAATGCATGTCGGTACCATCCAAGGAGCCTGGTCCAGAGAGATCCTAAGCTTTAAGAGTCTGCCAGCTTTATTGAGTAGGATGGAAATTGTCATGTTTGGAAGCTCCAACCTGTCAATAGTCTATACAGACAGAAAAGATCTCCAAGATCTGTTTTTCCACTGGTTGACAGAATACCCATCAGTGTTTCAGGGGACTCAACATGCCTATAGGGGAGACTTTGGTCTGGAAAAATGTTTGATGTGTTTTTCCCCAAGAGAAGCTGACTGGTTTGGTTTTTATTTTTTTTAATGAAAAGATGAAAATCATTTTGATTTGTTGCTTTCAGTAATGTTATACAATAATTTAGAGACTCCCTCAGTGTGTATAGACCTCTGATCAGGAAATTTTTTCTCATACCAATAAAATTACAATATTTTTAATGAGAAATTCATCCACATTTGTGGTTAACTTAGTTTTGCTATCACATACTCAATATGTTACATATGTTTAAAATTTGATCCCCCATGTACAACAATGCCTTATGATTGCTAGGAGCCACTAGAATGTGCAATATATGAAGGAGAGATTTTTAAAAAAACTGGAGATGGGGTAGCATATGATATCAATGATTAAGAGAAACTGTGTAATGAAAAAACAGGATTTCATGAATTAAAGAATACTGCATCCCCCACTGCCTTTTCGTTAGTAAACTATTGTAAATGATTTTTGCAGTGCATATTTACTTTTTATAGTCATAGTGGCATGGCTTCAGAATGATTCCTTGAATAAGCATTGGTCAAATGGCAGTTCAGGAAGAGTTCAAGTGTGTTTTTCTCACCAGCTGCCAGGTTTTCTCTGGATTATACATATTTTAGTATTTCAGTTCAGAAAGCAAAAGAAGGTAAATCCTGAGCTGGCATGAGGATTTTGTGTGTAGTCAAGGGGTAACAAAAGTGTGACTCCAGATTTGGGCCCAGCATGGGAAGATGCAAGAGATGCAGGGGTGAGAATGTCTTTCTGCCATACAGATGTTTTGATATGAGGCTTGTGTAATAGCCTTATTTCCTTGAGGAGGTTTGGAAACTCGTTATTCAGACCATCTGTGTGTTGAAAAATTATTAATAAAATAGCAGCTTTCTATTTTGCATATTGTACCAATTAAGGGAAGGGTCTCTGTCAATGTATGCAGTGATTCCCTTTGTGTTAATTGACATTATGCAGTGTATTGAGAAGAATGCTGACCCCTGAATAATTTTCTGTTTTATAGAAGCCAATGTGCAAACCAGAAATTTATGATTAATTATCTCAAGGCTTAACACACTGCGAACTGCTTCCTTGCCCTGCCATTAACCTTTCCCAACCTGGTCCCAGTGCTTAATGAAGGGATGCACTTTTGTAGACAGAAGTATCACATCCTGCATCATCAGGGAAGGCTCTTCTGTGCTGTTGGCAACTTCCTGTGGCCCCTGCTCTGGCTCACTATCCCTTTGCTCATTCAAAATAGACAGGTGCCTCCTGGACCTGAATTCCTTGACTGGTGTTCTTGCATAACCCTTGATGCACTCAGATGAAACCCTGTTCTTAAGTAATTTTCCAGCTGTGAAGTAAATATAATTTATTAAGCAGTTTGCTGTTAAGCTTGCTGTGGTGTAAGTCACTATAACTGTCTCTGAAACTCTGTCTCTGTGTATTAAGCATTTGGAAACTTGAGTAAAGAAAAATATTTTTTGTCTACTTAACATACATGCAGATAAAACTGGACCCTCACCTATACAGGATATCCATCTTTTAATATAACGTGGAGGTCTGGCTTAGAGCCGAGCACGGTGGAAATTAGGTTGCAGTATTGCCCTCAAGTGGCCAGTTTTGATACTACTTGAAGTATTAGCCACACATTTGAAGTGAGATAGAATGCAAACATACATGCAGATAAAGAGCAAAATGCATGCAAACAGCAGAAAGGCTCGGGATTTTTTCCCTGTTTTAACATTTTTTGAGGGTTTTTTAAAATTTAATATTGCTGCCCTGTCACTGACAGGAGCAAACACTGGACTGGGGGAGATCAAAGACAGGCTTAGTCTGACACTCCATTTGTGGCAATGACCAGGCAAGAAACCGTCATGAAACTGTGTAACAGAACAGGCATAAAGTGGTACTGGTCCCTAGGCAGACTATATCTATTTCTGGTAACTTCCGAGGTTGGAAACACGAAACTGGAAGTGGAATATATGTCTTGATGTTTAATAAGCTCCAGTGGACTTCTACGCTTGCAATTCTCTACTAGATTTTTAAATTCATGAATGCTTTTGGTCTTCCCAAAGTCTTCGAGCAATGATACTGTACAGATTACTTACRTGTTGCTTGAGAAAGAGTATTTGTTGGCTTTAAAACTTCAGCTTGGTGACTTGATTTCCTATCCCTAATTCTTGTCTTAAAAGAAAGAATAAGAAAACCTTTCTTTATCATCTTCATCTGTGTCAATCTGTCATGCAGTGCAAAAATAAAATTCTTTCTGGAGTTCTTTTCTGCTTTTCTCATTCTGCACATCCCTATTTAGCTAAGTAAGAGCTTTAGATTGTTCTCTTCAACGCATGGATATGTCATAAGTCTTTACACTGTTGTCCTGGCCCTTAGCTCGCTGGTTGTTTTCCAGTTCACAGATCCTCTTGCTCTGGCTGTTCAATGCAGGCAGCTCTGTAAACATGCCCTTCTGTGGCTTCCTCCTTTCCTAGACCTGCCTCCCATTATCCCGATTCTTCTTCTTATCTTTCCTTTTTTTGATTTCCAGCTTCCATTAGTCAAGCTGATACACTCTTTTTTCTCACAGCAACCTGGGAAATGCTGTTAGTAAATCACCTTTACTTTCCCACTAAGAAGTCAATGCTGAGTTGGGCAACCATTCTTAGTCCAGTCTCAGTCAAAAGGCCTAATCTAGTGGTTGCTGAAGCTGGTGAGCAGCCTTTTGCTTTTGGACTTAGTCTCAAGAGCAAGGAGCTTTAGAGGAAAGAAACCTTACCCAGATGGCCTTTTCTCCTCCATGTAAATAAGTTATGGAATTGTTAAGGGACGAGATTTTGGGGGTTTTTATGAACAATTTTTTTTCCTGAACAATTAAAAATCATCTTTTTAGAAATCATATGTAAAGAAAAATGTATACGTAAGTGGGTTATTTACTGTATAAATTTCCACAGTGGAATACTAATGTGGCTTCCCGTTTCATCAAGTGCCGTGTTAGAGCTGCAGAGAAAGGGCACATCATAACAATAAATCAGGGGTGGAATAAACAGACCTACCTGAAGCTAACACTATAAACCTATGATAAATTACTGCACTGTTTCCTTGGTGATTTATTCTGGAACCATTGGTACATGGTTCATGGGTATGTTTTTCTCCCATTACATAGCCTTTGACTATTCCTATATACTCAGATCAGTGGAGAGGTCCAGCTGTGCTGGCAGACAATATAGGAAATATCTTCATTGCTAAGTATGTTTCTTCTTGGCCTTCTGTGTGGAATTAGTTTTTATTCTTGTAGACATATTAGATATTTAGATACTTCCACACGTATAATCAAAGTGATTCTTGTTTGTGTGTAAAACAGTATTTTCATACCTATGAACAACTACTTACGCCCAAAAGTATTTGGACCTGGTGAAGAAATTTCACCAAAGATAGATCCAGTAAGAAGAATGAATATACAGAAGTGAACTGAGAGTATTGAGACTATGTTGAAAGTTTTCAGAGATTTATTGAATTTATTCAAGCTATTTTCAAGAAGAGGCAATTMCTGTAAGTCTCTGAGACCCTGCAGATCCAGCTGATCAGAAAGAGTGCAACAGCTCCAGTGCATAGCAGGACAATCTGGAGAGGATGCCCTTTGCTACTTCAAAAGGGGTAATTTCTTGAAACCAAAGGTCATGCTTTTGCTCCTCAGACATAAACCTTACTTTCAACTCTTATCCTGATAACTTTGTCTGCCATGTTGTTTTGAAGGCTACAACTAGGAACCAGCAAGGTCTTTCAAAATCGATTCGTACAAATACTGTAAAGTAGGATGCTCTAAATCCCAAAATGTAAACCTCAAAATTGCATTGAATTACTCAGTAGACACAGCGGTCTCTTTTCTTCTATCTCCTTGCCGCTGAGGTAGGTTCAGGTCTCATCTACGCCTCCAAAGAGGAGTTACAGTTTCAGGAAAAAATGTAGGAGTTCACATTGTTTAACCAAACCCAGAGGTGTCTAATTGATGATATACAACTAACTGGCAACCAGTAATAATAATATACATTCTATGAATTTCAGTAATAGGAGAGATAAATCATGATACCAGACACTTAAAAAACTTTAATAAATATTGCACATTTCTAAACATCCTTCTATTAATACCCTCTGAAGCTCTAGTCGCATTCCCCCCTCTCACCCATATTTAGCCAGCCGCTATCTCACAGGCAACACAGGTTACACAGTCCTGCTCTTCTGGGATGCAGCTTCCCTTCTTTCATGCACCTCTGCTTGGAGAAGTGGGGACTTCAGCTCTGTGTGTGCCCATTTCACGTGTATCCACACAGGATCTGTGCCCATCCTTACATGTAGGATGTAAGTATTCCCTGAAGTATAGGCAGAAGCTGTGGTGCCAGCAGGCTGACTTCTGACAGTGCCTGAACAGGTTTTGACTGCTGCTRTCTCCACCCAGTCTCTCCTCTGCTGCAAATTTTTCATGCTGCTTTTCTATTATTTCCCAAGCTGACTCCTTTGTTTCAAAAGTCACTTTATAATTTCCTGTTTACTGTTTAACCTTGCTGATGGTTGCATTCCTCTTTATCATGGTAAGTATGGCCAAACATAATCCCAGACAGTTCTGCATATTCCAGGCACACGTGGTGGTGTCAGTGGGCAGGCTGTTTGAGCACTCCTGTGATATATCTCCTACCTGTCTTCAGTTTCTTACTTAGATTCCCYAGGGGAACCAAGCAATTTTAGATTKCAATTAATGTCACCGTTTTGAGACATTTAGTTTAGGATGGCATAAATTATGCTCTTCAAGCATCTGTGTTCTGCAGTGAGGTGCAGAAGGAACCTAGACATTTAGCTTGTATGTAGTTTGTAGTGTGGGATTCCTCTGTGGTATTGACACCTGAGTGAATTGTCTTCATGTGAGCTGTGTCTCTGAACATCTGCTAAAATTAACAGAAAGCTAATCAGTGCAGTCCGTGAAGGGAGGTATTCTAAGTTTGCATTTAATGCCATTGCCAATGTTAGTTAAGGAAAATCTTTGTTTCATCAGGAAGCAAGACTGTAGGACTGAGCTAGAAGGCAATCTCAGAAAGATCACCACAGTTTGGTTTTATACTCTTTCCCGGGGCATTCCTCAGCTGAGCAGTCAGTTAGCTGCCCCAGGCTGCCCCAGCAGCTCTCCTGAGGAATTCATTTGCAGAAAAATTGCCAGAGGAAAATGTTCTTGGGGGAATTACTACAGTCATCATAACATCCAGCACTATGAGTGCCACACTCTTCTGTTCTTCTTCAGGCTCCATGACTCTGTGCATGAAGTCTGCAAATCAGAATTAGTTTGTCAATTACATTGCATTTTTTCAATGTGTCGGACCTTTACCTGATGATTCAGTGTAGTTTTGAGGAGCTAGAATCCGTGTCACTGAGATTATAAGGCTTATTTTAGTGACTGCAGATTTTAAAAACTGGATGTCAAAATGGGTAAAGAAAAAACATCATAAAAGTAATATTGAGTTGGCCTTATGTTATTTCCCAGTGGCTTTTCTTAAAGCAAAAGAAGTTATCAGGAAGTGAAAGGTCAATGAGTTTAAATTAATCTAAAGATTATTTCTACTTCATTCTGCCTTTACAGAAAATGTGTGCTTGATACATGTAACTTGACTGCATTTCCTCACTTTTGTAAGGCATTACATAAATATTTGGAACATACCTCCAGCTGTATGAGCCCAGCATGTGGATGAACACCTTCAAGCTTCTGAGAAATCTCGCAATTCTGCAAATAATGGTGTCATTGTATAAAATATATGTGCATGTCTGCATTAAGTCTTACAGCCTAYTAAAATTTAATCCCTATTCCTCTGCTTTAAAATTTGCCAGCCAATCAGCTTCCGCCCAGAATAGATTCCTATAACTGCCAGCAGTATTTCCTACTCTGTCCTCTTTAAACTGTTCAGTGCTTCTGTTAATCACACTCCATCAATGGTGAAATTTTGCTGGACAGGTAGTCTGTTTCCTCTGAAGGTGAGAAGATCAGCATCAGTGATGGTCACTTGAAGAAACCTTCAGCTCTTTCGTATTTTGCAGTTAAACACAGATACTTACATGCTTTTGCTCACTCAGCATAACCTGAGGTTGCTGCAGATTTTCACGCTTTATCACCCTTAATCCATACATTTTAAATTTTTCCTATCAGTTGCTGTAAATCCTGTGGAATCCATTGGAGTCAAACCTAACCTGAACTTCTTTAAATATGATTTTTTTATGAATTGGAATTTAACATGAAGTATTCATCTCATCTCCATTGGTCCTGAACCAGCCTGACTAAATATTTATTTTCAGCTATTGGCTTAGAATAATCATAATAAACCCTAATATCCTCCAATGAGAACCTGTTGAGCAATGTTTCTTTTCTAGGCTGGCTAAGGAGAGCTGTAACTAAAATGCATTTTCTTGGAGAAACCAGTTTTATTTTAATGCCTGTTCTGTTGGCAACAGTTGACTATTACAGCCAACAGTATGCTCTGAGTGCCAGTGGGGCAAGCCAGCCTGTCTTTCATCAATTGTTACTAGAAATATATGCATTATGTATCCTTTGTGTTGAAGTGCTTGGGAATTGATTGACGGTGAGGCAGGAAATGAGCTAATGGTGCTCTTGCCTTCCTTCTAGTAATCCCCATCTCTCCTTAGAAAACTCTGCAATTCCTTATGTTCCCCATGCAGCAAAATAACACATCTTCTCACTTAGTCCTTCAATACCCCACTGGAGGTTTAGGAAATTAGAGAAAAGGTGCAAGCCAGTGTAGCAGGAATGTAAATTGCACACAGAATCTGGCAGAGGTGCTGGAAATAATTGTAAAAGTCAGCTGAAGAACCACTCTGCTTTGATGAGCTGTCATTTCAATTTTTTTCTTTATTTCACATGAACAGTTTAATTAATTGGTTTTGTCCTGAACAAGGAACTGAAGTGGAACAATTTCACTCAGAGTTGAATCTGGATCAGAACTGATTTGAAAAATGTGGAGCTTCTTGTTCTTTGTACCACTCTGTGGGAGAAACACAGCTTTGGTGATCTTAGACTTTGTTAAACAGGGACTCCTTCTCAGCCTGTTTTGGTGATGAAACAGTGTGATGTTGCATAATCTCTAAATAGTGCTTCTGGGGCTCCTTTGCCCCACAGGCTTATGAAACTGCAGTACACATGGCAGACATTCTACAGCACAGAAATACAGTGTGATTTAATTCAAGATTTCAACATCATGTGAATATCCACAGAGCTGGGGCTATATGTACAACCTTTGTTTCACTATTTCCTGCAGTCAGAAGTTTAATTTTGTAACTTCACCCATATATATTGTTGTAATTTTTTTCCTACTGGCATTTCAAATAGCTTTATTAGAAAGAGGAAAAAAAGTCCCAGGCACTACAAACGTTCCACCCAGATCTGTGCATGGGTGACAAATCTTTTAGTCAGTAAAACATGGAAAGGCAATCACTTGTTGAAATAAAACCAGAGGTGGTAAGAACAGAAAGGCGGACAGACCAAATTCCTACCCACCAGTTATTTACCAGCACAGGTGGATGGAGTTACTGGAACTGAAGAAAATAAAAATCAAAGGAGGATCAATGTCAGCTGCATACTCAAGTATCTCCCATGGCTGGCTGTAGGCAATGTTATAGTATTTTTTAAAAAGGAAAGTGAAAAATGCTTATTACATTTAACTGCAGTATGCTGTCTGAAGAAACTGAAATCCATTCTTCCATGTCAGTGCAGACCAGCGTGCTTGAAAGTATTCATGCTCACAAGGAGAGACTCCAACACTGTGTAGGAAATTCTGTGGACTAGGGTGCAGAGAAGTATGCTGTAAGTTCTGGTGTCAGCACAATGAATGCATCATAGCACATCACCAGGAACTAGCAGTGTATGCAGGGATCCTTACTGGGTCCATTCCTGTTTGACATCTTTGTTAAATATCTGGATAAAGGGGCAGAGTGTACCGTCAGCAAGTTTGCTATGACAGAAAACTGGGAGGAGTGGCTGATACACCAGAGGGTCGTGCTGCCACCCAGAGGCATCAGACTGGAGAAATGGGCTGACGGATCTCATGCAGTTCAACAAGGAGAAATGCGAAGTCCTGCACCTGGGAAGGAGCAGCCTCAAGCACCAGTACATGCTGGAGGCCACCGGCTGGAAAACAGCTTTGCAGAAAAGGGTCTAGGACACTTAGTTGACCATCAGCCAGCAGTCTGCCCTTGTGGCACACCTGGAGTACTGTGCCCAGTTCTGCACTCTCCAGTACCAGAGGGATGAGGAGAAAGTACAGAGGGGGAGCAGTAGGATGATTAAGGGACTGCAGCATTCCTTATATTAGGAAATCCTGTGACAGCTGGGACTTTTTAGCCTGGAGAATCTTCTCAGGGGCCAGGGAGATCTCATCGAAGTGTATGAATAGCTGAAGGGAGGCTGTAAAGAAGACAAAGCGCCTTTTCAATGGTGCCTAGWGACAGAACAAGAGGCTATGGGCACAAACTGAAAGACAGCACGTTCCTTCTAAACATCAGAAATCACTTTACTTTGAGGGTGACCAAGCACTGGCACAGGTTGCCCAGAGAAGTTGTGGAGTCTTTACCCTTGGAGGTATTCAAAAGCTGTCTGGACACAATTCTGGGCAACTGGCTGTAGATGATCCTGCTTAAGCAGTGGGGTTGGACCAGATGATCTCCAGAGTTCCCTGTGGTTCTGTGATCATGCTTTGGAGCCAAAATATCACATTAAACTTTGTTGTGGACTTTTACCGAAGACTAGGGTTGGTTAACCCATCTGCTGTGGATACTTGCTCATGGCTGTAGCAGTCCGAGGCAGATAGAGAGGTGCCAAGCATCTCAGTCCTCAGTAGGGTTGTCTGCAGAAGCCTGCATGTTTCCATCGTGTTACCCCACTGGGACATGTATAAGTGGGTCATAACAGAAAATACATACTGGCATTTCTAAATAATGTGGTAGAGAAATTCCCAGAAATAATCAGAAAATTTTCCTTTCTAAATGTTAATACAAAATGTGTTCTACATCTACTTTACATGCTTTCTCTCTGAAGACAGTATTTTTTTGCTATGTAAATGTGACTCTTTTGGTAACACAGTACTACTAAACTATCTAATAGTTTTACATAGTTCAGACACTAATTGGGTTCTGTGCTGTATGATAACTAAKGGAAATATTGTTCAAAGGCAGCCCCTTTCTTAGCACAGAGGACTCTGATACAACAAAACAAAACTTGCCTGTCCCATTCTTCACTGGGTCTCTCTGTTGCTCCAGTTGTTTCCCTGAGTCTCTACCTGAAGTGATGATATGGGTGAATTTGCATGAGTGATGAAAGCAGCTGAGGACAGTGYTGTGCAGGCCAGTAAATATGCCATTGGGAGAATTCATGAGTCTGGAAACCACAGAATATGCAGAGTTTGGTCAAAACACAGGCTGCGGTGGCTGGTCATTTTTCCAACCTCTTTCTTCTATATTCTATTCAAAGCTTGTTGACCAGGGGTAAGAATTTGTAGTCAAGGTCAAGTGGAATAGCCTTTGGCACAGAATGTTAACAAAAGAGAAATCTTTTACTTTGCATGTGCTATTATCCACTGGTGAAAATACAAGCATTTGTAAGTTTGTTTGCCTAGAACCAATGACAGCAAAAGGTTTTATCAAAGTAAGCTTAGATTCTGAGCAATATTTTAAAAACTATTAATACAGATTTTGTTTCTGATGTACTTATTTGTAAATAAAAAGTCATTCTCTATTAGTATGCTSTGTGGAGCTTTTCATGCCACTTTATTGTACGAATGAATAAGAACTGAAGTTAACATTCTGAGGCAATTTTTATTTCTATCAGCCTTTTATTTTATGATTTTATGGACTGGCTTACTGTAAATGTTCAAAAATATATGTATTCTCTTTCACAGCTGCGAAGGGTTTTTGAGATATTCTTCAAAAACAGTTCTCCCCAACAAGCCTTCAACAACATGAAGGAGGCTATAAGCAAACTTCTACTTATAACTGAGGTCTTCAGTGAATCATCTGCCTCAGGACCAAATTCTTTCAATCAGTAAGTGACTTGCAGTAGTCATTGTAATGCTAGTGTCAAGATAGCTCCTTAGAACAGAGTAAAAATTGTAGATGATACAAGACAAAATAAGAAAATTCCCCTATATTTCATACTTTTTCATTAAGTAAAGACATGCTGCACTTAAGGAGTACATCTCTTCAATATCCACAGTGTTTCTAGTTTGTGAAAAGGTTATGATGAATACTTAGGACCATGCTGTGTCCTAATGAAGTGTTTCAGGCAGCACAAATGAACAGAAATCACTCACAATTGGTCTAGTCCTAACATTCATAAAGCTGTATTTCGTTTCAGTGAGCATTCTGTCATATGTCAAATATTTAATGCTGGAGTAGCCCAGATTGTTCAGAGCTGGCTCTGGCAGGCAATCTGAACAACAGACACCGTAAAACACTTTATGAAATGTACATTATGAAATATACCTAGGCACCAACAGTCACATTTTTGTGTATAATCACTTAGAGTGTTATAATTCTTACACATAAATCAACCTCTATTATGTAATATTTTTACTAAATAAAATTAATATTTGTTCTATATATGTTATGTCCCATCTCTGACATTTTTATGATAACTACTAAATAAGTTACTATTTATTACATTTATGTGTTTTATAAAGCTATTTTGAGAACCAGGTGTTTTAGTAGCAGTAATGTAAAGCTCATTATTTTACTTACACAGGTTGGGAATAAAGCTAATATTGTGAGTGGAGAGGGTAGCAAGGAGGAGAGGAGTGTAATGGGGATAAAGCTATTTTAACAGTGATCCAAACTCTCTTTTTTACCAATGAAATTGACTTTTTTTTGTGTAACACAAGACTTGCTTATAACTCCTGGCCTGTGCCTTCAAACATCCCCATAGCTGCAGCAGAGCGCTTCGACTTTAGTGAGACTGTAGTGTTTCACCATCTCTTGCCCTCCAAATGTCTTCAAAGCTTTTGCAGGGCCTCATTCTCTTCAAAAGCCATTTCTTCCTTGAGCATGATTTACCTCCCTCACTGGTTTAAATGTCAGTCATATAAATACACTTTTATAYAGTCACAGTCTGACTCCTTCTGTGTTTAATGCTGCTGGCTCTTCTTAGAGATTTATTTAGTCTGTATCACATGCTGACTCTTGACCTATGTGTACATGTTCTTGTGTGTGTTCYCTGGACCTGTGTGTGTATGGAATTTTACTGTGTATAAGGACATGGTTCAGTGGTGAACTTGGCAGTGCTAGGTTTTATGATTGGACACAATCATTTAAAAGGTCTTTTCCAACCTAAATTATTCTATGATTCTATATTTCACAACAGTAGCTAACCTCACTGAATCTGATTCCTGTTATATTGTATTTCAGATGCAGCCAATGTTTTCAAATGCTAACCTTTGACATTGGATTCGGCATGTCCATATACCCAGTCATTCTTGAGGTGAGAAAATGACRCAAACTATTGCGTGACTCAAAAAAATTACACCAAGAAGAACACTGCAGGAAACCGYCTTTGATAGGTACCCTCAAATCTCTAAGAAATGTACAAATACTTTAATATTAATTTTGCCTGATTGTGGAGAGTTGCTATAGGAGGAACCAGTTTTTAAGAGTCAGAGTTCCTGCAATGAAGTTCACCACACAATCAAAATGAGCAGACTTTTCAGTTTACATTAAAGGGCTATCTGTCACCCCAAATGAACATCAATGAAACAAAATCCATACGAAGCATTGCATGAAAGTGGAGTTAGGTTTTAAATGTGACAGAACAAAGATGAAGGGAGGAAGTTAAAAACCACAATTGGCTTTTAATGCAAATTATAATTCTCCATAAATTGGATTGTACTTCTTCATTTCATTACTTGCTTTGACCTTCGCTGTGCTGCCTTCTTCCTGGATGATCCACAAGGCCCTTAAAACCAGGGAAATGAGACCTGTGCCAGTTTTTGCACCATTCCTTGCTCAGAACAYCCTGTCCTGAAACAAATATTGCACTGCTTCCCAGCTATTCCCTTYACCCCATGCATACGTGTGATTATGTATATGCCTAGGTATATAAAAKGTTCCACCATATTTGTGATATAAAAATATTAACAAAAATTAGTTGTGCTGGTTTGGCTGTAAACCAGCAGGGGAAATTAACCCCGCACAAAATACCTAGAAAGATTTTAGGTCAAAATTACAATTTTAATAAACAAAAAGTTAAAATAAGTGCAGTAATACAGAAATACCGGCTTAAACAAACCAACAGAGTCACGGTACAACCTGACACCCTGCTGACCAGGGTGGTAGCTGTGTAGTCCAGTTAGGCACTGGTCCTGCAGAAAGGCCTGGTAGTCCAGTCTCAGTAGTGGAGTGGAGTAGCTGAGTCCAATTCCGAGGAGTGGAGTGGAGTAGCTAGCTGAATCCAATTCCGAGCAGTCCAGTCGAGTCGAGTCGAGTCGAGTCGAGTCGAGTCGAGTCGAGTCGAGTCGAGAGTCCCGTTGAGAGTGGAGTCCCATCGAGTCGAAGGGTACCTTCTCCCATCCAAAACCCTTGTTTTATGCTGTGTTTCTTGGCTGGCACCTCCCCCAGGGGCAGGGACTTTCACAATGGAAGAGGATCTTCCCGATGTTCTATTGGTTACTTCGGTAATGAGCTTGGATGCAGGGTCCTCCAAGACGGTCCCCAGGGTTCTCAGAGACGATCCAAGATCGGGCTATTATTCAAGATGGGTGGTGCTAATGGGCCATTAGCTGAGATCAGATAACCASGGTGGGTGGTGCTTCCTGTTGGCTGGAGTGCTTATCTCAGTTGAGATAAGGAGTCCCAGGTGTGTAATTATGAAATTTATCCAGCTTTTGTGGGTGGTAATAGAATATATGACTAACCTAGGACATTAGTAAATATATTCCCACTTAAAATCTGTTCAAATTTCTAGTAACAACCATGCAATCTCTCCATTCTTAAGGAAAAAAAAATCCTTTAAACACATAAGAAAAATGCACATATGAAAGGAAATTTGCACAATTAAAAAAGTCCATGAAGACAATATCCTTAATTAGTCTGAGAAGAATTATTTCGTTAGTATAAGAAATGTGGTAAGTCATAACAATTCAATAATTGTATATCAGGTTGGAAAAAGATTATCCTGGAAGTGCTTAAAAAAATAAGCATAAAATATAATGTTTGCTTGTATAGAAGTTTCAACCATTATCTATTATCCATAAATGTATAGTAAATCAGTAGGATTTAGTAGTTTCTTATATAAAAAAAATTGCTCTTAAAAATAGCAGTTGATAAYTAATGCAAATTGACTTTGAATTTTATCATTTGGAAACTGTAGTATGCACACAACCTATGAATATTGRTGTTATATTTGTGTTTATGCTAAAATAATGATTTAGTCATATTTTGTAACCATGAATTTTCTCATTGTCTTTATATATTGTAAAACTTCTACTTTCATCTGTAGTACCAGACGATCTGTAGTAACCCTAAACACGTGAGTTTTGCAAGTTGTGTTAACATATAATCTGACTTTTTTTTTAAATCACATTTCAAATCAAACATGGCAAAAAGGCTTTCACAGGGTCTGCAATAGTGCACTCTATCCACCAGAGGGCAGCAAACACTGTGGTATGGAGTTGTGAAAAATGCAGCACAGCATTTGTTGTTTTATAATCCTGTCAATTTGTATTATTACCTTTTTTTAAAAAAAATAGTTGAAATTTAGTATATATTCTTATGAGAAGACTGGACTTGTTATTCAAACTATAAATTCTTGTATTGTTTTCCAACAGGTGCATGAAAACTTTGATTTTCAAGATGAGCATGAATTAACTATTCAGGACCAAACTTCCAAAGAACTTCTTTTTGAAGATACTTTTAAATTTCTCTTATCTAACGAATCCTCAACATCTAGTTTCATAGAAGCTTTGCAAAAAATATATGGATCATCTGTGAGCAAGGTAGCTCATTCCAAATTTTTCCTATTATTAACTATTTGAAAATATTTAATTTTAAATTGTATGCCTCTGAAATTGTTGGTGTCAACTTATCGAATGAAGAATTTATTTAATCAAAACTATCTTCTATTGCATTCTGGGGAATAAAACTGTAATTATATTAAACAATTGAATTTTCTTTTGTAAAATTTCCACTCTTGATTTATGTCATTTCCCAAAATACTGTGCTGGAAAGATATACTTAAAACTTTAGCAAAGTAATTTTCCCACCATTTTTTAATTGGTCTTTTTTAATATACAGATTTGTGTATTTTCACAGTTTCATCCAGAATTGATTAACTCAGGTAAGGGGATCCATGAGCAACAGAATTAAATTTTGTTTCTTACAACTTTGTGTCTTATTCTCAATGCAAAATCCAGTTCAAATTTTTTTTTTTTCATTTATAAGATCTGTATGCATTTTGCTCACTAGAGAACACCATTTCTGACAAGCTGAGATCTCTTTTAGCAGTATTTCTCTCAGACTGGGCACTTTTAAGAATGCATTTCTGAGGAGCTCTCTGCTTGCAAGACTTATGGGGACTATATTATCCAGGCAACTTCTGCCTCTCAGAGAGGCGTGGCTAAAAGAGGGTGATGGCTTCTAAATTTACGACAGGATAAAGTAGAAAGCTGCAGATATACAGACATGTAGTGATTCGATTACCCAGCCTGTGTTCCAGAGACCAGTAGTTTCTATGGATATGTTTCTACACAAAGCTAATGCACAGTCTGCTTTATTCTAGACTGAAAAATGGGAAGAGCTATCAAGGAGCTGGCTGGCTGAGGTTAGGGCTAGTTGAGAGCTGCTGTAACTTGTTCCTTTGATCAACAAAGGGATTGGGGTCTAATGAAAGCCCATTGCTTTCCATGTGATTTCAAAAGAATGTGCTGCCCTTTCCTTCACAGGATGGAACATACAACAGAGAAGATGAGCAGTGTTTCTCTTTAGAAGAGATAAATTCGATGCTTACTTTCATAAAGGAGCTGAAGAGTCTTGGACATTTTGAGCTGGTAAAATAAAAAGGGTTTTGTTGTGTCGGATATATATTTTATGTAAATCTCTGAACATTTCTCCTTCATTACCATTCTCTGCTGTCTCTGGCACACGTTATTAGTCTGGATGGACAGGGAAGCAAGGAGATAGAGGTTACACTGATTTTATTTTGGGGGATCATTTGAATTTAATTTAAAAGAGATAAAGAAATACAGCAGAGAATTTGAGTTGAAGTTTCACTGAAAAGGACAGCTAAAGCAGAAACAGAGACCAGAAAACAGAAGGAAAGGAAAAGAAAGAAAACTATGTAAATGACTAATGAGGTGGTAAGAAAACAGAATGATAATGAAGCAAAGCAGGAATGAATGGAAGGACTTGAAACAGTACAACACTAAGACCACGACCAGAGAGTAGCTATAGGTGAAAATGTGGCAAATAAAAAGAGCAGGTGGTATAGGATGGAGATGATGACACTTTCTGAAGAAGGATTGAGTCTAATAGATCTGGAATTCACAGAATAGTCTTAGTTGGAAGGGACCCAGAAGGATCATCAAGTCCAACTCTGAAGTGAATGGCCAATACAGGGATTGAACCTGTAACCTTGGCATTATTAGCTCCATGCTCTGACCGAGTGAACTAATCTCAGGGTCAGTTTAGAGGCAAAGGAGATCAACTTCCATGTCAATACTGGTAATCCTGATTTGCAAGGCTGGGCATGACAGCCATTTTCTAAGCATGTGGGAAAGAGCATTAATATATAACCAGYCCTATGCTATATATACTGTCTTCTGATAATTTCTCACATCTTTGCACTCTACAAATATTATACTGCGTTGTTTCTAATCAGTGTCTCTCTTCTCAGCTTTTCCCTTCTACTGCACCCAAGATCCAAACGTTGCTGCGTGACCTTTATCAAATGGTAGACCCGATGAGAAGGCTTAGTTCAGTCCTGACTGTGCATTGGTTGCTTTCCAGTTTACTTCAACAATTCCAGTTGATGACTACAGAGGCACACACAAATCTTTCAGAATGGTAAGATAGTTATTATATATGTTGGGAGTAGTTTCTCATATTATATTAATTGCAGTATCTCCAGTGAACATCGTAAAACTTAATCCTTCAGTACATGTAGGTGGACTTGCAACCCTTGAGATGAAGGTCTGTCATCCCATATGGAGCCCTGTCAGCCATCCTGCCATTAGAAATGTAGCTAGGTTTCTAAATAGAACAGGTTTTACTTCTCTATCTAATATGAAGAACTCTGGATTGAAAATTAATTGGAACTACAGTAAATTTTTTTTCAGAAAGATGAATTAGGTAGGTTGTTTCTAAACAACTGTAAACTCTAAATTAGGAGCATTTGCCAGGGTTAAGACTGTCTTAATTTAGGCAGCAATTAAAAGCAAAACTGTAAAGAAAATATAAAATTTCAGGTGAAGATTTTTCCAAAAGAATTAATAATTTTGATTGGCTCTAAATTTTCTGTCCAACAAAAGACAAGTCAAAGAGCATAATACTCTGAGAATCTCATTTTAACTCTTTTTGAAAAGATGGGAAAAAATGTTGTTATGACAAGGTTAGATCTACTGAACTTTTGGCAAGAARTTTTAACTTTCATGAGGAGGGAAAGAGGAAAGGAAGGAGAGAGAGGAAGGGAGGGAGGGAAGAAAGGGGGGAGGGAGGGAGGGAGGGAGGGAGGGAGGAAGGAAGGAAGGAAGGAGACGAAAAGGACGTATAAAATGGATGGAGGGAAGAAAACCTATTGTATACAACATGTTTAGTATAAAATTTGTCAAAATGTGTTTTCTGTTTTCATTATCTCTTGGCTAATAATGTTTCGTATACATGTATGCCATACTGACGACTGACATTTACGATTTTACGTACAAGGACTTGGGAACACAGGCATGTTAGACAATGTGTATGCTCCATTCCGCTGAGTCTCAAGATGAATGTGTGAATGACATTATTTTGTGCATTTTGCTGGGAGAATGCTGTAGTGAGTATATAAGGCATCTGTAAGGTTTCTTAAGTTTTAATTTTGTTCCTCATTGAATTGGGTGTGGCTTTTAGCAAATGAATTGTTTTCTGTATCTTTGTTTGCTTTACTGTAAAGGGGAGCTTATACTTTATCGCTGTGCTAGGTAACTGTTCATTAGTGTTTTGAAAATACACAGTTCCATGAAAGTGCTAARTTATTGTTGTTACTACCAACCACTCCGACCACTCCATGAGAAGTAACTCAAAGATGCAGCTGCTTGCATTCATATGTAAGCCCTTGCCCTTTTGCAGAAATATTTAGGTTTGCATATCAAAGCATACCAGCCTCTAGCAGCTTTCTGTTCTAATCTAAGCTGTGCCACTCACTCACTTTGAGCAAGCCCCTTGGCCTCTTTTTCTCCTTCAAGCTGAACATTATTGTATGCGTATAAATATGTAGAAGTACCATGACCTTTCTCCAGGGCATAGGCCAATCTGCTTCTTTGCACTGTATTTTTCTGCAGTGGGTAAGCTAATAACACCATTCTGTTCATTCACTGTATAAAACACCATGTGCTTTGACATTCCTAAATCAGAATCTTCCACTCCTATAGCTACATGCATGTGATGGTGATGCATGTGTCAGATATGCATGTAATTATACTTAATTGCAAGGAAGAAAGAGCTCARTTGTACTTACTCCCCACATAACTCAGGTATGCATTCTCTTTGAGCTTAGATTAATCTCTTTTTTTTTTCAATTCCCAGCTTTGATGAGTTTCTATATCAGAACACTTTTCCTGAATTTCTTCAGTTAAGGCCAGGTTGTTCGGTTGATTTATTTTCTTTGACTGTGGAAAATTGCTATTTCCATTTATAAAATCCAGTGATTGTATAACTGAGTGTCAAACCAGACAAGAAATTCATGGGGAAAACAGTGCCTTCTGACTGAGGTCTTGTACAGTTWCTCTGTTCACTGACCATGACTCCATAGGATGAAGATAGGATTTAAACATGTTTCCATATTTTAACTCATTTCATCTATATGACTAGTATTGAAACCTTAATTGGTATTAGTGAACTCTCTGAATTCCTTCCATGGGAAAAGTAAGAACTCTAGAAACTTATCTCAAACTATAATGAAATAATTACAGCCTAAGTGAAARCAACCACCTCAGATGTATTGGTAGATTACAACTAATGTACCCTGAAAAAAATTTTCTGCATTTTTTGGGACTTTTTTCAACTCTATGCAGTTTCAACTTGTGATATGTCTAGGGCATACATAACTGCTGTCTTTTAGAATAGGGGCTATGAGGTATCATGGAAAGTATATTTGGCTATGTCAGACAACAGGGTATCATGCAAGAATCAGATTAGTGAGTAAAGCTAACCTTTCTGTATCTGCAAAAGACAAAAGCCTAAGCAGCTCAAAGAGCTGCAACTGCTTTTATGAAATCAACTGATATATTTGGAAAAGTAGTTCTAGCTTCCCATATGCAAGTCCTTTTTACATTCAAAATAGAAGCACCAGCCCTCAGACTGAATTTGGGCTGAAAATAATTTTTTTGAATTTAACTTGCTCAGGTCAATTACCTGGGAAGTTTGACAAATTAACATGTTTTGGACTATGGGACAGAAAAAAAGCACTCACAAGGAAGACAAGGATAAGATCACTGACCTGTAATGAGAGGAATGAAAGACAGAAGGAAGAAGGAAAGGAGTGAGACAGTTGGAATTAAGTGACAGGAAATTAATTCCACTCTTGAGTCTGAATTTTTTGATTTCACTCATGAAGATCAGCACAAGGTATTTCATTCAGGGAGCCAAATGCCCTCATGGAAACTCTGTGACTGAAGCCAAACAAACACTCTACAAAACATAGAGCTCACATTGCCAGGTAATCAAACAGAAAAAAATTGCTAGTGATCAAGTCTCACAAAACTACCTCCAGTGGTTCCTTATTTTGAAGGGAGACCTACATAGCATCATCTAAAGAATGAAATTTCATAACTCTACTGAATATTGAAATATGGTCTCAATCTCAAGTTTACAACCCATTAAAAGTTGCACTATTCACAAATAACTTATCCATCACAGACACTGAAAGTGACTAGCTTTTTTCCTTTTTATATTTTAATCTTATGAAAGATTCTATTTCTACATGTCCTTCATTGTTTATGTCTGATTGCTTAGGCCATCAGAGCTATGTTACTACTGCTGCTGTCAATCCTTTGCCTTTCTTGTTTGCTGAATCAGAGAGTTTCCTAAAGGACAGGTTCGCAGTCAATAGTTTGTGATGTACACATTGGGAATCTTTCGAAAGCTACATTCACGAGCATGCATTCACCAAGGGTACTGACATACAGTCATTAGTTTCATTAGAACTAATTGCAAAGTGTGTAGGCAAAGCGCACATCTGTACTGGACACCTTCTCCAAGATACTTAAGTAAATAGGGGGCCACTCAAACAGATGAAGGTCCTTTCTTGAGTAACCGCGTGTGAAGGAAAGGACTGTGCAGAGTCCTCTGTATAGGAAGAGCTTCATAACATTCTCTGCATCTTACCTCAGTCTGCTGATTGCAAGGAGCTTRGACAAAGGAAAGCTTCATTGTGCTGCTGATTAAAAAGCCCAGGCTGCAGCAGAGATAAATCATTGAACCATAGAGTCATTTGTGTTGGAAAGGTTCCTTTCATCCTGTCAGTTATTACTTGGGAGAAAAATTCCACCTGGCTACAACCTCCTTTCAGGGAGTTGTGGAGAGCAATAAGGTCTCTACTGAACCTTCTTTTCTCCAGGCTAAACTACCCCAGCTCACTGAGCCACTCCTCTTAAGGCTTGTGTTCCAGCCTGTTCCCTAGGGCTTTGTTGCCCTTCTCTGGACATGCTCCAGCACCTCAATGTCTTTCTTGTAGTGAGAGGCCAAAACTGAACAGAAGATTCAAGGGGACAATCACTGCCCCAGTCCTGCTGGTCACATTGTAATCTTAGTATCTTTCTCTAATATGATTTCTAAATATTACATTTTGCTACCCTGTTGTAATCAAATATAGTTATTATATGTCTCTTAATGCTGTCTGACGTTAATTGCAATCTTTATAGATTTGAGATTCGTACAGGTCATGCTATTTTTTTGGGAGCAGGGGCCTTACAGTTGTAGTGGCTGCCACACTCCTGAGGTGTTCTCTAACTAAACCAAAGTCTGGCATTTTATAGAGTTAAGATATGTTGTTTTCACCTTAAAATAGCATTTGGGAACAGGCAAGCAGAAAGGAACAGCAGAGAGAAAAAATGTATTTGACAGATGTTAGCTGTTACTTCCTTGACAAGCAGAAAGAGGGGTACAAAATCACTTACAACTTGGAAAACAAACTCTCCAGTAGTTTGTTAAGTGCCTCCTTTGAAGTAGGTCATGAATGTGCATGAAATTAGGGTGATGTCTAGACACTGCAAGCTCAGAACTACATTTTCCTGCACACAAAAAGACACATGGATCTGCCAGCTGCTTCTTTCCTTATCTCATTGAGTGAATGCAGAAATCTCTGTTTTATCACTGGACAGTTTTTTTTTATCACTGGACAGTTTACCTTTTTCCATGATTGACCTCAATACTGCTTTCAGAAGCTCTTGTTGAAACATCAGATATGGATGACTGCACAGAACAATATTGCCACCTCCCTTCCTTGGCACAGAGAGTGACTTTGTGTCTCTCAAAATCCAAACTGCAGCATTTGTAAAGAAGATGCTTTAGGAGAACTTGTAAAGAAAACACTAGGAGGAAAACATGTGAAACCTTCAAGAAATGCTAATGGACCTCTGAAAAGGATTTATCAGCCAGAGGATTGGATTGGATAGAAGCCTACTCCCTTTCTTCTACCATGCTACCAAAATTCTTTTTGAAAGACAAAATCTGCAGAGTTTGCAATATGAATGCCACTAATATGTTGATGAATTGTTGCAATTCACTTGTCTTTTTTTCATGGAGATTTAAAAAAAATATATATATATATGTATACGTATATACACACACTCTGTATTTGTTTTGAATTTCCAAACAAAGCAAAACACATAGAAGTTCCATGTTAGGAATTCATGCCAATATCAATACAGATATTCCCCTTGAAACATGCCTTCATTTTTATATAATTCTTTTTGAATGAAGTCTAATCTCAAGTCTATGCAAAAAAAACCATCATAGAAGCAGTTAAGAGATATAGTTTGGGTTATTTTATTCATGTCTATATCCACTCTTCCTTTTCYCAACAATGCAACTATATTTTGGAATTTCTTTCTTTTTTTTCTATTTTGATGTGATATGCTGCCATGTATTATGTAATGTGTGTTTTCTGTTATATTCACTCACTCTAATGCTGGGAATATGAATCCAGAAGGTTCATCTTTCCATGGAGAATACTAAAATACCATGTGCCCTGGGATACCATATGCAAATTTTTGCAAAATATTTCATTGTTTCTGTTCCTTCCATTCATGTAGAAATATGTCTGCTATTGAATTGACAGGCAACCTTCTCAAGAAAATATGAGTCCTAAGCAGAATGTTCCTTCTGACTTCAGAAAGAATCATGAAGGTAAGGGATCAGAGTAAGATATTTTATATATAGTATGTTTTTCCTATTTGTATTATTCCTGATAGCATGTGGATTTAGATTACATTGTCTTGCATTCCAGCTGGACAGTCTTAGCTCACTACATGCAAAAGACCATTTTCTTCCTTATCTTATGTAAGTTGCTATGCTGAGCCCATGAGCAGCATTTGCAAGCCTAAAGCAAAAATCTCACACTGTGAAGAATGAAAGTACAATGTGTCTTTTATAATTAAAAGATGGTTCCTTCTCCAATAGGACTGTAATTGGGCATAAAGCAGAAAATTATTAGCTGTTTCTGTTTATCTTTCAGCACTGCATTATTCCAGTAAGACTGAAGAAAGACAATGCAGTTATGGTAAGTCAAGGTCTTTCTAGACCACCAAGGGGGTTGAAGAGAGATTTCTTGAAAAATTTTCTTGGGTTTTCCTACATAACCTCTCAGTGAATAGAGTATCTGCAGGGTGTTATGTTAAAAAAAAAGATTTTTAAGTAGCAAGAATGCTTCTAAAACACTCAATAAATGGGTTATTATGTTAAATAAGCCTCAGAACCAAAATTAAAAATTGTAATATATGCGTATTAATTTGAGTATTCCAACACTCATTGATCCCTTGTCACARACTTTTGCCCTGTCTTTCAGATAACCTCAGCATGCATTTGTTCTTGTGGAAGAACCTTTAAACTTGCATGGAGTTTAATCAGATTTGTTTAAGGCTTTGTCTTCAGCTCAATAGTGGAGTATTAAAGAGCTGCTTAAAAGATGAGGAGTTTTTCTAAAGTATTTGCTTGTAGGAATATTAAAAGTATATTTAATGATCTGTAGAGATTTAAAATATAATTTTATGTGATGGAATGCTTTGTGCTACCTTCCTCATTCTCAAATTATCTGAGGGTCCTGTTTGTAAATGTGAAGCCATTGCTCGGTGGTGGAAAGGCTTTGCTACACACTGTGCCTCATGTTCCCTCTGTTACTGCTCTCACGCTGCCTCCAGGAACTGCTCTTGTGTCAGTTAGAGGCCAGAAATACTCCTGGGCTGGCTGACTGGCATCACCATTCTAATTGCATGATATTTTATTTTGAAAGTACCTCAATTAATGTTATTTTAAAATTCCTCCTCATTTTTAAGGTGGTAGTGAGACAACATTTCTAAGTAAGGCATACAGGATGTGGAGAAATGTTTATACTCATCTGCAGGGKTTTTTTTAATACCTTCTCTGTGTCGATGTGTAAGACTCTATTCCCCTACAAATCTAGCTCAAATTCTGTTCTTCCACTGGAATAACTTCCTTTTATTTTAATCCATGCAAGAGAGTGCTGAAATTGCTCTTTTGTCTCAGGGCAGATATTTCAAGGTAGAAGAGGTCCACATAGAGCTATTTACATCCTTTTTCACCCTTTTAAGCTGGGTTTTAAGCCACAAGATTTTTCAGATATTATAGTAAAAGAGTTTCCTATCTGGAATGTTTTCTGAAGTACCCAGTTTAAAGCATGTACCAGTGAATATATGTGTAAAGCAGTTTTGAATGTGTAATTATACTGTAAATCTGAATCCAATAGGCTGGATTAAAATATTTGTCATAAGTAGGTTGCCAACAAATAATTATTCTCATGAGTAATTTGGCAAACACTATGAAATAAAGGACACGTTTGAGCAAATAGGATTTGATTGTGGAGATTTCATACACAGGAAAGGAGCTGGAATTTGTTGATATAGGAATTTTAATAAAACATTCTTCCAGCTGTACTGCAAATGACCCCATGGGTCTAGATATCTCCATGTGACTTGTTCTTATGAACAGTAAGAATATGTCTAACTTATTTTGATTTTTATTGGAAATTACACTTGTGCATAAACCCTGTACACAGGCTGGTACCTAAGTAGGATATGAATTTTGGCCTACCTCTTCTTTAAGTTTCAGTTAACCAACCAGAGACAGATCTCCCAGACTTAATCCTTCCATTTTCAAAGGCTTACCAAGGCTTTGAGTTTTGTGACTAGGACTAAATTGAAAGGACACTGAATGTTTAAAATCCCTCCAAGGTCTAAAAATTTCTCTSAAGTGCCGTTACAAACTCCATTAAAACTTTACAGCAGGATTATGAGTCTCAGATATAGCCATTAAATATCTTGCCACTATACATGTTATCAATCTGCCAGAAGTTGCATGTTATTCAAAAATGTTCATACATTTCACAATTTTTTCTTTGATGCCTTCTTGGAACAGATAAAGATACCCTATCTCATATCAGAGAGATCTTTACCAGTCCACAGCTGGACTTGAATCCTCAGTTTAACCCGAAGATCAAAGAATACTATGCAGAAGTGCCATTCGATATGGTGACAGTGAAGATAGGAGCAGAGCCCTCTCACTGCCAATGCCGAGTACACCTTGACGACAAGAAAGGGCCAAGGTATGAGCAACAAAATATGAGTGTAAAAACTTGATTTGGGAAATATGTCATAATGTTCCAGAATTGTTTTTTGTTTCTGAAAACCCAGAACACAGATAGGTTAGTCACAGGAAAGTCAGAGGGAGTTCAATATGAAAAAACTTGTATTTAGTTTCAATGTCCTGATGTCAATGGTCATACGTTGTTCTCAAGCCGTAATTAACCCTAATTAATTCCAGCTTTATGGAATGTATAGTTGCAGTATCTCACCCAGCTTCTGCAGTCACTGACAGCATCAAAGCTGAGTGGGAACAGACCATCACTACATTGCACACAGTAGATGACAGAGAATTTGAGCTTTTGTATCCAGGTGTTAATTTTGCACAGTGCCCTAATCTGCTGCCCTGCTGGGCTTGGTCTGCTTACATGGGTCAAAGTAGGGCAGCTGGCTTCAAAAAAAGAAAGAAGTCCAAGTTTGCTAACTCAGAATGATCCATTTTTGTCATAGTTGTATTATAAGGGATTGTCATAGAATCATGGAATAAGTTACATTGAAAAAGACCCTTAAGATCAACAAGTACAACCGTTAACCCAGCATTGCCAGGCCCACCACTAAACCATGTCCCTAGGTGCCACATCTACAAGGCTTTTAAATATCTCCCAGGATGATGACAGAGCCACTTCCCTGGGCAGACTGTTCCAATGCTTGACAACCCTTACAGTGAAGAAATTCTTCCTAATATCCAACCTAAACCTCCTCTGGTGCAACTTAAGGCCATTTCCTTTTGTCGTATCGCCYGGGAGAAGAGACTGACCCCCACGTCACTACAACCTCCTGTCCAGCAGTTGTCCTCAGGACCTGCTGTCCTCCAGCAGTTGTCAAGAGTGACAAGGTCTCCCCTCAGCCTCCTTTTCTCCAGGCTACACACCCCAGCTCCCTCAGCCRCTCCTCATCAGACTTGTGCTTCAGCCTATTCACCAACTTCGTTGCTCTTCTCTGGATACTCTCCAGCACGGCAATGTCTTTCTTGTAGTGAGGGGCCCAAAACTGAACATAGTATTTGAGGTGTGGCCTCTCCAGTATCGAGTACAGAGGGACAATCATTGCCCTAGTCCTGCTGGCCACASTATTCTTAATACAGGACAGGATGCCACTGGCCTTCTTGGCCACCTGGGCACATGCTGGCTCATGTTCAGCTGCTGTTTATCAGCACCCTCAGGTTCTTTTCCACTGGGCATCTTCACAGCAACTCTGCCCCCAGCCTGTGGCTGTTCATGGGGTTGTTGTGATCCAAGTGCAGGACCTGGCTGTTGGCCTTGTTGAAACTCATACACTTGGCCTTGGCCCATGGATCCAACCTGTCCACATCCCTCTGCAGAGCCTTCCTACCCTCCAGCAGATCAACAGTCCCATCCAGCTTAGTGTTTCCTGCAAACTGACTGAGGGTGCCCTCAATCTCCATGTCCAGATCATTGGCCTGGACATCCAGCCAGTTTTTTACCCAGCGAAATGCATGTGCATCTAAGGTATAAGCAGCCAGTTTCTCTGGAAGAATACTGTGGGAAGATGTTCCAAAGGCCTCACTAAAGTCTAGGCAGGCAACAATCACAGCCTTTCTCTCATCCATTAAGTGGGTCATCTTGTCATTCACAAGACTCTGAGCTTATCTGATCTTTTAGAGAACTATAAAGCTGGACAATAGAGGAGAGAGCAAAGTCATCACTAAACATCATGTTTGAGCCCTGACACACAATCAACCGTGATGACTAATTGCTACTATGATCCCTGGCACAGCTTTGGCTTTCCCAACCAGCTCTCTCGGAGACAACAGCATGTACCAGGGACAATCCCAATAGGCATTTTGGGTATGACCTGATTTTGAATGTTGGGAGGGACAAAAAGTGTTTATTTATCTGGGTCAGGTACCTCAGAACCAGAGAACTGGCCTATTTACATATTAGACATTAGTGAGTGGATACAAGGGAGAACAGGGACAGTGATTTACTTGGGAAGAATTCTTAACCATTACAGAGCCAACTTTGCTTCATGACATGAAGTGCTTAGCCAACACACCATCTTTTCACTGACTGTGAAGCAGATGCTTTGACCTAGAATGTCTGCTAATAACCAGACAGTCTGTGCAGTTACTGCTCTAATGCCCAATATGTTTCCTTTATTTTCAATAAGAAATCAGTCTTGATTTRTCATTTCAAAAGAAACTGCCATTAAATTCTTCCACCCAACATTTTGGTGTTTAATGTTAACTGCCTTGACAGTTAACATCCTCAACATGGATACATGTGAAAAACCCAAAGATTTCTTCCTTGTAGAATGAAAAAGAATAGCAAGAGGTCCTTTGCACTGAAAAGTAAAAGCCCTGCATGTGCAAGTTCTGTATCTTTCAGCATTTCTTATTTCCCTGCTAAGGAAGGAAGAGCACAGCTCAGCTTTGCTCTGGTTTGTCACTCTGAGCAGTTTGTCTGGGACTCCATCAYATTTGGCTAGTGGACAATTTCCACAGCTTGCTACAGTTCTGATTGTATTTGTCTCCCTGCTGACTTCATCACAAACTTGGAGCTGCCAGGAATTATTGTCCCTAATGATTTCATTCACAGATTTCATGTCAGAATATTTGCCACTGCCACTGTTTTCACTAAGTTTCACTCTAAATATTTTGTCTTGAAAGAACTACAAATTCTTACAAGTCTTTTTTACACTGTTTTTATTTAAAATCACATTTATTTTGTAAGGGAAAGAAAATGTTAGAAATAGCAACCTTTAGGAGCAAGTAAAGTTCAGCAGCCATAGATAACGGAGTGCAAATCTTTGTTTCTTTAGTGCTTACTCCACTTCTTTCCTATTTTGTCATGCAGCATTGCTAACTACCCACTTGGCCTTGGATTGAACAAAGTCATCATTCTCATAACAGATGATTCACAGCTCAGCCCTGAGGTTGTGAGCAGCTACAAAATCATAGTTTATCGAGAGGACCGCCCTAGTCTCCCTTTGTTTGATGACTATATGATGTGTGGGTTTGTGCAGGTATTGTCTCTGCATTCTTTTCCTATACACAGTAATAATGATATCAGCTGGTTTCTGTTCATCCAGTGGTATAAATTAGGGTACATGACCCAAAGCTTGTGTAAAGCCAATTTTTGTTGAGATTAGAATCAGAGTTCTAAGCACTATAATTGTATGAAATTCAACATTTACACAACATTTTGGATATAAAAGGTAAGTCCAGCATAAGGATCTGTTACCATGTATTTGAAAGCTCCAGGTAATTAATCCTTACCTTGGTCAGCCAAAACCTTCTCATAACTTTTCATGGCTATCTCTCTGTGACATTGCAGCCATGGAAATTCTTTTACCAGGAAAGATATTTATGATGACAGTGTGTTTATCAGGGTTCAAGACATAATTTATGAATGAAAACTGTTTATTCTAGGCCAACAAACACAATAAAAAACCCCACTAATAATTCTGAAGGAAGAGAAGATTGTTGCTTACATCACATTTATCAGAATATAAATTTGTGAATGCATATAATTTACTTCCAACAAATAGCAATCCTTAGGAAGGAGTGGGTCTGTTGAATGAAAAAAGGGCTTAAGTCTGTCCAATAGGGCTAAATAAGTGCTGGGAAAGGGGAGCTCAGGCTAAATTAGACACAAAAATGGAAGAAAGGTAATGAAAAAGAGTAACAGTGAAAATTTCGGTTAATGAAACTATAGTGATAAAAATATTATGCATAAGAGAGAAAACCTGAGACACAGGCTGGATCAGAGCTGTTTGTATTCCAGAGTTTGAGGACTAAATGTTTGGTACTTGATATGGTGGGCAAAGATAAGCCAGCCAGTTCAAAGAGGGAAATGACATCGTAAATGGTAATCACAGGCACTGCTTTTGTCTGTGGAATTTTAGGCAGATTAAAAGGATTGGTGGGTTCATTCTAGAGCATCCAGGAGTAATATATTTTGTCAATTAATTCTGCAACCAGGAAGCAGGATTTTCAAAACTATTGTGTTGAAACTGTCATCCATGTTCATGTTAAATATCTAATCCTATCTTTATTTATCTTGTTTATGAAGATCTTAATATATCCTTTAGCAAAACTTGCTTTCCTTCCCTGTTTTCTTTCTATATACTGCAGAATAGGTTGGGAGACCAAGGTGGTAGAAGGCAGAGCATTTTATATGATGGGACAGATCAAGAGGGATTTTGTTTTTCTTGGGGAAAAACAAGCAATAGGGCTTAAAACAGGAGCCAAAGAGATTGTAAATGTTGATAGCAAATTGTATGTTGACGATAATTATCTCAATCTGCAAATCAGGACTGCCAGAGAAAATGTATGTAGTAGTCATAGTGTACTGACTGCTGACCTGAATACCTGATTATGGTGKTGTCTGGCCCGCTGCCTATTCTCTGTCTCTTCTCTTAGACTTCTCTTACAAGCTCAAAAGCTCAAGAACCATCTTCTTACTCTTTGTACTGAGTCAACACTACATCTAGTAGTTGCTACAGTAAAATAAGAGTAAACACATATAATACCTAAGATTTCAGTTAATGTGTACAGCAATCTGCTTGACATCTTAAGTGTGAGTTAATGTGAAAAGGAAAGCAGCAGTAAGTTGAACTAGAGTTATATTACTAGGAGAGCACACTGGCTGGAAAGATGTGAGGAAAGCTCTTTTTGTTTCCTTATTTGGGGCACATATCTGAGTGTAGCAACAGGAATTCAACCTCATACATATCTTCCTACACCAGACTTTACACTGTTGTTAGTGTTTTATGATAGCATTTATGAGATTGAGTATGAATCTTTGAAGCACTCTGAAGGCAAAGAGATCTAGACTGATAAAAATGAAGTGTTTTAGAAATTTCTTTTGATTGAGCTCGGTTTTCTGCTCCTCTGTGAATAACTACTCTCTAATTAAAGCAATTGTTCAGAGCTAGGGATGACTTCAGGAGTTTAGAGTAAAAATGAGATGAAAAGCATTCTTGTGGTATCTAAYGAGCACTGTGAAGATACAGTATGAGATTCTAAAACAACTTTTAGATATGCTAGAGGCGAATTTATCAGAGAGTGCCTTTAAAAAACAAACACAGGCTGGAGCTGGAGATAGAATGGCATTCTAAAACACTTAAAAGCCTGCATTTTTTCATCTTTTTCCTATTTGCTAAAACAGAATTTTTTGTCTTTTGCTTAGAATAATGTTTTTTAATCAATACAAAACTCAGGTCTTAAATAGCATCATTACATTTTGCTTTTCATACCAGAAAAAATTATGTACTCTYGCAGAGCAGGTTAATACACCGTCGTAAGTGGCATGAATACTTGTTCTCTTAGTAACAAGACACCTGTTTTAGGAGCAAAAGGATAAATACAGCATGAACTGATGGAGTCTCCTTTGGACACTTGACTAGGCACAAGTGGGATCACATGAGACATCACATCTTCCTCTCACATRAGGAGAGAAAGGTCACTGATAGTGGTGTGGTCTTTCTCATAGAAGGCTTCAGTTAAAATTCTAATCCAGCAACTTTTTTTCCTGACTCTCTTTTATGTTTAATCCCGTTAGGATATTCAGGTTTCACTGCAAGATGATACTATAAGGAAGCTTAAAATAAAAAGACAGAGTGTGGGATGTTGTTTCCAGTCTTCTAACAATTCTCAGGCAGTTGAATAATCCTGGATTAATTTCAAGGTATTCAGTTGAGAAGTGTGTGGTTCCAAGCCTTGCAACCCCTAAAAAGGGAAAAAATGTTGTCTCCTCTACTTTTTGGTAGTAGCTATAATATCCCCATTAAAACCAAATTAGTAGAGGATAAACTGTTGCTTCACAATAGCACCTTCAGCAGATTTGGTTGCCTTCCATTGTGTGTTCTACATTTTGACAGTATTGTTTGGACGGCAAATGGAGAGGGTATTGATTTGTGCTTGAACTTAATTTTGTGCAATTGCTGACAATATTTAAATTAGGTATCCTTGAAAGAAGTGGTGCCATTTCATTATCACCTCTGAAGCTGTGATATGAAGACAGTCAGAATCCTAAGCAGTCAGCAGAAAAAACAGTGAGCTCTTAAGACAGGGTTATCAGCACCACCCTCAAGTGAAAGATCCCAGRCTATGTACATACTGTCATAAAGGACAAAATATTTTATTCATTCTTGTCCTGCCCACTATCTTTAAAATGCAAGCAGATTTATCTATGCCTCACTTGAAATGTGTGGATGCTATCTCTTTGATTGTTAACCTTTGCCTAGTTGCAGTCATGGAGAGTAACCGCTGATGTGCTTTGMCCCTGTGCACTTCTGTACCTACTTGTATCTAGAGTATCCTGTTGCCGCATGGCTTGTTTTGTTTGTTTGTTTGTTTGTTGTTTGTTTGTTTGTTTTGGGGTGGGTGAGTTTTTGTTTAGTTTGTTGTTGTATTTTATTAATATAGTTATTTATTTGTATTTGCATTTATATTGTGAGCAATKAATAGCTAACACTATATTTTATAGCATTATCTGTTTCATTCTCTGTGCATTTGTACAAAATGTAAAAAAGTACACTCCAAAATCAGTGCAGTGCAGTGGGCTGATGTTCTGGCTGTCCTACAGCTTTCTCAGGTCAGAGAGAATGGACTTTCAGAACAACTTCAAAAACTTTCCTGATTTTTATAGAACATCAAGTACTATTATGTTTTGTATTTTTGTAAATCCTTTTGTCATATTCTTTTCCTAGAGCCCAGATAGCTTAAGAAGCCCAACAGAGCTGATGATGAGATACTGGCATAGCATTGCTAACTGTATAACACTAAATGGCTGCAATGCAGAATTGAACAAGTTGCATGGAACAAGATGCTAGCAACAACATGTTGATTTCTCTGTCTGTCTACTAAACTTCCATTTATCAAAAAGCAGTTAAGACTTAGGCCTAGCATAGTAACTGTATTTAACCTTACTATACACTTTTAGGGCTAGAGATGAAAAAACTCTTTAGAAAGGAAGAAGACTTAGAAAAAAAAGAAAGTATTTTCATTTTTAGGTTAAGGAAGATATGAGAATACTTATATTTTTTTTTCAGCTCAAGTAATACATTCCCAAAGGAAAATAAAATGGTTTTACTTCATTTTAAACTGTGTGCTGTTGCAGCTGTAAAGCTTTTCACTCCAGACAGTACAAGTAAAAACTGTCAGTTACAGAAACATGTACTAACTCTTTGCTTAGTACTTTCAAGCAAAGATTTCAAAGAACCTTGCAAATATTAAACAATGTCAAAAAAACTCCAAACAGAGTTTGGAGAGAAACGAAGAACTTGTTCTGTAGTAAGCTGGAAGCACATTAGTCTCCTGAATTTCCCGTTAGCTGCGTTAGATTCAGTGTGACCCCCATTACAAACCGCCCATCTCTTCTATCCTTGGGACACTGTGAATGCCATGTGCAGCCTTTTAGGTTTTGCAGTGGTTATTGTAACAGCAGCTGACCCTCTTGGCAGTTCTGGGTTTGAGTGTCTTGCTTCAAAAGGCATGGGAAGTGCATCTCTGGAACTGAATATACAGTCTAATTATATCAGCAACCAGACTGTATCTTATTTGCAAAGTTAGCTTACTTCCCTTCCAGAGAAAAAAAAAGAATATCCATTATAGGAGCAATCATGCGTTGCATTCTTCCACCTTCCCAGGTATAGAGCTGGTGAGAATTATTTTCAGTGGTTTTGAATTTTTCCGAAAACAAAAATGCCTCAGACTTCAAAAAAATAGTTTGAGTTAATTTCTTTTCATTGTTATTCAGAAGAGAATGTTTTGATTCAGTGAGGACTATTTGATCAAAAGAGTTTAGCACTTGAAATTTGTATTGGTACAACTGTTAGGTATTTTAACAATTGTGCAGTCCAGAATGCTAACTCTCTTTTCAAGGAGGGAGTGGCTGGGACACCCAAAAAGCTCACTCATTATTAGATCTGAAATAATCAAGTCTAAATTTTCTTCAGAAATCCTGGTGAGAGCACAGTATGACAATCATTTTTTCCAGGAGCAATGCCAGCTTAAGCATCCCTTTCTCTGCCTGCAACTACYCATGAACCAGATAGGAAAACTTTCTTTTTAAATGAACTAGTTTCCAGGATAAGGTTCTCATTCTCCCTATGTGAATACAAGGGAGGAGGGTAGGTGCAGGGGCAGAAATGAGCAGCTGGGCACAGGAGGGTGGTTAGTGGGTGCTGTTTAAGGCAGCTTTTTCTTTCTTYGTGAAAGAAATTTACGTTGAGATTGGGTTAAAGCTCTTGCTGGTTTTAAATGAGCAGGAGCTTTATGTTCAGAAATTGAAGTGATTTATGGGTGGAAACGGACAAAACACTAGAAGTACTTTTGCATTGCTATTAATCTATAAATTATTTTGGTTCTGTGTGACTGTAACCCACTTCCCAGGAAAAACAAAGCAAGGTTCATGTAGCCTTGAGGAGCAAATATATAGCAAACTGAACACGTTAAATTGTCAGCAGTTCAGGTGAAAGCTACAAAGTGGAGAGCTAGTAGAGGGAGACTGCCATAAAAAGAAGGCTGAGGTCTTACATCTTTGGCTGCTGTGCGTCAACATGGTTCAATTTGTTTCAGGGGCGCAGTTCCAAATTATACTGATTGAGTACCTGTCCTGACAGAAACATACAGCTGAATTCTCTTCCATTATATATGCCAGGCAATGTTTGTGAGTGACTTCACTTGCATAAAACTGCTGAATTTGTTAGTAATTTTCCTAAATTTTAGGTCAAACAACAGCTAGGATAATGTAAAAAACTAATTGAAGCTGTTTTAAAGTATTTAAAGATCGAGGGATGTATAATCACCATTCGCTGTCAGTATAAACTGAACAAACACCTAAATTGAATAACACAACTTGGTGCTTCAAAAAAGTATATTTAAGATGATATAGAAGGCAGAGATGTAAATAATAAATACACTTAGCTAATTCTCAAGTAGAGTGTTAATTTGTGTGTGTATGTCAGAGCAAAATTTGTAGAATCAGCATGTTCTGTCTTTGTCAACATCTATACCACTGGGGAAAGAAGGCTTGCCGCATTTTCTTAATTATACCAGAGACATTTGTGATGATTTAAAGCATTACTCTGTAGATGAATCAGAGGAACAATTAACCATTGTGGTGGATAGTCTGTATATTTATGCTGTTCTGTACTGAACTCCTTTTGGATCTCAGAATCAGGATGTGGCTGTTAGGCTGACATTTTAAACAGAGGCCAGTATCTGCTGCATTAAGGAAAGGTCTCAAAAACTCAGGAGAGCATAGATCCATCATTTGAAGGAATTAATATTTGGATTTTCTCCAGAAGTCAAACCCTTCTTTCACCTACAAAGTTAACTTCATAGAGAGTCTGCACTATCATCTGTGAGTCATGGGTTCTCATAATCAATGTTCACTGTGAGACATCTGCCAGACTCTGAAGAGGACATAGAGAGAAAATGGGCACAACTAGGGCATAAAATGGGAAGAAACAGCAAAAGAATGAGCTTGTGTGTGCTTCTGTTTAGGCATCTCTTTTTCTGAGCATGGAATGAAAATGTATAGTTTTATTCTGTATCTCCAGTAGACTGTGCCTGACTAGGACCATCACCGTACTCTCTACCACTTTGGGGATGCTGCATTACAGAGCTCAGACTTCAGGGCTCAAGTTCATTTTGGCTCTAGGTGCCTGGAGAAAAGTTTATAGTCTTCCAGTTTACAGTATTTCGCTTACGCTCCTGATTTTATATTAGTTATGCTTAGTCTTCTCTACATAGCTAAGTTTCCCGTTTATCATGTGATTCAAGATTAATACCAGATACCCTCCAGGAAATGTTTCCAAAAGTTTCAGGCAGAGACTGAAGAGAGCGGATGTTTCCATGCAGCAGCTACATTTGTCATTATTACAATGCATTGTACTTAGGAAATGGTGTGTTACATGGATCACTGACAGATAAATTGCCACCAGTGCTTTGAGACAATCCATACAAATACTGATTCAATGATTCAACATTATAAGCCAATAATGACTGAGATGACACCAGGAAACGAATTTGGTTTATAATCATTAGCCAGAAGAAGATTTAAGTTGCTATAATAATTAGCCCGTGAAGAGAGAATTTTATAGGCAGCTTTCAGCCTTAGTTTTTCCAGTRTTCCCTTTCCTGGGTTGGCACTCTTGTGGATAAGAACTTCTTAAGTCAGGAGTGATATCACTATTCAGCACCACTGAATTTATTGACACAACCAGAGTTGTTTGTAGCCCCTCCCACCTCAGCAATGGAAAATGTAGTATCTCCTACCATTCTTCTTCTATGTGTTTGCAATTTAGCACAGTCTTACTAGGAACATCCCACCATCCTAGATACTCAGTTAGGTGACTCCTGACTTGAGTGGTTGTTTTGCTGTTATGCTGCCACAGAAAAATGCCTTTAGTATATCATTGTGTGATGAACAAAACCATAAATCGTAAACCTCAACAACCTGACAAAGCAATTCCACTTTTTTGTGTGCTAAGGCTGTTCTCCCCTTTCATACAATTACTGATGTCACCCCATGAGTGTGCATGACACATTAAAGATACAAAAGATGAAGATCTGCCCATGAACTAGCCAAGGAGAAACTCATAATTGCGTGACTAAAAATGTCAGGGAGTTAAATTATGACCTGTATGATTGCAACTGGTGAACAAAATCCYACTGGTGCTAGTGGGGTGTATGGTTGTACATTTTAGCCTTGCGATAGCTGCTCCCTACAGGGCTGCAGGGTAGGGAGATGCTGAGGCAGATACAGTGCAGATCTGTAGACCTCTGGATGCAGATTCTGTAGATACACTGCTGTCTCTGAGCCCATGATGGACTGCTAGTACAGACTGGAATAGAYCCAGTTTTTTGATTCCTGGCCTTTAACCAAAGGATTAAAATGTCTTTTTAAATAATAGCAGCAAATCATTGTGGGTGGCTGTGAAAGGAGACAGATGACAGTAAATGCTGGATAGGCAATTCTGCTCCTGGGMGAACACTGTTCTCTGGAAAAGTTTATCAGAAAACCTATTTTTATAAAATTCTTGTCAGCTATGGGGTTTTTTGTTTGTGCTAAGTTATCAGGCAATCATCCCACGTATTTAGATTTTCACTTATGGTCCTTCTTTGTTCTTATTTTTGATGTTTTTAATATAATGCAGGTCCAGTAACACCACTGGAATCAATTACATTTTGCTAAAGAACTGGTAGCAGTAACTTTTGCAGGAGAATCCTCATAGCACAGACTTTCTTTGTGCTTATTCTTGCTTTCTCTCTCTGCCCTGCACAGTGATTCCTCCGTGCATTGCTGCATTGTGGTGCAGTTCGGGCAGAGAGGTATAGCTTGACRGACTGATGGCCTTTTAGGGAAAAGAGGGAGCCACATGCACGAATCACCTCAACCTGAGGCCAGCCAAGAGAGAGAGTGTTTGGGGGATCCTGGCCCAGCCTGACTAGTTGGGTTGCTTCCTTCTGACTGCTTCWACCTACGGAAGGGCACTGCAGGAGCCAGGTACTGGGCAGGCAGAGGCAAGTGCTCTTGAGTGATGCCCTGTGTACTGTACTGATGATACCACCTTGTGAAGCCTCAAGATGTACTTGAGGACTCTGTCTCCGTCTACCAGATGTTGTTTTTCCTTGGTTCCACAAGGAACCTAGCTTAGTTGTCTCAATCACCATGCTGGGTCAGGCTTTGCATTGCCTACATTAACTGGGCTTAATTAGGAAGGTAGAGTGGAGCCCATTATTTTTCAATACTTCCATTTCCAACTGTACAATATCATAATTTAAAAATTAACTCCTCTGTAAAGCATAAAGCCTTACAAATCTTTGAATGAACCACATAAGTATGAGAACTGCAAAGTTTGAGTTAAGCAGTTCTCCTTTATAAGTTCCAGAAAATCCAATGACATTTAAAAATACAGTAATTGAAGGGGATGGGGAAGAAGAAGGGGTCATCCAAAGTTTCGGATCTTCACTGAAATATTTAGCTTATGTTTTGGGTAAATAGCTGTGTCAGTGTTTGCATTCTGTCAATGTACCTGATTCATGAAGAGAAAGTTCATTAATTAGAAATAACTTGCACTGTATAACAGCACACAGTGTTCCAACCATGACCAGACTGCCAGTTTATAAATCACAGACAAATCAGTACAGGCATATGAGTGGAGTATTTGCAAAGTATATGTTTTGTGTACATCTATGGGGTTTTTATAAGTGGTCTCTGCAGTTTGTACTAAGGCAAAAGTTATTGTTAAGGTTAAATATCAATAGCTTTGTCTGATACACCAGGGCTCTGTGGTGCCTCGGTTACATTTTTTGGTGAATGGTGGCACTCTTAAATGGCTGACGTGACAGTAGAGTGAGGAGCCTGTTTGTGCTGACTGTRAGCAAGCTGGTCTAAGTACAAGGAGCAAACAAGGTGCCACTGCTAGATGGCACATGGGCCAGTTCAGCTACAGGTTAATGGTGTATCACAGTATCTGGTATTTGATTATTACTCTGCCAGACCTTCTGTCATGCTCATAGACATGTCATGAGGGGTGGATGTTAGAACTCCCTAGAGTCAAGTTTGCGGCACACAGAGGTTGCATGTTCCTTAATATACAGCTGTACACCTCAGCTCTTCCAGTTCTGGGACTCTCCAAGCAGACTCATTTGGTCTGTAACAGCTTCTGTGCCCATTTTTGTGATGTGTATAACAGTAAAAGAAAACAAAAATATCCTCAATCCAAGCCCTTTAAACAGGGAAAAGACTCCCATTGACTTCCATGTAATTTGTATCTGACCTAACTAGACTTCTTAACATGTCGGATCAAAAAATGAGACTGCAGAAAAGAGTATGCTTCCCATTGCATCTCCAGAAATAATAGCTGCGCTTTGATCCTCTCAGCTCTTGATGCTAGTGGAAATTATTGGTAGCATTTTGGCATTGAAAAGCTGTAAAGTGAAGTAGAGGGTATAGGTTGCTATGAAGACGACATAAGGGAAAGTCTAATGAGTCATAGTAATGACATCATAACTCTAAATAGCAATTCATCTGGACTTTTAATGACAGTCTTAAAATTCTGATTTGGTAAAATAAAAGCAAAAAGGATAATTCTGCAATTCAGCCAAATGGTACAATAGAACAATGAAGAGTGAAGTCATTTATTGCTGCACTCCATAGAGGCTGTCACCTCTTTCAGCCGTATGCTCACAATGCATATTTGAAATTCAGATTGTTTTCCCTCTGCACTATTTTGGTAAAGAGGACGTGACATGACCAAAATCCTACTGTGGGTCTCATGATCTGGTATAGAGGTTTGACCATTTTTGTTCTCTTAGAAAGAGCTGTGGATGTTGTGGCTCCAGGAGTGGGTAACTTACTCAGGCTGCCACACAAAAGAGGGGAAATGGGATAATTCTGTGTCTCAGTGAATACCTCGAACAAAACTGAGACCTGAAGGTTTTATCACAATATGGGGCAGTCCCTGAGTTCTGGGCCTGTCCCTGATAAAAGTGGGAAATTCAGTCACCCTTGCTAAGAAGCTTGGGAAATGGCATGCTTCATGGACTGGAAAATTATAGAAGCATTTAGCTTAATTCATGTATGTCTYTAACATCAGTCAGAAGTAGTTGTACCTAGGTCACAGAAACCTAGATGTTTTGTAGTTTCATTTATAAAAACTTGTGGAAAGTCAGAATCCAACTTCCTTTCTCAAAGTTCAAGAGACAAATAAGGAAGTCAGGGTTCTAGATTATTTTACTTTGTTTCTCGGTAGTTTCTTGTAGAATGTTCTTAATTGAGACCCAAAATAGAATCCTAGCTGGCTTGTCGGATTCTTTTCTGTATAGAGCTGTAAATGTATGAAAAACATTTTACTGTTTTAGAGACTGCTGGTTTTGGCCTATGTTGCTCCTGAGTAACATGGTGAAAGCTTCTTGCATGGATAATCATAGTTTAATTGGTCTGATTTTGTGTTTATTTAACAACTTGAGCAGTAAAATGAGTMATTGAAAAGTATTTACTATACAAGATGATCTTATCATCTGATGGACAAACTTCTGCCAAAGTCAGGAAGCCAATCCACCACTGCTCTTGTTCCTTTTGGAATAGGGGTAGGTATAGAACACAATCACCAATATAAGACAAAGAAGAGACTTAGACTTGATACACGTTTCTTTGCTGAGAAAATCAGGTTTACAGTATAGATCCATTGCTATTTCCGTAGCTATAAAATTGTCTGTATCCTACAGAGGACTGTTATTCTCTTTACCTGGCCCTCTACAGTTTGTGTTTCAAAGCTGAAATCCAGGGCATTCATTATTGACAGTTCAATTGTTGTATTCTTTTCCGTTCACCTCATACACTGCTCTCAAATTCATCAGAAAATTGAAATAGCCTGTTGAATTTTCCCCTTGATGATACCACAATAGATGTGAGAGAAGAGCCTTCARCATAAGGCTTCCTAAGTGTTAACAGATCATGAAAATTGGCAACAACTGTTGTGCCGAGTATCATAATCTGCCAGAGGAGGGCCAGCAATTCCACAGTGATGAGAAGAGAGTGCTTGGTGTTTGAGCTGTGGTCACATTTGCCTTTCAAGTCATTTGGGCCTCCATGCCACGCTTTTCAGGAGAAAAAAGCTAATGCAGCTGCCTTTGTTAATCAGTCAGTATGACCCAGGYCCTTGGGGAGGCAGGCAAAGGCAGATACCTACTGAGACACACAATCCTTGCTGATTAACGGTGAAAGCTGGTAAAGTTACTCTCTAAGCCTGTCTGGCCCATCAGCTGCAGAAATGTAATTTAGATGATTATCTACATGCCCATTAAACCTTGTGACCCATCACTAGTCTGTTTGAAGTTTGCCTGCTTAAACTCGCTAATAGGAAGAATAGAAGGATTAACTCAGAGGTCATGAAATAAGAGAGCAGCAAAGAAGATGACAAAAGAGCAGAGAAAAACTTCCTACTGCATGTATTTGGTAAGGAGAAAGAACTACAGTACCATGGTCATCTCAGCAGATACTGTTACTTTATGGAGCAAGCAAGCCAYCTGGAATTCAGGCCACTTAATACTTGTGTGTCTGTGCTTTCAATCTATTTTGTTTAGCTGCACAGATAAAATGAACTACCTGTGTGATGAATATTATCAAGTTAAGTGTTTACTGAATGTAATGCAACATAAAGGAGTGTGGAATGCTGGTGGATGAGAAGTGTTTCTGATTTTGCTCAGGGCTAGAGTGTGTAGATATAAACAAGGAAACAAATCAGAGTAGTGGCAGTCAGGTAAGCGTCAAGTCCAGCCTTGTTCCCTTCACGGTAAGAACCTCCAGCCATTACAGATGCTTGTGAACTTAAGGATTATGAATGAAAATCTTACCCAGTGATCCATTTTTACTTGGTCAAAGTGAAATAAATATAAACATTTATAATAATCTGCATAAATTAGTTGCAGGATGTTGTAATGAAAATGGTGACCGGTTAGAACTAAATTTTTAGAGAAAAGGTGGGATGCGTTGCAGAAAACGGAATGGAATACATGAGTACCTCAGTAAGGGTGTCCTGGGGTCTGACTAGTTCCTGGAAGAAAATGAGCTTGAACTTTAAATGGAGTCTTGAAGGTCATTTACCTACTTTTGCATATACTACCACCCTTGAAATGAGACATTGCCCTTTTGCTAAAGACAGTCAACCTATTTGCTGAAAAGCATTGGTTGGGGGTGTATTTCACCGTATTTAATAGAAGACGAAACCATTTCTCTCATGCTATATCTGCATCCCTAGGTTTTGCAATATGAGATCTCTTTATAAAGAATTATTGTGGTCTATTTTGCAATACTTTTGGTATATTTATTTATTTTTTTWAATAGAGTTATGATTAAATATTCTGATTCTCATTTTATTGTGTTGAATCGAGCGTATTCTCCAGTTATCTCAAACTGTTCATTTACATGTACAGCTCTGTATGAAACACAGCAATATGCTACTGGGGGGAAAAAAGAACAATAGTCAGTGCTGTGGCAATTCATTTTAGAACTTGAGACTTTTTTCCCAGTGATTTTAGTATGTTTCTCTTTGTGGCTGATACTGGAAACTCAGGTACCTGATGGTCTGAAGCTAATGCCTGTACTTTGTAATAAAATGCATAAATTTTAAAACTTCTCTTTAAGCATCACCTGAAGATGCCTTGAATATTAGTCTGGTTACAAATATTACAAGTTAGCGTCAACCACATTTGGGATCTTCAGTGTAAAACTGTCAGTCTTCATGTGCTGGCCACACTGGCAGTGGTTCTCACCTTAAAAAGTATAAAAGTTTTAGGAGGGAAACAAACTTCTGTTGCTGATCATAAGTCTTCCATTGAGTGGCATGTACTCAGCTGTTTGTAACCAGACTGCTTCAGAGGACAGAAGTTATTCATAAATCTCATTCCATTGGTGTTGTCTGAAAAATAAAGTAGATGCCAATATCTGCTGGGAAGCCTTGTAGAAAACAGATCAAAGGCTTCTGGAGTTTATTTAAGAAGGAGCAGTTGTGAGTGGCTTAATGTCTGAGCATGGCATGAAAAGTGAAACAGCCATGACAATGAGCCACTACATGCAGAAGTCCTCTGGACTTCAGTAAAGAATTTGAGTAATATGTGGTACACGTGGACTGGCTATTGTCTCAGCCTGTCATTCTSTTATTCCTTTCTCTCTAAGGAAGGCATTACCTCCTCTGTCTAGCCCCATGAAAGAGGGAAAAATTTCTTCTGAAAGTCATTGCAGAATAGAGCCACCTTTACTTACACAGAATGTTATGCCTGCCAAAGAAATGCTGTCTTCTCCAGAGCATTTGGTTTAAAGGTCTGTGATTATGTGTAATTTGCTCAACCTGTGGCCAGTGTTCTGGCCARCATTTTTATTTTAATGGCATGAAGCTGTGTCAGACGAGATTTAGGCTAGATATTAGGGAAAGGTTTTTCATGCACAGGGTGATTGGGCACTGGAACAGACTCCCCAGGGAAGCACCAAGCCTGACAGGGGTCAAGAAGTGTTTGAACAATGCTCTCTCAGGCACATGTGTGACCCTTGGGGCTGTCCTGTGCAGCGCCAGTAGCTGAACTCGATGATGCTTATGGGTCTCTTCTAACTCTGGACATTCTATGAGTCTATGATTTGGGAGTTTCTGAATGAAACCTCTATCTCTGTTCCAGGTGTGAGAAACTGTCTTATTTTTCATTAGAATTGTCTATTTTACTTATGTCTGCTCCTCATATATCCTCGTGGTGGGTTGACCCAGGCTTGACTCAGGCCCACCAAAGTCACTCTATCACTCCCCTCTTAAACTTGGCAGGGGAAAAAATATAATCAAAGACTTGTGGGTCGAGATAAGGTCAGAGAGAGGTGACTCACTGATTACTGTCATTGGCAAAACAGACTTGACTTAGGGAAATTAGTTGAATTTATTACCAATCAAAATTAGAGTAGGATAATAAGAATTAGAACAAGCCTTAAAAACATGTTACTCCCCACTCCTCCCTCCTTCCCTGGGTTTAACTTTGTTCCTGATTCTGTACCTCCTCCCCACCAGTGGTGCAGGGAGATGGGGACTGGGGGTTATGGCCAGTTCCTCACATCTTGTTTCTGCCGCTGCTTCCTCTTCAGGAAGAGGGGTCCTTACTGCTGCTCCAGCATGACATCTCTCCCACAGGAGACAGTCCTCCTCAAACTGCTCCAATGTGAGTCCTTCCCCAGGCTGCAGTTTTTCATKAACTGCTCTGGTGTGAGTCCCTTTCCACACGGTGCAGTCCTYCAGGAACAGACTGCTCCAGTGTGGGTCCCCTGTGGAATCACAAGTCCTGCCAACAAACCTGCTCCAGCATGGACTCCTCTCTCCACAGGTTCTCAGGTCCCTGCCAAGAGCCTGCTCCCACACAGGCTTCCCACAGGGTCACAACCTCCTCTCAGGCATCCACCTGCTCCAGTGTGGGGTTCCTCCACGGGCTGTGGATGGATCTCTGCTCCACCATGGACCTCCATAAGCTGCAGGGGCTCAGCATGTYGTCTGCACCATGGTTTGCATGGTAATCTCTGCTCTGGCACCCAGAGCACCTTCTCCCCCTCCTTCTCCACTGATCTTGGTGTCTGCACAGTTGTTCCTCTCGTGTATTCTCACTCCACTCTTCTCTGGTCACAATTACTTAACTCTTGTTATCCCAGAGGCACTACTACCATCTCTGATTGGTTCAGTCTTGACCAGTGGCTGGTCTGTCTTGGATCTGGCTGGCATTGGCTCTGTTGGACATGGAGGAACCTTCTGGCAGCTTCTCACAGAAACCACTCCTGTAGCTCCCCTCACTACTAAAATCTTGGCGTGTGAACCCATTACAGTCCTGTAGGATGCCTTGATTTATAAAATACCTTGGGACAGCTGTGACATCTTCAGTTTGTACCACTAATAGATTGGAATAAAAATAGTGCCTGTGCTTTCCTATGGAATCATTGCTCCTGTGTTTTAGGGATTTCCCATTATTTTCTTATTCCTTCAAACATTTCCCACATGACTATGTTTTCTTCATGGATGGCACATAGAACAGCAAAAAAACCCCAAAAAACCAAAACCCTAGAAGAACCTGAAAAGGGTTAAAAATTTAAATAAGTGGCTATCCTGATATCTCGAGGTGATCCCTACTCCTTAGATTTCTCTTTATTGACCTCAGTGGGGTACAAAGGCACAAGCCTTTTCCTGGCCATACCATACTCTTCTGGGAGAAGGGTTAAGGAATGCTTCTGGTCGCTCTGACCTSTTAGTCTGAGTTCCTCCAAAGACAGGAAAAGCTTCAGCAGGCAAATTCCCAACTACGGCATCTTTAGCAATGAAATCAGTTTAAAAAAGGATCAAGGAACCTACTAGGACCTGCCACATTAAAAGGATAGAAAGAGAAAAGGAGCAGGTATTGATTGCCTCAATATTCACTTCTTATCACATCAGAAGCTCAGTATCACATCTTTCCTCAAGATGCCGATCCCAAAGAGACTGGGAGTGTGAATACCTGCTGGTTCTGTGTAAGTGCTTAGTAAGTTGAAAATAATTTTTTACATCTTAACGCATTCAAGTGGCCCTAGATACCTGTGTTTCAGAACCTGTACCAAACCTTGAATGTTGCTGGCTGGTCACCTGATAGGTTTAAGGTAATTTCCATGACCTCTTGTTCTTATAKGAACTTTTTCTATTAAGTATGTTGTCACAACTCAAAAACCCTGCTGATACTCCTGATACCTGTCCCCATTGTGCTGTACCTATCCTGATCCAACAGCCTGGTGTTTTTCATACTATTGAGCTACAGATAAAAACCAAAAAAATACATTGGAAAAAAACTTCTTGAGGAATTGTCTTCTTTTAATCAGAATTCAAGCATTCCTAAGTAAACTTATTGTGCAATTTGCCATATCTTTTTCAAGAGATGCAATACTTGACAGAAAATTTGCACTATTTTTCTTTAGTGGTACTTTTTTTTTTAAGACAGATGTTTAACACTTCAGAATTTTATTGTAAGTGAGTGTGGATGTGCTGGAAATTGGTTATGTCAATAACAAAAATCTCTAAGAGCTACTAAGTAAATTCTAGACAAAAGGGAACACTAATAGAATGCTGGAACTGAAAAACAATACAGTGACAGTAAAAAGACAGAAAATACTTGAGGGACCTCTAATCCCCATGGTTTGCTGAGGTTTCAGAGGGAAAACACGAAGATTTAGTGCATTTTTCTGCAAAGTGGTATGCATGCTTAACTTCCCACACTGGACATTTCCACTGAAGTCAGTGGGATAACTTATCCTGAATAATACCATATGTTTCCATCTTTTCAGGCCCAAAGGCTTAAGCTATATTTATTAGGTGTGCAACGTGTATAGATCCATGTTTGCATTTGTCCAGTGCTACAACAGGACAGTCAGTATTTATTTATTCCTAAAACAGAAACATATTTGTAGTGTCTATCAATGCTCCTGACTTTTGTCTTCTAAGTCTTTTTGCTCTTTTTCATGATGACAAGCTTTGATATTTATGAAAAATAACCCTGTTCTTTAGATACGAAAAACTGAAATGTGTGAATTCACATTATTAATTCAGAGAAGCCTATTCATTGATAACACAGAGTCATTGGTAAGTATCRAGGAGTTGCTTGTACATATGGGGCCTGGATACTGTGTTATGAACTAGTTTTGCAGTAGGATTTCCTGGGGTCTTTACAAATTGGTGGAACATAATCTGCTAGAATTATTAACAAAGAWAGAATATAGCCTCTTATTCCTTCTTTCCTTTTGTCTTTCTTTCTTCCTGTCTATGTGTCCATCAGTAAAATTTTGTCCCTTTGTTTTGGCATTTTTGTGCAAAAATATCTGTTAGGTCCACCATCGATGTCCCTTCCAAAATGTAAAACTATGAAAATGAAAAATGCTAGTCTTCCTCAGCTCTTAAAAGTAATGGAGTTTGATCAACTTTTACGGGGGGAAACAGATCAAATACATGCAATTTCGGAAATCCTCTAGCGAATTTACAATTTGTGTCCTCAATTCTCATGGGGCCCGAGCCTTGGTAAGCAGAGTAATCAAAGGAGAGGGAGAAAATTTAATTGTATGTTTTGTGTTAGAGTGATTGATCTTTTATTTTGTAAGCATTATACTTGGGTAACTCTTCAGACCTCAGGTTGTCGTTATCTTTTCCAGTCATTTATGAACAGAGCAACAAAGTACTCAACTGGCTGTACTTACCTTGCACATACCTTTAAAATTTCTCCATGAAAACATTTTATCAGCAGTATTAAATGAAATGCTTTCAAGTATTTGGTAGCTGGTTTAATCTAGACTAAAAAAGTATATACAATGAAAGCTTTACCTGATCAAGTGATAATTGAAGTATTTTTTACTTTTAATAGTAAAACACACTGAAATATTATATAGTGCACATTATGTGTTTTGGCAAATATGATTTTATGTTCTTCCTTTCCTAAATTCAATGGTCAAAACAGAGGGTTTTTTTAATTTGTCAGAAATCTGCAAGAAAGTAATATTTACTGTCAAATCAACCACTCCTCCTACTGTTTCTTTGTTTGCAATTAAATACTTTAAGTTTTTCCTTTGYCAAATCTTTGTATTCTTTGCACTGCATGAGTTGACAAGTCTAACCTAGGAGTAAACACAAGACCTGGAATTCTCTAGCTGATTGTGCAATGAGAGCAGAGGCTAACGTGAGGTCTTCATGAACATCTGGAACTCCCACAATACAATGTGAGAAAAAAATGCACCAAGAATTTTGTATTTGTACTTGATCTTAGGAAAACATCAAAAACGTGTAGATGCCTCATGCAGGACTGTCTTTTAATCTTCACATTAAAATCTTAGGATATGATTTTTCCATTCTTAAATGGAAACAGTGTGGAACAATTTAGAGGAGTTGGTTTGGTTTGTTGTTTTTCTTTYTTTTTTTTAAGCTAAAATTTAAATCTTGTGGCTGAAAATTTGAAATCTAAATGAAAGTTATAGGCAGGGCCAGTCATCAGCAGGGTCCCTCTCTGTGGCTGTACAAGACAGGGCTCTGCAGTATTCATACTGTATACCACTAAACAAAGGGCAGGAACACATGACTAGAGAATTTATTTGTGTTTTAGTAACCCTGAGATCAAAATAATATAGATGGGTTACAGTGACCAAAGGAAAGTACTACAGTTATCTTTACAAGTAGTAAATCCAACAAACAGAATAGCCATATGAGAACAGCATCTGCAGCAGCAGCTCTCAGTCCCTGGCATTTACCCTTACACTGGTATTTCATTTCTGGTATTCAAAGTTTCTTGTCTGTGATAACCTCTGCTACTGCCACTCCCTATTCAGTTGTGTATTCAATCTTCCACTGTAATATTTTGACTCCTACAGAGGGTTGGAGAAACGAAAGCTAGTGTTTAGAGCAAAAGTAGCAAAATAAAATTAATACCAGTACAAGGTTATGGTACTTTGTTTCTCATGTACAAAGTTTTATAGGTCTTAATGTTTTCCTCTTTCTTTCTCCCTCCATTTTTCCTTCCAACTTTCTTACTTTTCTTGTTTCCTTTGAGAATTCTGCTGAGGATGGATATAGATTGAGGAGAATGAGGTTACAATTTGCTCTGCATGAGCTGATGTTCCCAGTCATCCACATCCCCTTAAGGATCAAGTACATTTTTCAGCTCCGTCACTGTGAAAGTTCACACACAGATTCCACGCTCACAAACCTTCCTGTTGCCCAGTTGTAAGAGGAAAGTAGATGTCAGGAAAATTTTCAAACTTGAAAATAAATTGGGTATTTGTTTGCAACAATCCAAGCAGATTAGATTGCAATCCAAGTAGAATTGGAAGATGAGTACAAAAGACTCATCTTTTGTAAGGTCACCTAGGTCAGCTGGTGAAACCCAGAACATGTGAACCCTTGCAATGATGTCCTTTTTCCCTTGTTGCAAACAGATATAAGCCCTCTTAAATATTGCACCAACTCACTGAGCACTTTAGAGACTGCTGGTGAACAGGACTTTGAGATCCAGAGTGTAAGGACGTGGTCTGTGAATCCTTGGCTGGGCAGATACATTGGCTGTCCAGTTTGCTGGATGGTGTAGAAAGTACTCGGAGGGAGCCATTCTGGCGCCTTTCACCTGAGCCTGRGGAAGGCTTCTCCACAGTTTTTTTGGCAGGATGCTGAGACTCAGGCACACTATCTCCTAATAAAAATAGAGAAAGTGCTCTGTAAGCTTTTATGATAGGCAATTCTCAGTATTGCTAACTCTTACATACAAATAGAGAGCAGCTGGTGTGATAAGCAGTGCTACCTGACTAAAAACATTAAAGATGAAAATGTAAAAGACATCCCTGTTAAAGACATCATATAAATGGCAAGAAAAGCACTGTAGATCATAGTGGGAGAAACTTGCATTATGTCTCACGATTAGCAGTTCTTAACTTGCAGTAGGAAGAATAAAATGGCATTTTTTTTTTCTGGAAGAATTTGTGCCGAGGGATGAGAAAGTGCCTGGCTCACAGAACCCCAACCATCTTTAGTCACTTTGAAAAATACACTTCTGCATGTACTGATTTTGGTTGTGCACACAGCTTTGGCCACACATTTCAAGATTTCAGCACATGACTAGGATGCATTTTCAAACTAATAATGAATATTCAGAAGTCTTTTGGAAACATGTGTGATGACTAACACATATTCAAAATTACCCGAAAGCAAATTCAGACTGTGAGACATGGGGTCTTGAAATGTCCAGCAGAGAAGCTGACATTAAACTGCATGAAATTCTTCTGTGTCAAAGAAGGGAAATATTCTCTTTATTTTACTTGTATTCATGCATTTATTTTCAGATATATTGCATACTTTATGTTGAAATTATGAAGCAGTTCCCTGTAATCCATAATAAATTTGAAATTTTTTTTAAGCTGTTTCATACTTTTTGTATTTTGTTGTTGCAAATGGGGACTGAGCTTGCATTCAGCTGTTGCTCTGCCCCACCAAAGTAACTGAAACTTTGTAACTGACTACAGACTGTAGGTTTGTACATTTTGCAAAGCATCTGGAAACTTTAGTGGATCAGAGCCAAAACCATAACTCATTGCTTTGATTATGTGATGATTTTATAACATGTAATATTCCATTTTCTTAACAGCAGTCTTTTAAACGCAAACCTCTGGGAACGGTTATGTTTCTGTCCCTAACTTTTGTTCATTGCTCGCTCGGGTAAGGGTGTTTTATTGGAGGCCAGGTAAAATGTATTTGTTTGAATCTAGTGCTTGAATATGACAAACTTGTAGCACCTTGCATAAACAGATAGGCATCTCAGTCAGCTCCCAAGACAGGACCGAGGCCATCATAACGCATCTGATCTTAAATCAGAAAATAACATGAGGGACCAAACCACTCATTCACTGTCTGAAAGACTGATATAGTCCCTTCAATAATATAATTTGCCTGGGAACCTCAGAATTCTCATTTGAAATGAGCACACCAGTAAAATGGAATGAAACAGGTTGAATTACTTTTTTTATACCTCTGTCTTTAGGAGTATAAAGATACTTACAGATATTTGCTGCTTTGAATATTTGCAGTGCTAACCCTAGGTCTGAGAGCAGATCATTTATTTTCATTTGACAGGTGGTTTTTTTGTACTTTAGGTTTCAGAAATCACCATATTTGAATTATTGTATATAACAAACCATTCTATTTTAAAGACTGGGTAAAGCATAATAGTGGTTCAATCGAGGGCACAAAATACTTCTGTTATTTTGGCAAGTTCTACAATAAAATATGAATAGTTCCTTTGGAAGTTAGTTGATGCATGTGATAATTAGGTTCAGAAACACTGATTCATTGTCTGTTCAGGATTTCAGTTTTTCTACCCCTACTTACATTATCAGATGTCCAAAGAGACTTGTTTTGAAGGCTGATTCAGCATATTGGAAGTGGAGCAAGTTGGTGAGTTTTTCCTAAAACAAACTTTGAGCCCAAAACTTCCTTCTTCTTCCTCCAGTCTTACTCCAAAATAAGAAAGAATAGTAGCTCCTAGTTTCTTTTTCTCCTGCCTCCAACTCAGTTGTGTGTTATCTTTCTCATTCTTAATGACCTTCTCCAGTTCTCAATCTGCTCCAGGGTCTTCTGTCTATATAACAAAATAGGTCGATCATTCCTCAGAAAGCTCTTTTCTCTGATGGGAGAGAATAATTTGCTTCCTGGCCAATAGTTTCAGTGGTGATATTTCATTGGTGAGGTGAGGTTCGGATGGTCTGAATGCAAGATGAGTACTGCTGTGTCCTCATCCTCCTGACTGGCTTTGTCCTTCATAAGTGTGACACCACCTTATATAATTGTAGTGAGTCCAGCTGATGGCCTTAATAGTTCCTTCTGAGTCATATTCCAATGATCATCCTGGATCAAAATACATGACTAGTCATTTATCAGAGAAGCTTTCTGTTACTAGTTTATGGAATTCTCCACAGTTCCAAATCAGTATAGTTGTCCTAAGGCAACTGTGTCTGCAATTTGACCTCGTATATAGCTTGATGATGGATTGATGTATAAAAAGATGGTTCTCTGTCACCTTAAATACCATGCAAACCTAATTTTCCAGTCAAGAAAGAAATCTACTCATTTGGGATTTTATCCAAGACAAAATATTTGCACCTGGAAGATTGTGTTTTGGTCCCCACTACACAAAAAAAGAACATGGACGGGTTGGAGAGGGTGCAGCAGAAAGATGATCAAAGGACTGGGAAGCCTGCCAGATGAGGAAAGGCTGAGACTGCTGGGCTTGGGAAAAGAAGACTTAGGGGAGACTTTAGCACCATGTTCCAGTATTTCAAGGGTGACTACAAAGAAGATGGAGACTCCTTTTTTACAAGGATTCACATGGAAAAGATGAGGGGTAATGATAAAAGTTATTCTGGGGAAGATTCTAATTGGACACAGAAGAAAAATTTTTCACAATTAGGTCAGCTGTTGAAACAAACTGCAAAGAAAAATGGTGGATTACCCAACATTGGACACCTAAGATTCAGTGGAGAGGGTGCTGGGTCACCTTGTCAGACTGTGCCTTTGACAAAGAAGTTGGACCAGATGATTCTTGAGGTCCCTTCCAACCTGGTATTCTACAATTTTATTGTTCTATGGAAATTCAGACAGAGACTCCAAGAAGAAACATCAGACAAAACTGGATTGAGAAGGTTCATTCCAGAATAGGTTCAAACCTTTAACTGGGACATGTTTGGCTAGAGGTGTGTTAACCAAATGGTGGGATGCACCAGGTCTCTGCTGTATTGCTTTCAGTTGCTGCCGGTCAGCTGTTTGGTACTGCTTCCTCTGCAAACATGCAGTCATTTGTTGTAGAAATTCTCCTACACTGTTGCAAAATAAAATTAACCAGGTTTGCTAGACTGCAGTATCTGGAAGTTAAATGCTTTGGAGCCCTCAATAAGTGAGTTATCACATTTCTGCCTGCTTTGAGCCTCCTAAAGTCTATTCCAACCTAAGTTATTCTGAGTCTGAGAGTGCAGAGTCCATGAAAATTAGCTGAGTGTGAAGGCTGTGCATTTATTTATATTACTCCATCCCGTAATATAATGTTTTTTTCTGTTATTCCTGTACACAGCTTTTCTCGCCTCCTTTGTATATGTGTCCCACGGAGAAAAGCAGGGAGTATTTCCACTGCATGTAGCAAAATTTCACCTGTCTTTGAAGGTCTTGAGTTGACTGTAGCCCTTCCAATTTGCTAAATACCACCTGCCAGCCTGCCAGCTGGCAATCAGACATACAAGTGGATAGAACCCATTAGCAGGGACCTGGTTCTATTTGAAGATCAGACTTGCTGTGTACGTATCCCACACATAGCTGCAACTAGATTCCAACCTCTGGACCTTTGGCACTGCAAGGCAGAAACATTGTCTGCCAAGTCAGACTGCAACTCCCCACTCAGCAAGCTAGAAGCTGTGCCAAGTTTGCCTTAATGTGAAGTTAAGTATGATACAAATTGTGTCCTAGTACTCTCATACAAGTTAGTCCACCTAAGGGAACACATTCATTCATATTGTTTTTCTACTCTGTTTTATTTCTTTAACAGTAGTATTTACAGTTTTGCAAACCACTGTTTAATTCCATCACATTCAAATAAAAAAACCCTAATCTTGCTTCTCTACTATTACTCTGACATTTTGCAGTAGAGAGTTGATTAAGGTCCAAAGGATGCAATGTACTCCTTCATATCACATTTATCAAAAATTCCACTCAGAAGAATTTGTCTCTTGGTCATATTCACGCAAAAGTAACTGGGATTAGTAATCACTATCTGAGATTAATTCATGTTTTTAACATTTTTAATTGAAATGAGCATAAATAACCTGGCGTTTTCTGTTACCAGGTCTTTTGGTTAAATATCCATTTTAGTTTAGAATTCTGGATTCACTTTTTTTCTGAATCCTTCTTGTGCTTGAAGGAAAACTCGTTCATGCCAGAGTCTCTTCTGTATTGCACTGTTTTAAATTAACTTTATAGTTGCAAATCTCTAGAGAATTGCTTTTTTCCCTGTGAATTAATTCCTTTCTACTAATGGTTAGTTAAAGATTCATCTATGAAACAAGGGAAGGTCCTATAAAGAACAAATAATAGATGTGAAACAGATATTTGGCARAGAACATTATTGCTCATTCCTTTTGCCAATTGCTTTTTCTTAGCATTTCATGAGTGATAGATTATGTGGCTTCTCACAGATTTTTTAGCTATGTTGTGGAATGCCCTTTACTGGAAGACTTTAAGTGAGATTAGTAAAACTGCTGGTACACTTGATCTTGCCTCAGTATGGGAGGGTGAACTAAATGACCCCATGGATTTCTTTGCTGGTGGGTTTCTATCCTGCTTTGTGTGTCCAGGATTCTCACAAATCAGATTCTTGTTGTAAAAAGCTGTGCTATAATACATTTAGTTAGTCTAAACTGGAAATAAAGTAGAACTGCTAAAGATTTTATCCATTTCTGTTTCTCATATCTGAGCTTCATATCTCTTTCCATTCAGTTTTAAAGCATTGAAACAAGAGAGAAGTATAATTTAGAGACTTTTTATTGGCAGAAATCTTGCTCACAAATGCTTTGCTCTGTAAATTAAAGGTCAAGAGGGTTTTAAACCAGGATGTTCCTTGCCAACAGTGCAATTTAGGAAGCAATTATTTGCAGCTAATACGGTTTGGGATGGATGCCATCATTAGAACAATGAGTCTTTGCCCTTGTTTTTGACCCAGTAAACATTCTATTATAAAGCTATGTAACCATACATATGGACATTAGGGAAATGAAGGAAGAGTTTGAAAAAGGAAGTCACTGAATTGAAGGCAAACTCATGATACAGATTTTAACTCAAATTGAACCCGGGATCGAGAATAAAGACTTCATTTATGATTACTGAAGAATTATGAGGTTTTTGGAGGTCAGCGTGGTGTTATGATTTATGTAAAAGTATAAAAGCAAAGCAATTACTTTAATCCATTAAAGCAAGTTATTATGTCTACCTAGTTTAAATTAATAAACTGTGACAAAGACATTATCAGACAACATATTTTACTTACTAGCAAAGTAATCTCCAACTATATATTGTTGCTCTAATGCTTTTCCAGAAATTCAGCCTAATCACTAATTAAATTTTCCAGAAAAATTTTTCTAAATATTGGTTTCATAAAACCAAATTGAGAAGATAGGCAAACGTATTTTGTTTGAAATGCCTTTTTCGAGCTGAAGATAGCTGCTCTGCACAAGTACGAGAAGTGATATAGGGTCACAAGAGGTAAAGTTCTAATATAACTTCATTTTTGCAGCATAGTCATAGGAAACTTAATATTTTTTCTGCATTTCTGGCCAACTGTGCACAATGAAGGCAAATTATTAATATTTTTCCTGATTTTTCTTCCAATATTGGTGGTAATTCCAACTGAAAGGAAGACGCATTTGCTGAACAAACCAAGTTTTAGCCACACAACTCCGACTGTATTTCCTATTAGAGTCCTGTGGAATGGCCAGTGTCCAAGGACACAAAAGGACATAAAACATCTGTTCCAACATAAATATGGAAAACTACTTTAGGACACATTTGTGTCTATTAACATCAGCTGTGTTACATATGTTAAACTTATACTAGTTCTAGTGTTGTGAACAAAGCCAGGGTATCTAAAGCCTTGTTCTTTTGAAAGAGCAGAACAGAAATAGGACAGAAATGAAACAGTAAAAAAAAACAGCTGAAAGAAGAAGACCTGTGATCACATGAAAATACTGAAATAATGACTTTTTGTTTTTTTAATTTAAATGATGCTACACATAGATACCAGAAGAGCTGAACATACCTTGTCAAAAAATTTATTGTTTTATTAGAAGCAGGATCTATGAGGGTGTTTCTGAAAATAAAATTTATGTGCTTGCATACACATCATTAAGCAGGAGTATGTTAGGCTGCCTTTTTTCCTCTTACAACACCATATTACAGATTTTACCATAACACGCTCTACTCTACTGAAGCTTTAATCCAGTGAAGGAAGGCTCAAGGTTTCCATATTTTCAATAAGTAAAAGAACAAACAGTCTCAATTACTGAGATTATGCTTAGTCTATCCAGCAAAAATGTTAACTTTAATTACAAAAATTAATGTGCGTCATTTTTTAAGCCTAGACAAGACTTCAGAAATAGCCATAGAATAGCCAAAGTTGACAATGTCAACTTTGTCCCTCTGTGTGGGAAGATCCTGCTGGCTAACGCTATGGAAGGCAAAAATAGCAGTAGGCTTTATTGTGCGGCTTTGGTGTTTGGTCCACGTGGGTGAAATCGTGATGTCCTTAGCCAAGGGACATTTTCAGACATCTCTTCAAGGCACAAACCCAGAAAAGCAAAGTTAATACATCATCCACACCTTCTTTATTAATTCTTTCCACCAGGGATTAAGTTAGGAAATAAACTCTTTATTCCCTGTTGTGTAAGTTTGACAGAGTTTGAATGCCTGACTGGCCAAGTTAAGATGAGGCATTGTAGACCAGGCTCTGTCTGAAAGGTTAACTAATAAAGACAGAGGCCTCTGCTAGGAAAAAATACTGTTTCAGAAAAAGAAAATGGCGTATTGTTTTGTTCTACTTCAATAATTCTGTGTTTCATGGCTGTTTTCAGCAAAAAGCAGATGGAAAACTGAGTCATGGATCAAAGCTCTACCACACTCTATAGGAATGTAATTTTTCTGTTTTAAAATAAATTAAACGAATAATCATAAACTTTAGACAGAAGCATGGAAAAATATGTAAATCCACTGAAAAAGAAATGTGAAAGTATATTGTCTCTTCAAAATGCATTTTATTGTTCCCTCTGAAAGCAAGATATTGAAAATAGCTTTGCTTCAAAGCTCTGTTTTTCATTATTGTGGCTTATTGCCCACTATTACCTGTTTCCAAAGCCCATTCAAAGCTTGTGTGTTCTTTGATTGCTTCTCCTACAGATTGTGAAAGAAATTGCTGCATATTGTGGAGGGTTAAATGTCATATTTGGTTTGCTATAGAAAAAATATTAACATTATCTTCTGCTGCCTACTCTTCTTACAGTAGGAAAGATGGAGACGGATGTGTAGATTTCCTGTGTGCTTTGTTGCAGCCTTAAAAGACATTTGTTTGATGATGAGTTGCCAGAGAACTGACATGGTACCTGAAGAGCTACTATGTGCATTTCTGACAGTTGCTCTTGTAGCTGTCAACTTACATTGACCTTCTGTACCAAATATTTCACTTGGTCCCTCCTCTCTGCAAAAATGAAAATATGATGGTGGGATGGAAGGGAAAGTCTTCTGTGACCCAAATATTTTTTCAGTCTGTACACTCTGTATGGGATCCATCTCACCTGACTTCTGTTTTCAACAATGTCACCTAGTTCCTTTGGATGCCTATGTAATCCACCAGGGAAAATTAGCAGTTTTAAGGCACAGTTCAGTTGATCTATTTTGAATACCTGTTTTAGTTGTCTGAATGGTTTAGCTATAAAGTTGTAGTGTCTGTGTTTCAGCTTCTAATATTTGATCAGATGAAACCTATCCTCTGTAACTTATATCTGGAGAAATCTGGATAAAATATGTTTGACAAAAACAAAACATGCAAGCAAATTTACATGAGACTCATGTACATAGAAGGTAGGGAATGTGGTACAAACTCCTATAGCAGGGTGTTGGTTGCATTCACTAGCACATGAAATTCATATAGTTCAAACCTGATGTCGTAACTGTTGGTGCCACTTTGTGACTATTGAATATCTGCTGATGGATATGATATTCAGGGGTTGAAAACCTGTGGGGTAGTGAATAGTCTGTATACATGTACTCGAGCAGAATGAAAGCATTTGATCCTAAGGGATTGGTCCTGTCTTGAATCTGACTCTCCTCCCACTGAAAATTCCTAAAACTCTTACAAATAGTGTCAAGTCATTATAGAAGTAACACGATTTTTCATACAGGTTTGTTTTGGAAAAGGAAGTGAAAGAAGAGAATATGGGGCAGGGAGCAGGAAAGAAGACTGGTGATGAAGGAAATTGAGCAGAGAAACCACTTTTCCCATGATAATTTTATTTGAAAGTATAATTTCATAGGGTTTTTTTACTTTTTCTTTATATGGCCTGAGGTTTTACCCTTCATCCAATGTTTTATCATCTGTTAGGAATACAACGTGTAATTTAAATAAATGATAGAGAAATAAACCCACTAGTGATAAGAATGAAGGCTCTGTCTCTAGCCTCTATGAAATAAAAATTCAAAGTGTTCACTTCTCACCTTATAAAGTTATGAAGCTTTGCTCCAGTCACATACGTTTGTGATTGTTCCCTACCTTTAGGTGTGAAAGTCATTATTAGTTGTGAAAAGCAGTTGAAATACAAAAGCTGACCTGCAAATATTATTATTTGCTTTTATTATTTTGCAATAGAATAACATGAAAAGCACAGCAAATTAACATACAGTATAGAAGTTCAAAAATGTGCTTTTTATCCTTTGAGTTTGTAAGTCCCAGCCTGCCAAAAAGGCTCCTTCAAAAATGTCCCTTAATCCTAAATAACAACCTAGAAAGGAAGTAATGAACGTCTGGAAAAGTCTCTTTCGTGGGAGGAACAAAGAAATGTATATGGTCTCTAAGTCTTGGTGGAGATATCTGTCAAGATGGAAAGAACACATCATATACTGTATTTTGGATGTGGTTTTTACCCTCTCACTTGCTGAGGAAATGCTGGACTTTAAGAAGTTTGGTAAACTTAATTTATAGTGATAAGGACCTGAATCGACTTCATTCCTCTTGATAGGAGCATTCTCTTTGCATCAGCTCTTCATGGAAGCATTTGTGTTAGGCGGATACTTACACTAAGTTCCCTCTGTGGTAGATGAACACTGTCCTGGTTGCTACATAAGACTATTAATTTTGGCACAATCAAAATCAACTTCTGGAGCTACTATTGTCCATTCTTTGACTCAAAACTGTTTCAGCTGTTGTGACATAACTTACAGAACATGGTTCAGCAGGAATCAAAACATCAACTCACATGCCAAGATATGAATGAAACAATGCTCTTGTGTCAATGGCTTATCTCGGTCATAAAATGTTATAGTTAAAAAATTAGACAACTTTGGATTTCATAGTCATCCTAAATATGTCCATATTTGCTTCAATTTCCTATGTCTGTACTGTGTTTGAAGACCCCCTGAACAAAGTGGAGGTGTTTATCCCTGTTTAAATATGAGCATCTCTCTTGGATGCCTAAGGTAGAGCATTAGTCCTTCAGAGTCCTCCAGAGTCCTCTCAGTCCTCTTAGTAAAGCGAATGGAGAAAAGTAATGCTCCATAGAGTGAGCTGAAGAACCTAACAGATGCCATCACAACATTACGGAAAACAGCTCTTCTTTAGGTCAATAGCAACCCTATCCTTCTCCTTCTCAAAGATCAGAGATAAAGATCACTTTTTAAACCGGAATTATAGTTCAGGTGATAGTGGTAAAAAAGACATTCACTGAACTTGTAGTCTGCCTTTCCATAATTTTTGCAAAATGTCTCGCAGCTTCAGAAAAGACCTGTGAGTTTCCTGGATCCCATCTGTGAAAAGAGGCTCTTACAATAAAAATACTACAGAAAGAAGGCTCTATGCCTGTAACACCAGTTCCTGTAACCAAGAACTGAAATGGCTGTTCCTACACAGTGCTGAGTATTTTGTTCTGAACCCAGCAAAGTACTGATATGAGCGCTCAACCTTAATCATGTGATCCTAAAGCAGAAAGATGTGAATGGGAAACTATGTCCATTTCCCTAATGATGCAAACAGAAGCTGATATAAATGAATACATATTTTGAGTTTTGTATTGCTAGAAATGTCTTTATAAACCAGAACTGTGACTGATAACCAGTTCATTGTGAACTCCAAGTAAGTGCTGAATTACAGGTCCTTTTTTAGTTGAAGCTGCATAATACCTAAGTAGGATCTAAAATAATAGTAACAACAAAGGGAGGACTTGACAGTCTTTCAATCATTCAAATAAAACTTCATTGCAACAAGTATAGTGCAGCTGATTAAATTAGGAGTTCTATTTTCATCTCATAGTAAAAAGATTTTTATTGTTTTGTTGTTTGGGTTTTTTAAATATATGAAACCTAACATGGAGCAGAATTCCCAGGCTAGATGAACCCCTACCTTAGAGTTAGTCACTGCTTATCCCATTGGAGATTTTTTACTTAAACAACTAACTGAACTCACATCAATTAGTACATAAAGCATTGAACTTGCATCTCCTACATCTCAGCACTTCTCATGAGAATTATAGAATCATTGAACTGTTAAGACAGGAAAAGACCTCTAAGGTTATCAATTCCAGTAATCAACTTAGCACCACCACTGTGTTCACCAATAAACCATGCCCTCCAGTGCCATATCCACACATTTTTTTGAACACTTCCCAGGACGATAACTCCATCACTTCCCTGGGCAGCCTGTTCCAATGCTTGACAACCCCTTCTGTGAAGAAATTTTTCCTAATATCTGATCTAAACCCCCCTGATGCAACTTGAGGCCATTTCCAATAGGCTCTTAGAGATTACAGAGATGTTTTAGTTGTGTTTTCTACTGGACTTAGTCTGGCATATCAATTCCCAGAATATTTACTAATCAGCCTTCCCTGACAAAATTAAAGGAATGCCTACTTCTAACTTGAATCTCAGCACCATCAGGTCTCCAATGGGTGTGTGCATGACAAGCTGCACCATAGGAAGCCCTTAGGGCACATTTGGCCTGCAGCAATTGCCTTCAGAGGGGAGGCTGGGGGAGATGGTCTGTTTTAACCCAGAATGCACAAGGTTTCCATGAGAGTTTGTAGCAGCCTTCCTGTGCAAGAGGGGGGTGACAAGAAGAGGGAGCTGGGCTTTTTACAGAAGAAGTGCACAGCAGAACAAAAGCTGATGGTCATGAATTGAAACAGGGCAGTTTCTGGCTGGAAACATGTAAGAGAACATTTGTTTCTTTGACGAGAGTCCAGTGATGCAGGCTATGGAGGGGGATTGGACAGGCTCCATTCTTGGAGGTTTTTCAAGACCAGAATAGCAAAGCAATCTGAACAACCTGGTCTGATTTCATAGCTGAGTCTGCATGGAGGAAGAGGTTAAATTAGAGGCCTCCTGAGCTTCTTTCCAAGTGGAATGATTTTGTGACTCTGGTTCTGTGAACTGTATGGAACAAGATGCACATTTTTGAGGGATGTAAAACAAATCAGATGTGCTCTTTGACTGTGGCAAATCGTTATGATGTGAAAGATTCAAAACTATATATGTTTGCTTATATTAATGATTAGAAGTGCCTTTTCATTTTGAAATTCTATGATTTGACATTGGAAATAAGTAATATAATTTATAAAATATGAAGAGTGTTGCAACTGTAACATATAAAACACAGAAGAACACACCACCGCCTCAAGGTAACCCATTTCTTGCTTTATAAACCAGAAATACTTGTGGATGTATCATAGTATTCCAGAGTGCTACACTGTGCAAACAGATCTCTGCTCTTAGTTGACAGATGTGGAACAAAAATATGTGGTTAGACAAGCCCTTAAACACTGCACATGTGGATGTTGCAGGCAGCAAGTTATTCCAGATAAAATCATGATAAAGCTATGATCAGCTTACTTCCATTTCATTTGTCATTTTTGAAATAATATATAATGATTTGACACTGGTTTTTTTAATATATATACCATTACATCTGTATGAGGAAGGCTTCAGATTAAGGACCTGGTACTTCAGAAAAGAGGAACGAGCAGATCTGAAGAGATGCTCTGTTGGAAAAAAACTTGTATATGTGAGTTGTATCTGGTAGGGTGCAAACATGAGTATTCGGGGGAACTTCCACTTTGCTTTAGCTCCTGGCATCTGTGGCATTCACTATTAAGCATTGTGAAACAATAGAAATTGCTTTTGGAATTTGCTGTGGAGAGGTTGTTAGTCTTGTGGACCTTTGAAATAATTGCACTCAATAGCTGCCACTGAGGTCAATCAGAAGACAGGGAAAAAATATCTTGGGAAATGTCCAACTTCTTGTAAAAACTGGTTATGAGCAGCACACTGCCAGTGGACCACCAGCACTCATGAATAATGATAGCACAGCTTTTGTTTGGCTTTAACTCAGAACTAACTTCACAGCTTCAGTCAATTACTGGAGGGTGAGAAAGGCAGAACAGGACTGAGAGTGATTTCTTTGCTTTACATCAAATGCCTTACAGCACATTCAAGTCTCATTTAGTCATAGAACCATTAAGGTAGGAAAAGACCTCCAAGATTGTCAAGTCCAACCCTCGTTTATATGAAGCATCCCTTTTTCATTCTGATACAGTGAAGGGTTTATGCTGTTTTACCAGAATGAAGCGGGATCATCACTAAGGCCTTTGAACTTAGCAATGTGAAGGCCATTTGGAGCCTCTGCATGTCTGGGATTTCATAGCTGCATTGAGGTCATTTGTTGGACCTGTGTACCTTTGCATTCCCCAGTATGCTGGATGCCGAAGTTCATCAGCCTAGAAGGAGGTTATTTAATCACCATAATCACTATGTGGGGTTCTATCAAGATCAGTCTTTATACAGACATTTTGTAGTGCAAAATGGTAAGCTAGATTTTATCTACTACGTTTTCTTTTTAGTTCACTCTTTAGCATGAAAATAGTAATGCAGTGCTTGCAGACTAGCAGCCAATCTTGAGCTGCGTCCTCCTATGTCATTCTTTCAACACAGTAGAAGGTTGGTTTAATATTGCAAAATAGAGGCATTTCAAAGTATTTCCAAGTATTTTTTAGAAATTGCAAACAATTATTTAAGCAATTCTATTCAATTGCCATAGCATGGCACATCTAGACTGCCATGTATCCTAAGAAAACAATTTACTGTTCATTTAACTCGTATCCTTCTCTTTCACCTTTCCCCTTTCTGACCTTCCCTCAAGCTTTCCTACTGTCTTTATCATGGTAATATGAAAAAATAATTGGAAAGAAACAAGAAGTTCTCAAACATGAATACTTTTCTGTAAGTATCCTCCTCTGATTCAGTTGTACAGAACTGCCATTTTTATAAGAGAAAGGGTTAGTAACATCTTAGGAGTAGGATCAGCACAGCAAGATTACTCCACATCTGTGTATTTCTATAAAAAATATACTGTAAAGTTTATACAGTCTCTACTGTTGTCAGATGATAAAAAGGCTGTAAAAAGGATGTGGAAGGAAGGAATTAAAATGAAGTAAAAGCAACATGACAACATCCTTGTACTAATACTTAATTTAACTTTTCTTAAATTACTATCATGTATCCAATACAGATTACAGTTTACAGTATATAACGGTATCTAATGTATGCTATATCATAATACACTGTAATCTAATATTTGCTGGAATGGATCCTTTCCATTATCTCAGTCCTTTTGTCTGTAGTACATCCTCTAAGTCTGATTTGAACTGGAAATATTTCAGTTTTCTGCAACAGCTTGGTCTGCTGCAAGGCCGTGGTCTCAATGTCCACGATAAGTTCTTGCAGCTCTTTGGCACATGGAAGAGAGCTGGCACTGGAGGGAATCTGGTCTGTGTGATTGGTTCAAGATTTGTAGGAAGAGTAGGCAGATGAAAAATAGATGGTTAAAAACTAGGGGTATGAGCAGGTCAAGGGCAGTGCATCAACTAGACTGTTCATTTGTCTAAGGCAAAAATATTGAAACAATAAGACAATATTCAATCCATTATTTTAGAGTTGCTCAGGTAGCACTGCCTGTAATCAAATAATCCTTTCAGTCACAAAAACAATGTGAGTCATACTGTGGGAGGGTTTGCTATAGGATGTGAATGTATCCATGCCTGCTTTGCTGAAGGAAAAACTTGTTTCACATCTCCAGAAACCTGAATTTACAGTAATTAATTTTATTAGTGGACTTAAGAAAGTTAAACACTAAACACCTCACAGGCTGACTCAAAATACATGGGTGGAGGAGTCCCTACCTCTGTACAGAGTTATTTCTTTGAAGTGCTGAATCTTGGTCAGTGAGTTTCACCTGGGCCTGGAACATTGCCCAGATCCAAGTGTAGCCTGTGTCCTTGCAAGAAAATCAGTAGTTAACATGTTTCTGACATCTCAGTGGAAACAACCCGAGTCACTTTGATTCAATTATGTTTGTTGTGCTACACTGGCTGCTTTATCTGCCTCCTGATTGCTCCCCAGACTTGAAGTAAATTACAAAAATCTTTCAGATGTCTTTCTATTAGGGAGAGTGAATTTCTGTATAAAAGTATTTGTGTAGGTCAGGGGAGTTTCAGTGTTCAATAAGCTGTAATTAGCTGCCTTAATACACTGTTGAGGGAGCCTAAATTTCGATTTTTAAGGGTTTTTTTTTCTATTTCCACTACGCTCCTTRTCTGTGCTAATGTGATCTCAATATTTATCAAAGCAAGGCTTCAGCTCAGCATCACTTATTGTGCCTTGTGCAGTAGAATAAATATCATCGTTAGGCACGTTATTCAATTTTCAGAAATAGTTGGGTTTTTTGAGGGAGACCTTGTTCAAGTAGTGGCTGCTTGATTACTTTAGCTGAATGAAAAGGACGTAGTAGTAAATTAGTGCAAGCAGGCTGTTGGAGAAAGCAGGGCAAATTCCAATTTCAGTCTGCTCATTTGGCACTAACTGCATGCAATCTGTTTCTGTCCATGTGTGAGAGCTACCTGCATGCAGTCTGCTGTTCACTGAGCCATCAAGCTGTAAGACTGCATTTTCAGTCTGCTGTGCACCAGAAGGCAAACCTTTAAACAGAATCTTTTGAAAAAGATCATGGTTAGTAAAAATCCATGAAATTCACTTCTGTGATTATAGCAACCAGTGTGCTACAAATTCACTAGAGTCAATTTTAACCCCATTATCATTCAGAAAATAAATCACTACATGGCTAGATTTCTAAGTGTTCTAGGAAAACAAATTTTACTTACTCTTGTCTCCTAGCTGCGTATGTTAAGTAAGTTTCTGTGGATACGTGAAATTTAGTGCTGGTCATAGCTAATAGACATCAATGAAAATATTCTAACTCAAAGGCTCTTTTGAATAAAATACATAATGATTTTCAAAGTCAAATCAGTCCTTCATTACTTCGTTCTTTTTGTGATAAGCCCCAGTGTGGTATAAAGGAAGCATAAATGATAACTAAATTCTGTCTGCAAATACATTTATCTTTTCTGTTATGATATAGCCTTCATAATGTGTGTTTTCCCAGAAACTTCAGTCTTAAATGATGTTGACCGATTTCTTTTCAGTAGTTCAATTTTTACCAAAGCTTTTAACTGAAGAGGAAGAAAGCAGGAAAGAACCCCATCACCTCTTAAACCTTCCCATTGTCTGACTCTCTTTCCTGCATAAAGTCATAGTCATCCTTTCTGCACTACCATAGGCTTATATAGCACCTTCTGAACAGAAGTAGCTTCAGCTGGAGTTATGGATAGTGTTGAATGGAGACCTATCCATGCACTGCCCATGTGTCCTGGACATTTGCACAGATACTTTCTCTAGTGTCATTTACACATTCTTAGTTTTAGCCCTCAAATTTTGTTGTGTGGGCTGTGTACTGTGTACAGTATTACTGTACAGCAGTAATAGATTTTTCATAAAGTATTTGCTGGTTACAGTTAGAAGGATTTGTGTAAATGCTCTGTTTCTAAAAATATACTTTCTCAAGGTCTCTTGACTCACTCAAACAAACAGCTTAATGTCTTAATAAGAGAAGGGTCTGATCTTTGGCCAGAAAAGCCTCAGAGATTGATTCTTTATCAGACATGGGTCCTTTATTGAAGGTCACTTTAAAAACAGAGCCAAATACAGAAGACTCAGGCAGCTTCTTGCAAGACTGCCAGGCACTATGACCTGCCTCCCACTGAGCTGCTGGGAAAGCTCAAGGCATAGGGATCGTCCCTGCCCAGAGCAGGGATGCATTGCAGGGACAATGCAATGAGCACACATGTATTTCAGGTGCCTCTTTTCTTCTTGGCACCTTTCAGATGAGAAGCAGTAGTGGCAGAGATGGCCTTCCACGGAACAGATATCCCCAGGCTCAAGTGTGACCCAATGGCAATGTCCTGTGTCCCTCTGACTGTCTATAGCTGGGTGATATTTTTCAGTTCATGCTTGAGCAGACAAACCATTTGCAACCCTCTCACCAGAAAGCAAGCGTAGGTCCTTTCACCAGGGATATTGTTTTCTGACATGGAGGGTGTTTGGCTCTTGGGAATTGACTCAAGTGTCTCGGGTGTTCAACACAACTGCTCTGAGGATCTGACCCTATGTATTCCCTGAGACACCATCAAAGACAGTCAGCATCAAAGCCCGTGGCTGCTCTGCAAACATGTGTTAGTGCAGACTCTAAGTGTGCAAAGGGAAATATCTCCTGTTGCCCACCACATACAAGCATGCTTTCGATTAGAGTGAAGCCTCCACGCATATGGAGGCTCTGTCTTTACATGAAAGGCAGGAACACACAGGGTTTTTTGGAATTGTCTGGGAAAACAGTTTCAGAAGTCTTCTACTTGGTGTTTTCTGAGCCTGTATTAATGGCTTCCTCAATATTCCTCAGACCATATGTGGCTCTGATGTGTATTCCAAAACCTTGTATGCCATGGAGAGCTGAATTTCTGTATAAAACAGCGCGTGCAGTAATTCCTTAAATAAAAAACAATTTACCCTGAAGCTAACATGACATAGAATAATACATTTTGAAATCTTGCCTTCAGTCTGTCCACGGCTCACTAATACCTCTTCAGCCCTTTGGGCCACTTTAAGCTCAATTTAGAAAGTTTAGAATAAGAAAGGAAATACTGATGTTCCATTCTTTTTTTTTTTTTTTTTTTAACATAAAGGATGCCAAAGAAGCAAAATCAGTGCTCACATTGAACTGGTCTTGAAGAATTCTATTATTTTGCATCCTGTCTGGCAGTAGTCAGCTTGCTATTCGTGATTAATATTTTGCTGAAAAAAAACAATGTTACATTCCTCTTCTGATCCTCAGGGAATGTCCAGGAGGATCCAGTTGGAGAGAGAGAGATTTAAGCATCCCGAGGTCTAGGGAAAGAGAACATGTCCAAGCAGTGTAACTAGGCTCCTCATGCAGTGTGTAGGGMGTGTTAGTGAAGTAAAGCTTGCAGAGAAAAGTTTAATATTTTTTTTTAATAGAGCATCTGATATAATTGGGGGAAGAAAGCACATGAACAAAAAATGTGTACAATCCTTTTTTAAACTTGAAATAGAAGAGTTCAGCTTCTAAATCTTGAAAAGATTCTCTACGTGCCAGCACATGATTAGGGAGTCAAATATATTGAATCACAGAAAGTCATATGGAAAGGAAAGTATCTTAGATTTACCTTTCTGTGGGAGTTATACATCCAGTCCTGGGTTAGAGGAGAACCTTTCCTCCACTTTGAATTGCCACATGATCTCTCAGGGGTCTAAGTACCTACTTCAGTCAGTTCTTTCTCACACAGCAGTTAATGGGGACCTAGTGGTGCTCCCTCCATCCAGTTTCAGCCTATGTTCTTTACACACACCTAGTCTATGGCAGAGTGGGTTCAAGGCTCTTTACAAGTCAGCATTTAATTGTGCGTACAAAGGAAATGCAAACAGCTTCCTTGGGAGAGCCTGAGACAGAACTAACATAAATAGCCCGTAGCCCCCTGACTGGGGGAAAACACTGGGAGCTTGAACTGAAATCTCTGCTGCCAATCACTTCAAAGGGGGACTTCTAAAGTGTGTTTGCTATATTATAGGGAAATGTTCTACCAGGGAAGTAACAATTAATGCTTCATGCACTCCACACTCCCAGTAACATGCCCTGAGAATACCTATTCGATCAAGCATTGTTGGCAAAGGGATTTTTAAACTATTAGTGCTAAAGGGGCTGACTTACATAGCACTGTGAGCTATGGGTGGCTTTGCCTATGCTCACTACAAGAAAATTAGGCACGTATAAGGATGGTGGCAACTGAGTGAGAGTTTTTGAGATGATACAAGGATGAATAGTGTTGGATGGAGCTCCAAGATACAGAAAATAAGAGGCAGAGTTGTGAATTGGACTTAAACATCCTAAATATCAACTTGGAATCCTAACCTCAGTATGCCCCAGGCCCTAAATAAAATTAATAGATATACTTTCACCATCTAAAGGATTTTGTGCTAGAAATGAGAAAGAAGTACTTTTGGTACTGTATACCCTGAAACACTGAGTTTGTATCTGCAAGCCTTGCTTACTGTGAAAAACTGCTTTAACAGTAGTGTTGACAGATGTATAGCTCACTAGACCGAGTCCTTGGCTAACATATGTTTTTTCAATGCACTGCATTCACTGTCAGAGTATTTCAATTTCAGAGTTCATGAAGGACCATTAATGCTTTTTAACTAATTCTTTCTCTCATCCTTTTTCATACTTTCTGAATGTAATGATAATTGTTCAGTCTGAGAAGTTCTGCTGTGTTTGTCATGGCTGTGATATAAAGGTCTTAGTCTAAAATCAAAGGGACAAGGGTATAGCTCCAGTGCCTCTTATACATAGGAAGTTTAGAGTATAGATCTCTCTGCAGTGTGAACTGTGAATGCCATATACCCTGAGCATGCTCCTTAAAAAAAGCCACAAGGCTGTGGGATTTCACAGATAGTATAGTACATTTTTTACTTAATTACCAGGGAAAACAGTCAGGGTCACATCAGCACTTTATTGAGAGAACCATTAAGTACATAATAATTCCTTTGGTTATCATTTAAAACATTTACTTTTTGCATTGTCAAAGCACATGGTTTTCTCAAGCTATTCCCCATTTTCAGATAGTGGATTTGGAAAAATGTAGCACATTCAGAGTTTGYACTTAAAAAGATGGATGTAAAAAAGAAGATTAAATGGGAATCCAAAATTGATGCAGCTCTTAAGAGTCTCCAGGTCAACATTACCGTATCACTTTTTAAACTAAAAAACCACCAGAACATAAACAGCAAAATGTTTCTCTTTATCTGCTATTCCTTGTTCCTGCTTTATCTTCATTTTTAGGGAGGAAGAAATACTCAATTCTTTCAATTCCTTTTTTTTCTTGCTTTGTGTACTTTGTTTATAAAGCGTACGAGCTGGAAATCATCACAGTTCTTGCTTGGGAAAAATATTATTAGCTGCATGAGGAAAACACGTTCACTAAGAAAACACTTGAAAAATCCATGCAGATGTTAGCCACAAATACTGAAAAAAAAAAATCTCTGTCATTACCTTTAGGTACAGTTTGAAACAGTTTCCAAAATATAAGTTTATAATATTCTATTCTTAATGGATTTGGAGTTGGATTTTACATTCAGTTGTCTTAGTTCAACTTATTCTGCTGGATCTCTGAGCAGTTCAAAATGGTAATTCAAAAGACTTTGCTAGATTAAAAGTCATGCTTCTTAGATCTCATGTGAATATTTTTGTTCTATGGCTCACAAATGGAGAGCTTTGAACTACTGACTGTTTGGGAGCAGGAAGGCAGATAGGATCTAACTGATATCATGTGCATGTAAAATGGAATTGAATCAAAATCCTTCATAGAGTAAAAGGATTCTTTTATATTTCCCATGCACATAAAAGATCCTAAAACAGTGGTATGAAATTTGTAATATTTTCTCAAAACAGTTTTGTAGTTTTCTGTGGGGTTAGCGTTCTCAGTGCAAAGGAAGATACTGCATCTGCTGTAGTGTCAAGATGAAATTTATTTGTCCGTATGAACTGTAAGTGCTTTGAGTCTTTGTAGAGAGGCACCTACTGGGATTTTCAAAAGTTCTTTAGCAGTTAGTAAAGGTACTGTGTAGATATGACAATCTTCAATCACTGGTTAAAGCATGTGACATTATTCTCAGAGAAATTTTATGTGCAGAAGTTTGTGACTGAGAAGGAAAAATCATGCAATTCAGGGTATGCTTCTCTTCTTAAGAAACAATAATAATAATTATAGCAACAACGTGAATAGCACAATTAAGAACTTAAAAGCAGTTTAGGCTGATGGCTGTACTTTGTCAACATATCAGACTGTTCTCTGATGTCCTGATAATATGATCAGTATCTCAGCTTTTCATATTATTCCTGGTCTCCTACTGATGTCTGTGCACTGCATGTTGTGCCTGTGAGTGCCCAGACTCCTTTTCTGAAGTTTTTATGGCCCCTATCAGATCCATGTGGAACTGAACATCTCACAGTCTTTTAATGTGTTATTTGTGGCAATGTCTTGGGGGCCATTGGGGAACTATTATCCCATTTTTGCAGATGGAACACATTAGGTTCCTTAAAAAATACAGTAGTGACAGTTTCTTTCCTTTAAAACATAGCTGCAGCACAAGGACACATTACTCCATCAGTTCACCCATTAATCCTATATTCTCTGTTTAATGGCTTTGTGTGTCTTTTGATATAGACAATGTCATCTATGTCTTAGACAGTGCTTGATGGCTTATAATAGCCATTTTTTCCCATCTGAAAGCAGTAGTGAACTGAAATTTCTCAGGAGAATGCCTCTCCTTATGATAGGTCTCTAGACTTACTTTGCACACACACGAATTTTGGTTCAACCTAGTCAGTTTGGATGTTGAACTGGACTGGTCTGAACCTCTGGATACTTGGAGGTTCATCTGTCACTGAATAATGCAGCTGGACAGAGGGAGACTGTTGAATAGAAGTCAATATGCCAACTGTTCCTTCATTTATTACTGCCATATTAAGAAAGTTGATAGAGTCAAGCTAATCCATCTGCTCACAATTTATTCCCTAGAAATAAGATACAGTTTCACTACTTCATGAGCTCACTCTTTGACTAATTTTATTAGAATTCCTTCCATAGCATCATTCTAATCACTTTTCATGCAGTTTTAGCTATGTATAAAATAGTAGAAAAAGATGGACTAAAGAGATATGAAAGGATTTCATGAGAAACTCAGGTTAGCTTAAATAGAACCAAATCAAATAAAGTTCCGTCAGTGAGCCTACAAAGACCAAAAGAAAAGCATTCTAAATTACTTATTTCACATGAAGCTTAATTCTGTCATGTCTAAAGTGCAGTTGAAAGGAATAAGACAGCCCTGGCTGTCCCATGAGAGGAGGCAGGGCTGTGCTGCCTGGAGGAGGTGGCTGGGTGACCTGCCAGGCTGATGGGCAATGCTGGCCAAGGGATCACACGGTCAGAGCTGACAGGTGGAGTGGTCTCCTGCCTTCTTTACCAAGAATACTCAGTGAGATTTATCTCACCCACTAGTCCCCAGATATGCATGGGTTCTGGATGTTAAAAAGACRCAGGATTTTGGCTACATGTTGGTTGTATGCAATGCTAAAAGGAATTCCTGTGAGCTAAGTTATATTTCTCTTGTTGTTTAGTTTAAAACATTCTGGTACACTGATCCTTTATTAGACTGGTAGGGGTAGTCTTCAGGGATTTGGGCTGGGTACAATTTCAGAAATGAGTACTGAAGCAGAAATTGCCTGTTTTTCAAAGTGTTGAGCCCACTCCTCCCATTGATTGTTAGGGGTTTTCATATAAATGCAAGAAGGACTTTCACTGAGCAAGCTGACTGTAGAGCCTGGATACGGGCATCCTGGGTAGGAGTTTCCAAAGCATTCAATTCATTAACTTCCACCAAAAATTATTATTTTAGCCACAGAGTTGGGTTATTCCAGAAAAATGCTGAAAATCTTTCCTTTCTATTTAAAAATGCCTTTTTGAGCTGACAGGTAGCTGCAGCTGTAGATGTTGAAAGTAACTTCAATTTTGTTATGGTGCTCTGTCACTGCTGGAGCACCAACAGTTAAAATGAACATGAATGGACAGTTTGTCCCTATTTGATATGACTTTTCCCGGGAAGGTCATGAGCTTCTTACCTTCTTTCCTTTTGCTGCAGTTTCAGAATAATCATTCTTTCATTAGGGTAGAGGTGGTGAAAAGGTATGACAGCAAATAAACATCCATTAATAGTTAAATTAGATTCCTTAATCTAAAGCATCATTGCATCTACAATGGTATTAGCTATATGACATTCATCCCATGACATCAACTGCGTGAGTGTGGGTCATCTCTATAATGCTTTGATTATCTATCTCTGTCTCCACCTGTGAGATTTTAAAACTGGTTACAATTTCTTTTAATATTTATATACACCTGAGTGAAACTATGTATGTATATGCATATGCATAGGTATCTAATTGAGAGGAAATACAGTGTGGTTATTGAAAATTGAGCTAAACAAACAAAATTTTTTATTAAATTAGGCACCTAGCCTATAAATAAATGAAATAACATGAATTAATAGCTCCAAATATTTTTTGAGCTAATAATTGAGAAAATTCAGTAAAGTAAGAGGCTTAAAAATCTGTTTAACCTCTTAAAGGCTAAAAGATTATGAAGAATCAGGTTCACTATAGTGTGATCTGAAAGAGAAACAAAGAATTGCCATTTCACACAGCAGATGGACTCCAGAAATGTTCATTCTCTAATCAACCGAGGTTGATTAAAAGCTATGTAGACGTACAGAAAAAAGCTTTATTCCTCTTTAATTTGCTAGTGTCCAGAAAATCTTCCATAAAGATAAAAGAAAGTTTACTAGTGAAATGCCACACCAATCTTATAAAGAGTCAATTCTAAACGTGCACTAAAGTACGTAATGCAGGGGAATTTTTCTTTTGCTTCTAATCCAGACATTACAAGGGCCTTTTCATGTTTCCCTTCTAAAAATGAAGGTTTGCAGGAAGAACAGAGCAACAGCTAACATTTAAGTTTACATGTCTGGCTCTCATATTTGCCATGAGTGATCTTTTGTAAACATACTTAAGATCACAAGATGCTTCATTTTTGGGCAAGGCAAAAAGAATGTCATGTCACTTTAGCACCTGAAGAAAACAATGAAAAATCTACAGGCAGTTAGAAAAGCCCTTAATGTGCTGTACATTTATGGAGCTGCAATGAATCTGTAGTTGCCACAGATTCATTTTGCATATTATATTAACTATGTCAATGATGGTAAAGAGTTGGTCTCCTACAAAGGTAAAAATGAAACAAGTCTTGTTCAGGGATTCACAATCTCTCATGACGCGATAGTTCAGATGTGAATTATATATTAAATGCAAGCAGTGTCCTGTAAAGTTCGTGGTTTACATATTTTGAAAACACAACAAAGTCAAAGGGAATCAGTGACATAGTTCCCTGCATATTGGTTGTATTTAGTAATAAACCAGCCACATGAAACTGTTGTTAATGGTATTGCCCAAGAAATGTGATTAAAATAAAATTTTGTTTGCTTAAACACATACCCTGGGCAGAGGTATGAACAAGAACATCCCTGTTAAGTTATTTTATGGCACTATGTTGAGAACAATGGCAGCACATTCAGGAATTTTGGGCTTTCTTGTGAAGTCCTGTGCAAGTTGTTTTACTGCAAGGTAGGAACTTTCTGATGTTAATGTTAGTTGAAGTAATACTGTCAAATAGCTGTAGTATACACACAAATTGTGTGTCCAGACCCAGAGACTCCAAGACAGCATCACAGTTTAACACTAGAAGATACTGTGCAATTCATTTTGTTATAACAGTTTTCCCTAGTTAGAGAGATTAAGCAGAGAACAGGACAACCCCCACATACTCAGTATTTCACTGCCTATTTATGCACAGAAATTACCGTAACACTTTGAAGTCACAGGGAAGATCTTTTTTTACTTTTTTTTTTCACCACCATGGTCTTCAATGAGATCAGAATAAGGGTGAGACAACTACTTCACTTTGCTTTTTGATTGCATAATCAATAACCACCAGTATTTACAAAATTCCAAGATGTGTTCATATTGCTATCCATATAAGTGCCACATATTCTACTAACTGTCAAGTTTCACCTTGACCCTATTAGGACTTAATTGTCATTTGTTCATTGGTGCAATTTAGGCACAGCATCATAGATGTAGCATAATTTTATGGCAAAAGGAAATGATATTATATAACAGTTGTGAAATTAATTTTAATATCATTTTAGGAAATAGAAATCAGCATGCTTCAGTAAGGAAAAACCAATGAATTTTTTTTTGTGAAATTGCATCTTAAGAATCTTTTTGTTTCAAAGATAGTCCTTCTTGAAATGAATACACTCTAGTAAAAGTGTCTTTCCATTTGTGTACTTTGCAACTAATCAGTAGTACTAAGCATATGTAATTCTGTAAAAGGGCAAATTTTGAATTATTGAACAATACCATTCCATTTAGCCAGAAAGGGCCACAGCTGTATTTTTCATGCGGTATTTAAAAATAAAAGCACTTTAGGTAATTATTACCAAGGGTAAATTTTCATATTCTCTTCTTTGTCATGTTATAATCCTTTTCACTATTTTAAATTTCAGTTTTACTGATTTAGGTTTTGTGAAAAAAACTCATCATTGTGTTCTGGTGAGCTTATCACAATACAGAAATAAGGGTAATACAATGAAATATGCGATAGTAGACACTATTTCTTAAGCTAGCACTGACCCCAGAATGCTCCTCTCTTCTGATGAAACAGCTGGTAATAACACCAGTTTGGGCAAGCGGTGTGGAGGATGACTATTTTGTAAAGTAATTTGGAGAAAGATTCATCTGAACTAATGCAGATATATTGAATTGCTCTAGACTTGTTACAGGTAAGGGAGAAAGGCCTTTTTAGGATATGATTCATTTTATCCTGAAGTGCACATCTAAAACATATTTAAAATGTGTCCCAGGAATGCTATTTCTCTGCAGAAAATGTTAAAGGAAACCTAGAATAACTCATGTGATCATAAAGACTGTAGATGTCTAAGTTTACCAAAAGAATTGTCCAAAGTCACAAACGCTCTGACATTATTTATACCATGTCACTGGAGGCTTGAACACTATAACTCTAAGACAAAAAGTTGGTATAACTCATTCATTACAATGTAAAAACCCACATGTGCTAAAATTTATGGTGAGGACTCACTATTTATCTGGATATTTTTTCTGAAATTTTTGGGAATGGATATCACCATGTTTTCTAAAAGCCAACCCTTTTTCACTTGCAAATTTTAGGAAAGTTAATTTCAATTTGAACAATTGGTATTGTGGGTTGTTACTATGTTTTTTTATACATCTGGCATTAATTAATTCTCATACAATTTATCAGAAATGATCCAAATGTGAGAATGTCAGCTCTTTATGAAGTGTTTACAGTGTATGCCATTGCAGTAGCAGTCTCTAGTTCTTCACTGCATTTTCTTGATTTAGTAACCAGTCTACATTTCTGTATACAAGCATAAACATAGGTATTTCTGTGTTAATTGAGGGTCTTAACGAACTCTTTCTTAACTAGACCATGAAAAAGTCAGACTATTTTCTATGAAGAAAATTAATTAAAAGGGGAATGTTTTTAAACATAAATTTGTTCATTACCCTTGTGGTAGTGCTTGAGATTTACTAGGGATTGCATCTCACATGAAGACTCATRAGCGGATCATATTTATAGTTCTATTAAATCCTTTCCTTCAGTACCCCTAATAAGTATTTGTAACCATTCTATAGCTCAAAAATTTTCCCCTTGAAATGTTTCTTTTTTCTTTCTCTTTTCCTTTATGCACCTGTAGCTCCTGAAGCTAATTCGGGGCACATCATCACAGAAATTGATTCCATATAACTACAAATAGCCATACAAGATTGCTAAGGGCAAATAGGTAGAGATTATACGATATGTGACGCTGACTGGGGTGTCCTCGGGCAGAGGATGCTCAGCGTCCTTCCTGATGACGTCCTTACAACACTGATGCCACAGGAGGGCTGCTGCAGATGGATATCTGTGCCAGCTCCTCCTAGGAGGAGAAGCACCCCAACCTGCTAGATCTTAAAGCAAGCATCGCCCAAAGGCAAAGAACTGAGACGGGTCTTCCTTGTGGGGTTCCACCGAGTTTATTCACCAAAGCGGTCCAGGGACGAAAGACAGGGAAAGTGGAAGGGTCCAGGATTCTTATACTCCAGGGAAAGGAGCAGAGAGAAAGGGAACAACCAATAGGGTACAAACAGAGGGGAGGAGTCAGCCATACAACAACCAATAGGGTTAACAAGGAGGCAGGAGTCAGAACTTGGAGCCAACAGGACTTCCAACTAAACTGAACTTTCTGGAAAGGGGGATGTGGCTTCAGACTTCAGTCCCGCCCTCAGATCCGCCTGCAGATCCGCCCTCATCCAGCCATTGGAGGGCAAGGGACTGATGGGTGTTTGAGTGCCACAGCCCATGGATGGGCTGGGCCACTGCAACAGATTTGTAGAGACAACATGGTGTTACATGAAAGTTATATTGTTTGCCTTTATAAATTTTCTTACATCTTTAGCAAATGTAGTGTCTTCTATGTTTACTGTGGATTGGGATAATTTATTGGAAAACACTTGTCTAAAGAGAAAAAGGATTCTAAATTTCATATTAAACTCTATATTGAAGAGCAAAAGATTAATTAATTGCAGAACCACCCAAAATATTTTTTTCCTCTTGAAGAGGATTTCAGGGTGATGTGGATGGGCACAGTGCTGTCATTTTCACAGATTTCATTTTAATTCAGGATTGTGGTTCCAAAATTCATCCAGAGGAGTCCTGTGGCTTGCAGCCTCTGTCTCATGAATACCTCTCAGCAATTTCACAGACAGTACTTAAGACTTGTGAAGCTGGAGACACAAAAGGTTTGTACTTTATCCCCCTTTTTCTGAAAATTAACTCATGCACCTCATCAAAGAAAAACTAGAAGCAGTATTAACTCTTTGCTATGGACATGCACCAACTTATGCATAATAAATTGAACTAATTGCTTGTATCAGGTGAATTTGTTTATGTGAGAGTTTTTTGTTTAATAACTTTCTAATCAGTGATCCACACATGCTTGTGTTATTGTCATGTCTTTAAAATGCATTGAAATATTCCATCAAAACCACTTAAAATAAAAATGCTTTATTCTAAATAGAAGGGGTTGTCTACTCAAAATAAAAATTAACTTTAGACAAAGAACACATTTTGATCCATTTGAATTTTATATTTTCACTGCTTTATTAGAAAAACAAAACTAGTTTTTAATTTTACATATTTTGATACGCTAGAAAACAAGATGGACAGATCAAACATTGCACAATAACAATACAACCAAGACATATCTTTGGTTTAGTGAGAACTCAGATTACGATAGATTGTCAGGCAGGTACTCATGTTAAAGTCACAGTTGCATGAAGATTTATTCAAGTGTACTTTAACTACTCAGGTATAGGGTCTTATTCATAGCTTAAGTTGTTGCTGTATTAGGCAGTAAGTAATTTAATTCAATTCTTTATTAGAGAAATGAAAAATAAGCCAACAGTCCTCTATGGTCTACTGACTCAACTGTATTCTTTATCTTGCCATAGACAGGAGCAGCCTTTGATTCACATGCAGTTTGAACCAGGCTATCATATGAAAATTAGCTCTTTGTTCAGTATTGTTGTATTATCAATAACAGAAGTCAACACACATTAACCGTGTGGTTGGCTTCTCAGAGGAAGAGAGAGAGAGAGAATGGATAGAGACCATGAGAACCCCAACTTGTGCTAAATTCCTGCAGGTGAATTAAGTCACTGCAGTCTGTGGAAATGTGGTTTGCAGACAATTACAAAATCTGGTGGGTAAGAGATCACAGATTCACTTCTAATGTTCTGTTGSTGTGACATGTATGTTTTAATTATATCCCACTTTCCACACTTCCTACAACTGTATGCAGTTTAAAATCATTCTGTGTGAGCTCTCTCTGCATTCAACAGCTGTCTGGATTTGGGTCCAGCAGAAACATAAATTGATGTCCAAACAACTGAACGTCTCCTTTGGTTACAAGGAGTAAATCTCAGTTTGAACATAAGTCTGTAGGCTTAAGGCTATTTATTCTGTAGCAAATCATGTCCTTTTAAAAATAGTTTTTACTTTTGTTTTTCATAAATGCAGTACAAAAAGAAAAAATATTTCTATACCCTATTCACAGAGAAAAAGATTTTAAAGGTCTTAGGGTACCAAATAAACACCAAATGCAAAAGTAAAATAGTCATAAATCAACAAATTATCTTTAGCATCAGTGTAGGTTAAATGTTTAGATTTTGAATTGTCAARTTAGAATACTCTTTTCTCTTTATATGGATGATTGTTCAGCACTACAGAAAAACTTTTATTTTAAATTTGAAAGCAAAATATGTGTATTTGTGGCTATGACAGTGGAAAAGGATGAATAAAAATAAAAGAGGCTGAAAGAAAAAACAAAACTATCGAATTAATTGTACAGCTGTTATTGGTTAAAACTTTCAACTTTAGGCTAATACAGCATAGACAGAAAGTAAACAATCCTAATTAATTATTTTGAAAGTATATTTCTTTTCATGCCATTTTATGTCAATTGGTTTGGAAAGTACTGGCAATGTTTAATCTTATATCTTAAGCGGAAGATTTATGCATGCAACTGATAACTGCTCTAATGAGCCAAAAATCCAGCTTTCTTTCACTCTTCCTGTGGAAACTTCCTACTTACAGATTTTCATAAAACTTTGATTATGCCAGTTTTTAATTTGTGAAGAAACTAACAGCATCTCTCTCTTTCTTGCTCTCTTTCACTTGATTGTTGGTAACCTTGTCCTTACCTAGTAGAGCCAATGCTAATGCTTTTGCCTGAAGCACCACAAAACGCAGACTGATTGAAATGGTGCTGCAAACTGCATTATGTGCTTCTAACTTATATAACTGAGGAAAGAGCAACTTATTATTGCCATAGAAAATAAGCATAATTTCCTATACTAATACTGTTTGCATTTTTTCGTGTTGTCTTCTTCTTATTCATATGAGATTCATTTTATCTTTTAACACAGTCCTATTTTTGAAGTTTAAGAATGCATTGACCAACTGTTGTGAAATTGCAACAGGAAAGGTTCATAATAGTTGGATTTAAAATGCATAAATTGACACACATAATTTTAAAAAATCTATGTAAATATAAAAATGGGAACTATTCTGTTAGCATTAAATGTTAGTGCTTTCTATAAACATGAATTTATCTCCATATATCCGTGTTCTCAAATCTTTTTACACTTGCCATTAAGCTTTGGCATATGCCAAAAATTTATCAATTTTTTTCCCTTAATATACCTAGGGAGCTATTGAATATAACCCAAACTATTTAAAAGAAACTTTTCAAAAGTTATTTATCACTTTCAGTTGCCAAAGTTTAAACTTTTATTGTTCAGATATTTTGGCTCCTTAATATTCATTTTATATAGTTCTACTTTTCTAGTTTATTACCTAAAACCAGATCAACTCATAAAAGTATGGGATGTTAAAAAGAAAATTCCATAAAATGAGGGATCTCATATGTTGTAGACATTGCCAGAACTTTTATATATTTGGTTTGAAAGAAAAATTACAACATAAGGAAAAACATACTGAGTTTTCATATAATTTTGAAATATAGGCCCGAAATGTCTCTCAGATCATTTATTAAGAGCTCTACAGTAGTGGCAGTGTCTGAGTCCAGACCTCAAACCAACCAACCATTCTGTCCCTGCTCTATTACTCGGAAGGTACAAAGCAGTAAGAGGTGTTTGCATGGCACATATTTCTGGGTTATCTGGGATTTAGCACTTTTAAGTCTCCTCATGAGAACTGCTGGGAAGCTGGAAATGACTGTTTAGTCATGGATTGCAAAGTGGGAGCTAACGACAAGATCCACAAGTGGCAACAGAAAGCTTGAAGGGTCAAAGTAAGTATTTCTGGCCCCAGTGGTGGCCAGGAGACCACAACCTGGAACAAGGGACCTCAAAGCCAAGGGAGGGTCAGCATGAGTAAGGGATTCACAACAGCCAACACTGGGAGGCTACAGTAAGAGAAATTGTCGAAATTCAGCCTTTAGTGTCCCAGCTGAGCAGGATATGCATTTGGAAGAGGACTCCCTGCTCCCTGGTTATCCACTTAACTTTAGGTAAAGATTCCATTTAACCCCTTGATAAAAATTCTACATAGGATCTTGTCCAGGGACCAAAGTTCGAATCTCTCATTTCACACAAAAATTACCAGGTTACAAGCATGCTATTTTCCTGTTCTAATGAATTTTGAACTTTAATGTAGTCCTTGACTGAGTGGGGAATATTTCTCCTAATGGCTGTGTGATTAGCATGCAGAAAATGCAAGTTTGGAACTCCCCTGAGCAAGAAGCATGGGGTATCTCTGTCTTCTTGCTTGCACCCTGCCACCATTGTCCTGTGTCCCTCCTTCCCTCTTTCCTCCCTCCATGATATGAACTGGGCTGCTTGCCCTGCACAGCCTCCATGGAGCACCCATGCCCATGGGAACAGGGGAAGCTGGGATATGCTCACTGATCGACAGTGTGCTCAAAGCCAGTGTCCAGGGATTTGTTAAAGTTCAGTCTGCTATAATTTGCTCCACATCGTCTACAAGTGCATCTGAGGGTGGTGTGAGCATGTTCTGCACAGGGCAGAAATAGGGGCAGCTGTGCAGGGTACACAGCAACTGGTGTTGTGTGGTCATGGCACTGTGGGATGTATTCTGCCCTTAGATGTACCTGTGTGGGCTCCCATACAAACAATTCTTGATGCTTTTATTTAGAAGGACTTCTTTATCTGCTAAGACAACTCACCCTGCTACTTACCAAAACATACTCACTTGGATTTTTGCCTAAGTGCAAGCACAGGCTGCCTCCCTGGAAATTCCCTTGCTCCTGAGGCAGCAGCTGACCCTCCCAAGGCCACTGGGATCTTTCAGAGTTCCTTTGCTCAGCTTCCCCCTCAGTCCCTGACCAGATGAAATGTCAATAGGCAGCCTTGGATTTTTTGCTGTGGCTTCCTGTGCAGCAGCAATCCATCGCACCCAGCTGGCTGCTGAGCTGCTGCCTGGTAGGAGCGGTGGGGACAAGCACTTACCAGGTCTGCTCTTCAGACATTTGACTTTGGAGCTGTTTCCTGGGCTGTGGTGAGAAACCCATCCATGCTAGCAAGGCCCGGTAGCATTAACACAAGGACCTTGGACCTCTGCCCTCTTCTTTGTGTGATGCCTTTAATCAGAACAAAAGTAGGTTTTGCTGGCAGAACTACCTAGGCACTGGGAGATACTGTCAGGACAGTGTACTTATAAGAGCTAGAAAAAGGGTTTCTTTTGTTCATCTGACTGTAAAGGCAGCTCAAAAGTTTTCTGTCTTCCTTCAGAAATTAAATCTCTCAGACTTCAAGTAGGATTTTGGAAAGGAATAGCTTTAGAAAACCGAGATAACAAAACCATTCAACCTTAGGTAAGAGATTACTAAAACCCACTGACTTTTAGTAATCCCACTTTATGCTCCTAATCTTGAAAATAATTTTTATAAATAAGATCAGGCTCTAATAAATCACATAGGTTATTCCTTTCACCTTACTGTCATCTTCTGAAATGTGTGTCTGTAGTCTTGGACAGTCCTCTGAATTCTCACAGGATAAAGAAATTAGTATTTTTGAAGGAAAGTCATAATCTTGCTTCATTTTTGTATCAAGTGCTCTCAACCAGCCACCCAGCCTTTAGATGTTTCATTGTAGACGAGAATGAATCTTGTGAACCCTTAAACCCTTCTGAATGTTAATATTTTCTTTTTGCATTCAACCTCCTCACCCATTCTCCCTTTCTCATATCCCTTCTGTTGAGAAAGGACAAGCTGCTACAAGAAATGCAACATAGACTGGAAAATGAACCCACAAACGGCTGTCAAATTTAAGCATTCGCAGTTCTTTCAGGGAAAGGAAAGAACTCCCACCTTAGCTAAATGAGAAGGGCATAACCCTGAGGAAGGATATAGTCTCTTCAAAGGGTTGGAGGGCATTTAATTTAGGGAAAACTTCCATATGAGGTCTTTTCACTCATATATGAGTAAAAATACTCAAAAATATCTTGCTTCCTGTGTAATAAAAATACTCAGAAAATTACAGAGGAAGCACTGACATTCCATTGCTGTTTTCCAGGGCAGTGGATTGTCCCTTGCCTCAGCTGCTCTGACAACAGGACCTGCGACTGGAGAGAAATAACGTGGCAGCCCCACGGGTGCCAATACACTGTGCTAACCAAGCCTGAGCTCCAGCGCTGCGTGGAGGGCAGAAGGGTATGTAACAGGTTTTACATTTTAATTCATTCTTATTTGCCTGGATTTTTAGTGCTCTGAAGCTTTCAAAATATTCTTATAATTGATATGTAAGAAAAATCCCTTGTTATAACTGGAAAAATATTTGGGTGAAAAATTCACAGAGATGAAGACCAACCATAATTGTCCATAATTTAGCCTTATAGGCAGACACAGTTGTCTGCTTCCATTTCACATAGGATCTAAGGTCACACCACTGGAGTTTCAGGACCTATGGTGTATGTGATTACCAGTCAGACCTGCAGTGAGTACACAAGGACAGCAAATGAAGGATGGATTTGCATTGTTGTCACAGTTTTGTCTCACGTGCAAGTTGGTTTTCTTCTGCTGCATACCTAATGCATGGCATTGCTTGTGCACACTAATCTTACCAAGTCTTCTTGCACATTCTTTTCTTTTAGTGAAGCTTCTAAAATGATTGCTTGGAAATACAAGGTCTCCTTAATAAGCATGCTATGACTGTTAAACTGTTGAGAGAGAGCTCTGATCTGAGGCTCAGGTACCTTACTGAGGATACAAGTATCCAGAAAGTAAGTAAATAATTGTGATAAAGATGTTTAAAGTGTATTGCCGGGCTAAGAAAATCGTAACTAAAAGTGGCATTTTGATGAAATACAAGAGCATTTCCATATAGACAAATACAAAAATAATCATCTTTCAATTAACATTTTCTCCTTCATTTCTGATAAATTTCTTGCCCTGCACAGAGTACTTTATTGCCATTTTGCTTTATTTCTGCCTGTGGTTTTCTCCATTATTATAGAGCTGTGGGTTTCTCTTAGCGTATTTTTCTAAAAAATATTGCTTGTTACAACAGAGGAGAAGCTTGATTTGCTCCTCATGTACAAAACAAGCACTTCTGGACTGACCACAGAAAAGAATATACAATAATTTAATAGCTTTGCTTTGTTCTTTAATTTCCATGGACATCAGGCTGCTTTGATAAGCAAACACCCTTTGGTCATGCAATTGAAGGACAGCAAAGGAACAGTATGCCACTACGGAAGTGGATTGCCAGGGTATTGCTGGGAGGATTTGCTGACATTTCCACCTCGTGAATCTGACCACTCACATTCACCAGTCTCCAAAGCAGGACAGCATTTGTAAGGAGTCCATTAAAATCAAGTACATGAAATGAGTGTTTGTGAGCTTAATTTCTTAATTCAAATTCCATGATGTTCTGACTCTCTGAGGTCACTGATCTCTTTCAGTGTCAAATGACTGCCAGATCCTATGTGACCTACATTAGCACCTTCTGAGAAAAATCTCTGTAAAACTAATTGCACTTGTTTCCCATTCTACATCTTTTACAGAAGTCTCCCGACATTGTCTGATAACCTTTGCTGCTCTGTAGAAATCTGCTGAATTACACCTGTTACCTTTGCACAGATGTCCATTTATCTGGTTCATTCTTTTAAAGTCATCACTCTAAAGCATGTTCCTCTTTGATATATTTCTCTTATCTTTCCCTCTGATGTTATTTTTGTCATTACTTTGTAGTGGATTTAACTGTGTGACATTTTGCAACAGCATTTTTACTTCTTTTACCAAATAAGTAAAAGTAGAGCCTCCTTCATGTCAATACAACTTAAGAACTAAGAGAGGCTTTCTTCATACCAAAGTCAGATGAATAAAAATGGTTCCCTGCTTGGCTGATAAGATCTTGATTCTGCCTTTGCTAAGTCAAACTTTGCATTTAGTTTACACTGCCTGAGCGATGTAGTAGAAAAAGAATTTTTTTTCCATTTGCTCACTGAAAGAGACTTTTGTCTGTCTTATATATGTTTAAGCAACCTGGACCTTTTATAAAGGAGCTATTGATTAGCAGGAAGATATAATTCTTATGAACAAAAACATATTTATCTCAAAAGAGATTTTGATAACCATCTATAAATATTTATATTTCCTCATTTGTGATTTTAGTTTTGATATATTATATACCTTGTCTCTAAGTACTACACTGACTTCTCAAACTGAAGAAACCATAGTTTCCATGAAGGTTTCAATGCTGGAAACATAAGCAGATGTCAACAAAAAGCATGAGAGCCAAACGGAGGGGCATAAGTCATCAACCCAAGTGAGGACACTTAGGTGATCTAGAATGCTGTCTGATTTACGTTATCATTTGCTGAAGTTAGCTAAGAACAAGATAACTCATTCATGTGTCCTCTCAAAATGGGTTCAACTAACCCACACGCCTCTGTATTCATGGTTTTTGAATATTCGGCTTGTGTAACTTTGGTCTCTGGAGTTCAAAATCCTTTACAAAAGTCGTATCATGTATCTACATCTGAATTCTTCCTGAAAGAAAAATTCTTCCTTTAATCTGAGCTAAGGCAATAAAACCTCCTTATGCCCCAGATAATTACCAATACTTTTTCAGGAAAACAGAGACATATATTTCTGTAGTGTCTTTCTGTAGGGTCAAATGACATCATACCTACTGTCAAAACTGTAACAGCCCTCTATGACTGAATTTCACATCTGAATACCTTCATAAAAATTCAATCATGCAAAATTGCACCAGGAATCACAGGTAAAGCAAATAGTGACATTTGTGATTCACTAGGTTGAAGTTTCTGATTTTTGTCCTGGAAAAAAGTATAATTTGATTTCAAGTGGCTATACTTCTTACAATTTAGAATACCATTTGTGCAAAGCATTTGACACTGTCCTGCATGACATCCTTGTCTCTAAACTGGAGAGACAAGGATTTAATGCATGGAACAGTCAATGGATGAAATTGACTAAATGGTCACACTCAAAGAGTTGTGTTCAGTGGCTCAATGTCCAAATGGAGAGCAGTGACAAGTGGCCTCAGAGGTTGGTATTGGGACTGGTGCTGTTCAACATCTTTGCTGTTGACATGGACGGAGGAATTGAGCGCACCCTCAGCAAGTTTGCTGACAACACCGAGCTGTGTGGTGCAGTTGACTTGCTGGAGGGAAGGGATGCCATCCAGAGGAACCTTGACAGGCTTGAGAGGTGCGCCTCTGTGAATCTCATGAAGTCCAACAAAGCCAAGTGCAAGTTCCTGCACCTGTGTCAGAGCAATCCCAATCACAAATGCAGGCTGGGCAGAGAATGGACTGAAAGCAGCCCTGGTGAGAAGGACTTGAGGGTGTTTGTTGACAAAAAGCTCAACGTGACCCAGCAGTGTTCGCTCACAGCCCAGAAAGCCAACCCTACACTGGGCTGCATCAAAAGCAGCATGGGCAACAGGTTGAGGGAAGTGATTCTCTCCCTCTGCTCTGGTGAGATCCCACCTGGAGTACTGTGTCCAGCTCTGGGATCCTCAACACAAGAAAGATGCTGACTGTTGGAATGAGTCCAGAGGAGAGCCCATGAGTTGATCACTGGGCTGGAGCACCTCTCCTATGAAGACAGGCTCAGAGAGTTGGGACTGTTCAGTCGGGAGAAGAGAAGGCTCTGGGGAGACCTTAGAGCAGCCTTCCAGTATCTGAAGGGGGTCTACAATGTCGCCCTGGGTTTTGCAGTTCCTCAATGTTTTTCACTTCTGTAACAGAGTTCTCATGCACTTTCTATAAACATAGCCTTGTTTTGATAACCGTATTTTATTGTTTACATTCCATTCTACTAGGTGGAGATGTTTGATAAATTTTTCCTTTGACCAGTGTGATTGAGAGGTGGCAACCTCACCCTCCAATCCACAGTAGTTTCTAAAAACATATAAATAAACGAACTCGGGGTCGTCTTGCCCCCTTCTTGTTCCTTCTTAACAAAACTGAGTCTGTGTAGTTCTTTTCGTGTCCAAGTGCAACACTACAAGACCAATGGAGAGGGACTTTTTACAAGGGCATGTAGTGATAGGACAAGAGGAAATGGCCTTGAGCTGAAAGAGGGTAGGTTTAGATATAAGGAGGAAATTCTTTAAGGATTGTGAGGCTCTGACAGAGGTTGCCTAGAGAAATTGTGGGCTTGCCATCCTTAGAGGTGTTCAAGACAAGGCTGGATGAGGCTCTGAGCAACCTGGACTAGTGGAAGGTTCCCTGTACATGTCAGCGGGTTGGAACTAGATGATCCTTAAGGTCCCTTCCAATCCAAACCGTTCTATGATTCCATGATCATGCTAAGACATAAACAGCATGAGTCTGTGATTGCATCTTTTCATTTAAATAGGAGGTGTTAATCTCTAGGCCACTGTCAAATTTCAACTTTGTTAGCTGAAGGCTGTTTTCTTATGCTTCTCTATTAGTTTTATATGGGAAAAAAAAGGTGAAAAAAAGCCTACTTATCTTTCTGTTTTTAATGAATGTGAAGTGAAACATGCAATGATTAACCAGTACTGTGCTGTGTCCCTGATCTGTGTTCACTTCAGCAAGTGATGAATTAAGATGTAAAGGGAATGCTCTTTTTGACTGAAATGCAGAACATGGAAGATCAACTGTGTCTTTAAGTGCAGTCCTTCTATTTTTCTCATGTTTCATAGAACAGTGGTAAAGTGCAGCAAACATGTACCTCTTAGTCACTAATTTCTTTTATTCATTTGTCAGTGTTTCTGAAATATATTTATGGTCACCCAAACTGAGCACTTCTTTCCTACCTACATCATAATTAAGCCTTCAAAAATGCTTTCTAATTTGCTTTCTAACTCCAGGCTGCTTTCATTTCTTATATTAAAATTGATTTGTTTTTTAAAGATAATCTGTAAAATTATGATCTTTCTCTATAACAGAAATTCGTTTCCCTGGCTATAACTTCCAGTTGATTTCACATCATCATTAACTGCTATTTTAGTTTGTGTGCATATGAAACTGTTTGAGCTAAGTTGTTTCTGTGTGTTGTGGTTTAACCTGGCAGGCAGCTGAACACCACACAGCCAGTTGCTCACCTGCCCACAGTGGAATGAGAGAGAGAATCAGAAAATAGGTAAAACTTGTGGGCTGAGAAAAAGACAGTTTAGTAGAACGGAAGAGGAAGGGAAAATAGTAATAATAATGATAAGAAAAGGAAGTAATGCACAATGTAACTTCTCAACACGCACTCGCTGATGCCCATCCCATCCCAGAGCAGCAGGCGCTGCCCCTCAGCCAATTCTCCCAATTTTATTGTTGAGCATGATGCTATATGGTTTGGAATATCCCTCTGGCCTGTTGGGGTCAGCTGCCCTGGTTGTGTCCCCTTCCAGCTTCTTGTGTCCTCATCTTCCTCTCTGTCAGGGACGAATGAGAAGCTGAAAAGTCCTTCACTTAGTGTAAGCGCTGCTCAGCAACAACAAAACCCTCAGTGTGTTACCAACATTATTTTGACCCTAAATTCAAACCACAGCACTGTACCAGCTACTAGGCAGAAAATTAATTCTATCTTAGCCAAAGCCAAGACACTTGGTTTCATTAAAATGTAAGACCACCTGTAGTGAAACAATAACATTCAAGCTGGTGGAGACATGAGAAAGGATGTACATGCACAGAAACAGTTTTATGAGGCCTTATTTTGCTTTATGATATGTTAGCAAGAATAGTCAGTCATATGTTTGTATTTCATACACAGTAAACAAGAAAATTTTGAAGTGCTGAGGTTAAGGTGGTTCTGAGTAGATTTTCCTTCAGTCCACTTTTAATATCAGTAGTCTTTTTTCTCCTCCATTTTAAACTCTAAGGGTAATGAGATGTAGACTGTGTCATTCTTAGGGAAATCCATATATATGTCCTAATAGAATAAAATAAATTGGTAATAATAATAAAATGTTATATCTGTATTATATTGGCTCATCACAATTCTGTGTAGCTGTGGTTAATGGCTTTTTACTGTAAGACATATACAAATATATTAAGACGATGCTTTGATTTTTGTACAAGGTTGATCTTGTACCTTTAAAAATGGGTGAAGGAAAAAGGGTTCTAACAGGTTATTATTTATCCAATTAGCAATATATAGAATGTTGGCGTCAATAGCAGGAGGAATATATGTTTTGCTTATCATTGAGAAATATTACCCAGAGTTTAGTCTTATAATAAAGTACCATTGAGTCATGTGTAATTAAGAACAGGAAATATGAAAAGGCAATATTTGCTGAAGTACTTAAAATTCAGCTGTTAAAACAGGCATTTTAACTTATAATTTCTTAATAATATTTTAGAGTTAAGTAGTGTTTTGAACTTACAGGTGTTTAAATTTCCTAAGTGTGGTTAATTTTTAATGATAGGTCTGGTTAAGGAGTGAATTCCACTATGCTTACACAATCTTTCAAAGCCTTTAAGCTATAATGGAATTTTTCACACAAATTATTTGCAACAGAAGACAGTGAAAACATCTGTTTGCGTGAAAGTGTTGTTCTTTGTCTGGTAAAATTATATCCTTATGTATGTCTGATTGTCTAGTCATCCTGCAGACAAATGCCAAATCAACTTGAACGGTACATGACTAAGTCTTGTGCCAGACTTGTAAAAAAAATGAGATATGGCATACTCTACACACCTGAGTCATCATGTTCCTCATTATTGTTATAGAGATAAATACAGAATCATCCCTGGAGCCCTTTTTCAAATCCTATTAAATACTATATGGCACACGCAACTACAATGAGTTCATCTAACTGTATAGAAATAAATGTGGCTATAGTTACCATACATTCAATTACATTGAAAGATTATTCTAATTCATCAAAGCTCTTGGGTTAGTTGAAGGACATAGGTTTTCTTCCTGGGGCTAAACACCACTTATTTTAACCTTTGAGTCTTCCAAGCATTTGCCAAAAATGAAGCTGACTTGCAAAAGGTGGACTTTGAAAGATGCTTTCTGATGGCCTGCATACCACAACAAAATGTGTTTGGCCAGCTCTGCACAAGGGCAGTTTGAAAAGAGAGTAGGATTACCTACAGATGTCCTCTTCCTCCACTTCGATTTCTTTTTTCTTGTGAGGAGAAGAAAAAGAAGAATTTGTTTATTTTTCCAGGAYTTACACATCTCAGAGCATGGTTGAACCAATGGTTAGAAGCAGATTGTTGGATGCAGACAAAGTCCTAATGAATGGATGCAGAGTGTGTGTGCAGATGTGCTGGTGATGTGCTAAGCATCCACCAGCCTGGGGTGCATCAGATTACAAGGAATGCACACCTATCTTTCTATCTGAGGTCTTTAGACTTATGAGAGAACATTCCTTTCAAAATCCCCGCACACACAGTCTCCAGAGGATGACTGCTGATACTGTCTTGTGGTGACTGCAAACAGACTCGGGGATAGAGGGCAAGGACCGTAGGTCTCACATACTGCAGTCCTAGTTTTCATATCTTTCAACAATGCTGTGATTTCACTGTGGAAGACATAGACAGAGTTAAACAAATTTGCTTTATTCCAGTGATACAGTCCTGATGTGGCTCATACCTACTTGAAAAATCAAAGACTTCTTGACTGAAAGCTAATATGGTTACTATAATTGACTGATATCTTTAAGGGTGACCTCCACTTTTGATCTACCTTTCTGTACAACCACAAGTCCACTTTGGCTCATTTCTTTCTTTCCCACTTACATCAAGCCTTGACTATTCCTTTTTCTAAAAGTCCTGGTTAATTTCCCCAGTGGAACAACTGGTATTCTTTCCCAGTGTGATGTTGCTATCTGTCTCATTCCTCATTAGGAAATGGGCTGAGGGCAGTCCCATCAGTCTTGTGATGGTATTTGAAGAAGTATGTCAGAGCCTTAACAGTTGCCTGTTTCATCCAGTTATGCTGGTTGCTGTAAAGGAATCTGCTCTGACTCCTGTCACCTGCTTCACATTCTCAGAACATCAGGACAACAATAGTATTATGCTGAGGCTCAGCTGATATTTTCATATGGTGCCCAGCATCATGGCATTTCCAGACTAGAGCTGCCACTTCAAGACCCGTTCATGCCTAACTTGTTTCTTCTGGTACTGGTTTACTAAATGACTGCACCTAGTGCCCTTCCATCTGCAGACCTGGCCAGCTAGGTACTCCAGGGCAGGCTTGAAAATTCATTCATGGGTCCACTGTTTATGTGTGTGTASCTGTGTAGGTATAGAAAAATTGCAAAGCCATAAAATGCTAAATCATTTAATAGTGTAAATTGGGTTGTGTGTATGTGTTTTGCTCTAATTTTGACATTACAAAAACGTGGGAAAGAGATTTTAGTCTTTGATGGTCTGCAGTGTTTGAGACTTTGAAAATGTTTGGCATGACTCTTCGTACCTAAATTGCTAGTGAATGCACAGTGTTGGCAAAAAAAGACATCTGTGCATCATGTTCATTGGCATTGGCCATAGTTCTTTTCTCCTTTTTTTCCACAAAAGTTGTCCTGCTGTTGGAAATCAGTAGTAGATGAGATTAGATCAAATACAGTTAGGAGAAAACAACTATGAGAATCCTAGTCCTACTAGACTGAAAAATGAGATAAAAATGCCTCATCTGCCAATTTCATGTAATTAATAGCTGAATATGCTCCTTTGCAATTCCCATTTGCTGTGATAACAAAATGGTGTCATAAGTTACTAGAAGAGAAACAATTCTGTATGTTCTACCAATGCTGTGTGTGTGTAACTTGGTAGGGCCTGTTTGTTATCCTGCTAATGATGTGTTGGGTTTTTACAGAAATGCTCTTACCCACATTACAAGTTAATGATGTCCTTGCCTGCGAATATCTGAGAACTGCTTTTTAAATAGATATCCATCTAGATACTACAGTGATGGGCTTATGAAATGGAGATTAAAGAGACATGGATATAGACAGACTGGAGAGATTAAGATATTTTGCAACCTAAAAGAATTGTTGCTTAAAACCTCAAGTTAACCTACTTTAGAATTAGGACATATTCTAAGCATGGACTGTCTTCCTAATTGTAAATAATTGTGTGCATGTGTGTGTCTGTCAGAGAAGGAAAGAGAGAATATCCAACCAGTTCTTCCACGGATCCAAGGATCCTTGACTTCTGTGACTCATGTTATGCTTGATTTAAAGAGGTTTCTTCTGACACAATGTGAGAGGCTGGAAATCCCCTTGCATGTGAGAGAAATGCTTATGCAATACAAGCAAGAACAGCAGCTGTTTAAGAATTTCCTCTGTGAAGCAGCTTTGAGAAGTCCAGGACAGGAGGTAGAAAAGCCTCCATGAGCTCAATGCTAGCTTTAGTTTGTTTGCTACCATACATAATCTATCAAGGGCTTCTCTGCAGCCCACAATGGGGAAGGCATGGGAAATTAAAGGCACTGTCATGCACATTCTTGGCCCTAACATCAGATCAGGATAGACTCATCTGAAATTCCTTCTGTTCTGTGGGAAGTATCATTGGTACACTGTTGTGGCTTATTTTTAATTACGATAGGTTAATAGTGGGAGGTGGAGTCGGTTTCCAAAACTGTGACATTCCTGAAGGGAATAGATAAATACATGACTGTATTAGATGAGTGTAATCCAAGATGCCTCTACCACATAAAATCTCTTTAAAAAGCTTTGAAAATATATCCTTAAACGTGTAATCTTGTGCAGTCTGAATTTTATTTGCATAATCAAATATTCAAGATGGAAGTGATAAAGCATCAAACACCAAATCAAATTAAGAAATTAAACAACAAAACCCCAGCCTACAGGATGCCAACTACCCTGAGTGCCAGAGGGGGTAGGAGAGGCTGGGTACTGCTGTGCAGAGAACAGGGCTGTTACTGTGTTATGGCTCTATGGGGTTTCTGACTCCCAGTTATACATTTTTATTCCTCCTTCTGGATTTCTGGCTGAGGTGACTGGGGTAATGGATTCTGCACACAGTTTTGTGGACGAACCACAGTGAATCTGGGTTCTCCTACTTTTTGAACTTGGTATCTATTACCCACTTCATCAGGAGGAAATGCTAGTCCTATCCACTAAAAATAGAGCAATAACATTAAAAATCGCCCCAACACTAAGTTCTGTGGTCTCCACCTACAGAGGTGTTTGTTTTTTCAGAGGAATCTACAGAATGAGTAGGAGCAAACCCAAATTTGACTTCCTCATTCATTTGCAAGTTCAGGGTAGCCCAGCAGAGACTGCTATACTTAAAGTACTTCTGTCATCCCGGCAGCATTTCTAACTCCCTTCGGGCCATGATGCTTCTTGGTGGTCACATCACACATGACAGGACTCTATTCAGATTATGTGCCACCCAAATAACCCCCTTTTCTTTCCCCTCTGAAATTTCAGAAAGGCCATCTCTCTCCAAATAAGGCAGCAGCTGCATCCTTTGTGGGGGGTGGGGTGTTACTTTGGTGAAAATTCTAATGAATCCCATTTATGGAAGACAGACATTAACTAATACATGCTGTGTAGGAACGAACAACAAGAAAAACTGAAGGAAAAAAAGCAGGAAGCTGCAAGCAAACCTGAGAGCAATTGTGTACTAGCAACTGGAAGTAAATATAAACTTAAGCAAAAGAAATTTTCAACAAGGATGAAAAATGCAGGGCTAATTGTGCAGCTATAGCCATCTATAACCTGTACTTTTTGTCTTCAAAACACAAAATACAGCTTTTTATTAATCAAATCACACAGATTTTGCTAAAGGTGAAATTTAGTATTGAGATGTCAGGGTACTGGCAGCTCACAGAGATATTTCTGGAACACAGAGATATTTCTGGAACATTATAAGAAGCATTTAAAAACCTCCTGACTAGCTGTATTCTTAGCTTTTGGTTTCTGGATTGTACAACTTCTAAGTCATATCTTTTTTCCATCTGAAGATTCTTTTTATAGGTGACTCAACTAACAGAGGGATGATGTACTATCTAATAGAAAGAGTGAATAAGACTCTTCAGGAATGGCAGAAGACTCATGATGTTAAATGTTATCACAATATCAATGAGGGGAAAACATTTATCAGTTACTCCTACTACCCCCAGTTTTGGATGAATGCAAACCAGAGACCGACTTTTAAAAAAGCACTAGAACAGCTGCTGCAGAGGTACTGTACAAATTCTGTATCTCCCTTGTTTTTATTATCATTCTATTCACAAATGTGTTTGACACATTTTACAATTAAAGTCAGTAAACAATTAAACATAAYGTGTGCAGACCATATTGTGTGGTTAAAAAATAGTTGAAAATGACATCAGGCCTCTGATGAGGGTGCAAGACAAAGTTCAGTGAAATGCAATGCAATGCAGTTAAAACATTTGCCATCTGTTTTAAAGCAACATGTGTTGCTTTTCTTTTCTGGGTTTCAGATCACGTCCCCTGGAGAATACAGACCAGACTGTATTAATTGTAGGTGGTGTTCAGTGGCTTAATTCCAATCACCTGCAAATTATCCAAAAGGTGTTGAACAGGTAATATTACATACATGGTGTTATTCCAATTTTTGATATGATAAATTATGAGAAACAACAAAAAATTTTAAATACAAACTTTTCATTTGTTTTTTTCAATTTCCAAAACAGGGAAAATCTATCAAATATCCTGGTAATTGTCAAATCCGTAGGGATGGGCTTTCACCTTCCAGTGGATGGAATCCATTCTCTATCACAGGTATGCTACAGTACATTTTGAGTGCATTTTCATGGAAGACTTGCCATTTCAGTATTATTTTTGCTGTCTGGTCAAAATATGTTACAACCTCTGCTGAACAAGTTTAAGTGGATGAAAGGAAAATTAATGTTTATATTTGCTCATACAGCTTACTAATACATATTCAAACCAATTTCTTTAATTCATGGATTCTGCTGCAATCAGAGAGCTGTTTGAGATGCCCTGCTTGGTCAGCTGTCCCAAGAACCAGAAGCAGCTCCAATATTAATCCCACTGCCAAAGTTGAGAAATCGTGCTGGGGATAAGCAGATTGCTCCTCAGACCACGTTGAGCATAGGCCCTCCCTAGGCTTCCTCCATGGTTACTGCTGGATCAGATTCACTTGTCTGGCTCGCACAACTCTCAATAAATCTATCTTAATGCATCTATTAAGCCAGAACATTACAGAGCAGCTGGAATGTACTGGTGAATCAAGCCTGCTATTTGCGTGTTAATTGGACATTACAGTCAGTTTAAATCATATCCAAGACTCTCAGAGTAGCAAATGGGCTCATTTCAATGCGCTGTGTAACTCACTCAATTCACTATTTTTATTTACAATTTGGACAGTGATTCTCTATTGAACACACATAAAATGCATGGATGAGAAGCACTGGAAGGCAGAACGGAGTAAATGATGCCTACCAGCGCTGTGTGTCATGCTCCAGCTATTCCCAGGTGTTGAAAAGAGAAAATTATTAGCTTTCACAGATTATGTACAGCACTGCTTGCGCACTGGGGACTGGCACCCACGTCTTTTTGCAACCATAACACACTGCTGTATTCAGCATGTGACTTACTGCTAGTCTCACCCTTCTCTTTGCTACAGAGACTGCCGTGTCTGATTTTGCCCCTTCTTTCTGTCTTAGTACTGCCTATCTTCTTTGTCTCTACTGCATGTCTTCTTATTGATTCAAACCATTTTCTTAATTTATTTGGATGATCTAAATAGAATACGGTAAGGAAATTGTTGTCATCAACATGAAGAAACATTTTCATAGCTCGTGTCATAATTTTCAGCAGAGTTCGGTCCTAGGAGGCAGAAGAACTTTGATCCAGGGTAGATGAGGCAAGGATAGAAAGAGTGTTAAAGGCTTCCCAGGACTGACTACCTTTTTCTTTTTTTCATTCAGTAAATTTAAAAAACTTCAAAAATCAACTACAGCGCATAACCAACGTTCTTTTCCCTTTCAGTACTGGAATCATATGCCAAATTACCCATGTGGTTTGTGTGCTCTAGGCTTCAGGATTACCCCAGCTACTCTCAAAGCCCTTCTGTCTGCAGTGCCGAATCCACTGCCTTGCCAACTTTATGGCTAACTTTTTTTCTATTCTTGGTCTTCCTGGAGTATATTCAGAAATAATAATCTGTTCTTCAGTATAACCATATTTAAGATACCCATGGCCCTATACTCCCTTTTAAGCAACAACCTCAATGAATTTGATTTGAAACTGAATTTTTCTTTAAAGGAGGAATTTCACCATTCATTACAGACAAATTTGTAATTGGAATTTTTTTATGAATTACTCATCATATTAGCTAAGTACATGTTAAAAACCATTACCCAGTAATTATATTTTAAACAATCATGAAATCTTCCTATAAAGGAAGCTGCACAACTACTGAAAAGTAATTACAATTTCTGGAAAAATCTCTATGTCAGTCTTGGAGTAGTAGCTATTTTCAAGAGTGAATTTATAGTGATTTATGTCTGAAGTATAACATAATTGCTTATTCAAAATGCAGTTTTGCTATTTATTTCCATGACACAATAACCTTTAAACAGTCCTTCTGACAAGACATTGCAACACTTTATCTGGAATGCAGGCAGAAGTGCAAAACTTGTGGAATGAAAACTTGATTATTCTGGATACAGCAAAAAATTTGGGCTATGAAGTGGTCGACACCTTTGTCATCACCATGGGACGTTACAAAGAATTTCTGCAGGGGAAGTGTGGCTGCCATTTCCATGAGGTAATAGTTTATGCTTGTATCATTCACAGGTATTTAAGATATTTTAACTGTCAGATCTTGGAAACAAAAAGGTATGTGGAGAGGTTAGCATCTGTCACTTAAAGTTAGCCAGAATACAAATCGTGGGGAAAGCAGTTTGTACGGTGGCACTTGGCCCTCACTGCTCAGAGTGCAAGGCCAGCCAAGGACATGCTGAACTGCTGTAGTGGTGATTCCTTGAAATAGAAATAAATATGCTCTTCTGCAAAGGTAACTCACATAAAAGAATGTTGCACGGTTTCCAGGTTCTTGTATTATTTTTTATGTGTTATGTATCCCTGTTGCTTCWGCATGGACCCAGTTTCTCTTTTTACTCAGTCTCACAGGTTTTTGACTGATGCCTTCCTAACTGAGCAGCTCAGCACACTCACATCAAACCATAAATACAATTAAAATGGAGATTAAAATTGAAAGACCAATCTTACTGCTATATATCTCTTTTCCTATGTCTGAGAAAAAATAATCTGGGATAGTTACAGTGACAAACTATGCAAACAGAAGTGTAAGTTGCTTGTTTTCACTCACACCCCTAGTCCTGCCTTCTTGTCTAAAGTCTGTAGAATTTTTATCTTCTGTTTAATAACTACTGGACTGGTGAAACAAGGACATGGTAAAACATTTATTTAGGTCAGTTGAGAACATATTCATTTGAAGTTCTGGCAAGGAATCTTTACAATATATTACAAATGACAGGAGTTCATTGAATAAATCAAAAATGAACAAGAAAACACATTACTAAATCTAGCCACAAAATCAGCTCAGAGGCTGCCAAATCAGAGAAAGTAAAGAGTTTGAAAAACAAGATATTTAAAGTTTTTCTGGTTTTCTTTCAGATGTGTTTTGAGTATGTGGTATGACTTTTTACAGCAAGTGCTCTTCCCCATCAGTAAAGGAGGGATCTCTTTTAGTTTGGGATTTCTTGTACCTTATCTATAGCAAATAAGAAGTGCATCCCCAATTTAGTGCAGGCAACCTTGAATGAGAACGGAGTATAATTTTTGAGTATTCAAGTACACAAGTATCTTTTACCATAGGCTGATGGCACTAATTTTGCATATGATAGTTAAAGAACTGTCACCAAGGCCACCAGACTATTCCTGTATATTCCCACCAAGTCCTTCCTGGTACCCATGGCACCAACTTGTTGGTATACAAGTCCCAGTTCCCAGGTTCCTGCTATGAGTGGTCAGTCTGCTGAGAACCATTACAGGTCATTAACTGCCCTAAAGAAAACCCCTGAATGTTACATTACTCACTTTGGAAACCAGAAAAAGCTTTGAGGAATAAAGGAGGCTTTTATCTTTCCAGCTCCTGATCCCAAATAAAAAATATTTCTTCAGTGAAAACTGTTATCATGCACTCAGACCTCATCAGTGACCCCATTCATTGCTGCATAAAAAAGAAATCTTGAATGTTTGGTTACTGATTAGAAAAATGACATATGTAATTTGATGTGTCATTTAAAAGACATAACTCCACAATTTAATCCTTATGGAGAAAATCCTATACCTTTTCTTTTTTATTAGAGTTATCAAAAGGGCATAAATATTAAAAACGGCTAGCACCCACACAAGTGAAATACTAGTATTTGTCTAGCATTAAATTAGGAATTTGTTTTCTGTCAAAACAGATCACTTCAAGTAAGAGAGACAACCAAATATTTTCTGAATCTCAAGAGAGAAGGATAAACCCCTTTTGCGTATTTTGCCAGGTCATGCCTATTTTTCTGTAAGCCTCACTCTTGACCAAACCTGTTCCCAGGACCCAAAAGTGTGCAGGATTAGCACAGAAGCTCTGTAGAGCCTTATAGGTACAAAGGTGGGCCGTGACACCAGGAATGAAGTGGAGGTATTAATTTTTGCTGTGAAGAAATGTCAGGATGTTTACGATATATTTTCCTTAAAGATCCAGAAAAAGCAAATATCTAAAAAAAGCTTCCTTCATCAGACACCCACAGTATACACTAGGAAACAAAGTATCCCCTGGTTAATTAAACCCAGGAGTAGTTTGCACCAAACAAACTGAAATTCAGTGGTGATGATAGTAAAATTCAAGTATAGGCTCCAGAGTGTATTGGCAGTGTCTGCTGGCCAAGAACTAGCATAGCAAATCTATTTTCTTGTAGTCAGTGAATTATGTTTAATTCTCTCAGCCACAGCACAATAGAACAATTAATAACTATAAGGCTTTGATTTTTCTCCCTAAGTACACAGGCAGAGGTATAATATCAGACACAGTCTACCAGACAGCAAATTTCCAAATGAATTTCCAGAAGAGTCTGGAGAGACAATCAGCTGGCACTGGCTGGGACTCTGCTCAAACATGAGGCTCCCTAGGACAGAGCAGAAGTTTGGGAGTGTTATTAGACTCATGTAAGCTCATGTGCCATGTGTCAACCTCACAGCTGGTTTCCACCTCAGGCTCCACAGCAGCTCACATGTTTTCAGGCCGGTGCCGTGGCCTCTGTCCTGCTTTGTCACTGACATCAGCAGGTGTGGTTAGTTAACCAGTCCTTTAATCTACTGTGCTCAATACTTGAGAGGCACAAATACAGCTCAGTCCAAATGAGGCTGGAAAAGAGGGAGTAAGTCACAGAGTGGATATTTGTATGATTGATAAATAGTCCCATTGAGCAAGTGCCTCCCTCCATTTTACCCAGACAGCTGTATTGACCCTTTTTTATCTAGAACTCAAATGCTGGTGTCTTCGTGGGTTGTTGCTGACGTTTGCCATTTCCACAGATCTTATGAGTGAAATGTTGAGGTCACAATTAAATATTTCAGATACTTTGTATGGAACTGGGTGGAAAAACAGCAGGGTGTGATCAGTCATCAGCATTTTTCATGCACTCCTCCATTTTTTATGAGCTCATGTGCAGATTTGGTCTTGCTTCTCTGCCGAAGGAATCTCAACAGAGTATGTGTTTCTGGGGAGGATCAGGGGAGAATTTGGCTCACAGAGCTGTTGTTAATGAGGCTTGAGAGGTCATTGTGGCTGAAAGAGCCATAGATATGCCCAGTAGAATCCATCAGCCACCAAAAACCAGTCTTGATCCTTGAGGAAAGCAAAAAGAAAGTCCTTGAGTTCTTTTGATACTTCATTAGTTTTAATAGTTTTGTCATCAGCTTATTTCTGCATCCTGGCAAGTGGCATTTCATCAGGTGCTGAAGCAGTTTGCACCAGGAAAATGGCATTTTGCCCCTGAGGACAGAGCCAAGAACACTGTGTAAAACCCCAGCACTTYTCATGTTTTCTGAAACCAGATGAAATAGATTAAATCTTGTATGCTTTGTACTTTCACTTTCTTTCTCTTAAAAACTGGCATTCCTAAAGTCTCAGAAGATGGCACCCCTCTGTAAATGCCATCTGAGCTAACGCATGGTTGTGCAGGAATGGAGGACTGGCCATTCCGTGCAGTCAGAAAACAAGAACTGAAATGCCTTCAGCAGTTCTCATTCAGTTCCCACTAGCTGGCTGAAGAGAAAGCGATTTCCCCTGAATGGTCTGAAATATTATTTGAGTTCCCCCCAACCCACTTCAGAGGGTCTGAGGTGACCCTGATAGCATAGAAATCTGCATCTCTGTAGACCCTAAAATCTTTACTCAGATTTCCAAGGAATCTGGACTTTCAAAGGGATTATACTGAGCTGGGACAAAATATCTTGCATAACCCTGGCACTTGCTGCACAAACATACTTCTAGTTCTATGCACACATGAAAACTTGATTTTTTATTTACCGCATTCTTTGAAAATGCTTATGGAGATTGATCAGCACTTATAAAATGATTATAGAAGCTATTTTTAAATTCAGATTTCCTATTTTAATGGCAGTGAAATCATAATCACAACACAGAAATTAGCAGCCTTGGGATTTTGGTATCTTAATCAGTGGCTGGCTGCTGGGTGAACATTAAATTGCATTCCTGGGAGATTATGCCTAACAGGAATGCAGTTTGGGTGATTGGTTCAAGGTGGCATCATTTTGAAATAGTTGTAAGATCTAAGGCACTAATTTAGAAAAATGAACCTACGGTAATTGCATGAAAACAAATAATAGCCCTTGGCCTAGCTGTATCAAATTGATCAGAGGATATATTAATTTTCTACATGGATAATTCCTGGTCCTTTTTCTGTTCAGCCAGCTCACTCATAGCCTCTCTGCTCAGTCGTTCAAGCCTTTGCATGTGTTATTTCTTCACTCACATTTAATTTTGTATGATTTGTTTCATTTATTATGAGCTTCACTGTATATGAACATTGATTTTGATTGTTGAATGTCGTAAATATACATTATATTTTTAAAAACTAACAGGCTTCTGCATAAATATGTGCATTAATAAATGAATTCTGCATTTTCAAATGTCTGCTGTGATTGATATAGCAGGAAAACTGATGGGCATCAGAGCTATCAGGTCAACTTATATTCGCTATTTTAAAAATAAGTTAAACACTTTTCTCCTTTTCTGCTTTCTCTGGGTTTGGCACTGCATGGGCTAAGGTCCTCTGTCCTGCATATGTGCAAGGTTCTGAAGTTCTGTCTCTCTCAAAGTTGCTTCATCTTTCATCAGTGACTGAGTATTCACTGAAACAGGACCTTCAGCATTTCACAGGAGACCACCCCCCCAATCATTAGGCTCCTGACAACCATACCTTTCACTTGCTCTCTTGTTAGTCCCATAAATGTGTTTTTATTCCATACAAGTTGAACACGATAATCCCAGAGCTTTATACATATTTCAAGGGCCAAGGTGGAGCATTCTTCAGCACTAACTTACTGAATGATGTTGTGGTTATGTCAGTGCAGTGTCCCGAGGAGAGGGATGTTAAATTGCACCGTAACTCCCTTCTTGGAGAAACATGACACGCGAGTTTGTTCATCTCAACACGGGGCTGGGCCAGGTTTGCATCAAGACCTCAGAGTGAGGCATTCTCACAAGGCTTGTAACTGAGACACATTATATGTACCTCAAGTGCTTAGTATCAGAGCAAGATTTAAACCTTCCCGCAATCTGGAGCAGTCCTGAGTTTTTCTTTCTCCACATGCTAAAAATATACAGACAAGCTGTTGAGTATGAATTTTATTGTTTTAGGTGAGTTGTCTTTAGTGAAGAGAACAGAGTCTAATACACAAAGGCATTACAGAGTCAACCAAGTATAATGGGCCTATGAATGTAGATTTCAAAACTTAAGCTCTTGCACTTCAGTTAGTTTGTAACATAACAAGTTGGCCATTAAAATACTGTTTGTGGGCAATTTGCACCTCAAGGTAAGGGTATCAGGACCTGCTTCATGGACAACTGCCTCAGCATTTCTGCACACACAGCTGTGTATCTGTCTTTCTAGGTGCAGGCAGAAAGCACTCACATATGTCGTTTCTTTTGCAGGTGGTGAAATCCAATCCCTCTGAAGAAAGGCCACACATAACAATGACGTTTTCAAGGCACTATACCCTGGGGAAGTATTTCGGCAGTCAAAGCAAACCATCACAACTGCAGGACCATGCAACAAATTCTCAGTCCCCGTATCATGTCCGAGGTCCAATAAATCAAGTTTATTCTGAAATCCTTCTCAGCAGGCTCTGTGCAAGTAAGAGGGAGTTGGTCAGCACATAGCCTCTCTTGGATATAGCACTGGGACTAGAGAAGTGCCACTGCCTGAGTGACGAATGAAGGATCATGATGGATTTATGATATGCTTCCTTGACTGACTGCACACACATAAAGAGAGTTTGGGACATGTGATATTTTTCCAAAAACATTATGAAATTAAGATATGCCCTGGTGACTCTGTTGTGTGAAAATGGAAGATGGAGGGTTGCAAAGGATAGAAGAGGAGAAGTTACTTGAACTGTTGCCAAAGGCTAGAACAGCTGTAGTTCAAGCAAGTGTGTATTATTGATAGTAAAAAGAGATCTATATATTCACTTGAACATTTGGAAAGGACTGCTTTAGTTCTTCCGCACTATCTAGTTTTCTATTTATAGAGACACTGTAATATTTGAATGTATTTAGAAACTGACTACATTCCATTTTAAAGAGTTTTATTTTATGTGGATGGGTTCCCCTTCCATATCAAACCTTTTCTGTTTAGACACTTGGTTTATAGAATTTGAAAATGTCTATTAGTATTTTACCGGTAATGCCAAGTTTTGAACTCTAATGTTTGTAGTGAAAACACATCTCTTCTTTGTATCTTAGATAGAACAGATATCTACTCTATTTTTTTGCATGTTCTGAAGCTAATAGGGAGATAGATTACCTACACTTGAGACTGATTGTAACAGTTTCAATGTAACATGTAAATATAGTGAATTTATTAATATAACTTTATTTATGATCCCAGTTTAGGAGAGTGCCCATATGCAGGAAGAATGCTTAGATAAGTGCTTCAGTGTCTTCCTTGGCTTGTAAGCCAAGCAAGTATTCTTCCTGAATGGAAGTGCCATTTCCTTCATGATTTTTTATAAAATACTTGCCAAAGTGTGAAGCCAGTACCACAAACATAAGAAAAATCCTCTTTGCAAGCACACATAAGAATTTCAGGATGTGGTAATTAATCTTTCATAAGGAGAGTGTGATGTGATGGCAGCAGAATATACTGCCAGCATCCCATGTTTCACAGGGACAAGACCTCTGGATGCCAGTTTCAGTTCAGTCCTTCTCTGAACTGCAGTTTCATGCTGTAGTCTAGCTACATCCCCAGTGTTTGCAGACATTCTGTGGGTGACACCCCAGGGAGAGGCTGTGTGCTGGTCCCCTGCCACAGCGTTGGCAGCCCACTCATTCACAGTTGTGGTGCCCTGATGGGAAACCAAGCACAGTCCAGGCTTAGCAGCTGGGTGGCGGGTTAGTGGCAATCCATAAGACTGTTGTCCCAACAAATTATCCAGTTATGGATTTTTTTTCATCCAGTCACACACCTGGCAATCAAGGCACCACTCTCCCACCATGCATTAGAGAAGAGAGTTTTAACCAGGTGGGCACAAGTCTAACGAAGGATCTGCTGAGCTCTGTCATGCTTCCCTGTCACAATTTTACATATTGCATCCTCCACTAGCTTCTACTTTGGAAAGGAAGCCACAAACAATGTCAGGGAATAAAGAAATTATAGCAAGGAACTAATCATCATCTTATTTGCCTTAGTAGCATACAGAGGGGCTGCCCTATATAGAAGCAGGGCTAGCAGTTCGTGACACAACATTTAGTATTTGCCAAAGATCCTTAAACTCAACAGTCTGTACGCTCAGCTATACTTTTGTGAATTTGTGCTCCTTCAAGTAAGATATGTAAAGATATAATGGGAAATTGTCATGCAATATGGAGTTTGACATCCTAGGTGATAGAGAGTATCCTCAAAAAGAGGATCTGGCATACCTAATTTAAGAGACCTTCCACTATATATATTAGGAAAAAGCTCCTAATTTAGACAATGACTTAGAATTAATGAGATGGTATGATTATCTCTGTTTCTGTATAATATGCTGCTGATTGCTTACAGTAAATGTCCTCAAATTTCTATGTAAGATTTTCCCTGGCATGGAGATTTACATGAAAGATGGGTCAGGAGCTGTGCATAAATACTGCAAATATCAGCATTTGGTTTAGAGCAATATGATTATCTAAAGAATATCATTGTATACAAATGATATAATATATTCTCTTGGGTCTGGAAATCCAGGGCTGCACAACCTTAAAGCTGAAGGATATATAATGTCATTAATATTAGTAGATGCAAAATACAGCCAGATGTCTTTGGTATTAAGATGATCGATGATAGGTGTATTACAGTTCTGCTTCTGATTTTTTTTTTGTAGCTCATTTAAATCTACATGCTGTTACTGCTATTGTTCTGTACACAAATGTTTTTAAGGCATTAACTGGGTTTTTATGTTTGGGTTTTTTTTAGCAAATACCTACTGCTGAAGCATCAGCTTAGTGATGAAAAGGAAAGAGCTGACTTTGTTATATTGTAGTTGATATCAGTGAATGTGGAATTCATCAGTTCTGGTTTCACTACAAAATGGTTTACATGTGCTGTACACCCAGATGTCTTAACGTTTTCCAAATCTTAATATTTTTCAAATGTATTAAGTGTATATTTTCTTGTGTGTTTTCTACTTTTTACTTGTCTGTGTACATTAATGTCTGTACAAAGTCAGTGGTACAATTTGCAAATTGATCTTTATTTAAATGAGTTCTTTGAATAAGCTTTTTCCAACACTGTGTATGATCCATGTAGCCTTAGGAATAAACAAAGGGAATGCAGACTAAAACAGGTACCAAGCTACATTTTCATTATTTAACTTTAAAATATATCTAGCATCTCTAGGTATGTGAAAGATGAGAGCTGAGATTGACGTGCAAGGATCGCTTGCTCGTACATGTTAAAATTTATGGATTAAGCCAATGAAAGAATTACTGTGTTTGAATTCCAGTGAGAGCACATGTGTAGCTATCTACGGTTTACTCTAGAATTATTATATCTGCTGTAACATTTTGCCTGAATAAACATTAAAATGTTCCTATAGCCCATATATTTACCTTAGTCCCATTACTTACCATTAAAATAGCGAAGGAACTAGTTGTCAAATTGGGTTCTGCCTCCTAATATAGACATGAGTGGCCCTGAAATTGGTGGTAGGATTGAAATATTCAGGCTGGGGAACAAGTACACTGAGAAGTGGACTTTCCTGCTCAATTTCTGTCCGGCAGCATGTGGATCTTAGAATAGAACCAGGGTATACTTTAAGCTACAGGTAGAGAGAGAATGGAACTGTGTTGCAAAATAAATACTCTGATACAAAGAGCAGTAGTCTCAGCTATTATTGCATCCCTTTAAACTTTAGCTGAATATGGAGCATGACTTACCAGTATCAAATCAGTTGCAACTCCTCACGTCTCATATAACTCCATCGATATTGAACAGTGAGTTGGGTTTGAGCCTTGCAGGGTACCTGGCCACCATGATCATGTCCATCCTAATAAATATGTTCAGAATAACTGGCTATAATAAAAAAGATATCCCTTTTTGGAGGGAAATGCCTTCACAAGTCATCTCTGTCATTGGAGATGCTGGATTTCAGGGAGCTGAAAGAAAGGACTACGAATACAATATTTAATCTTACTATTCATGTGAAAATTACAATCTTTAGAATAATCTCACACTGTTAAATACAAACACTGTTATTTTTCTCTTCTGTGACATGTTAAAGGGACATCAAAAGTAAATTTAGTTGCTTAATGGGTGGGGTAGCAAGGTATCAAATTACCTCAAGGTTGAAATAACCAATAGTTATGCTTCGGTTGCTATGTTGAGCCAAAGAGAATGCTTCGAAGATGCAGATATGTGTGATATTAAGTTGACTGCAGTCCAGGGATCTTTCAGATTACTCTTTTAGAGTAAAGCAATTTTTAGAGGTGCGATGAACTATTTGGCATAGAGTCAAGCTGCTAAACAAGTCTCTGTAGGGCTACATGAAAAATATGGTCTTACCTTCTTGTTTGCCTGCTAGCCTTGCATCTGGCTTGTTTTACCTCACTGACTATCTGTACCTGCTCTGCTCCACATCAGCCTTTCTTTCAGATGACCTTAGAAATTTGTGTTTTGTCAGACTAGCAACTTCTGCAAATCTGAGATAAAATTGTTGCAAATTCAGTCTGAATCTTCAAAATATGGTTTTGTAAATTCCAACAGCGCCAGAGTGCAGGAGTAGAGCAAGCCTCTTATCTAGGGCAGTGATTTTCTCTGATGAATTAAAAAGGAGCTATGTTGTGTTAAGTAGTTAGTTTTGCACTAGCACTTAGCTCTTCATGGAGCTTGCCTTTACCAAGCAAAAATCCATCTTTTAAACTCCACTGCCATCATTACCTGTGTAAATCTTCAAAACACCAAAAGAGTTCATGTATAATGCAGGCATACCTATATATTGGTGCTGGTACACGTCCTGCAGTATTTACTGGTACCTTCACACCATCGATTGAACAGAACAGCTCTGACTACACAGTAAAAAGACACTGTGCATTTTAGCCTTGCTTTCCTGTGATTTGATTGTACTAAAAATAGTGCTACATGTCAGTCTAGGCCAGTAACTGGAGCCAAGTGTCCTAGAAAACTACTCAAGTCATCAACTTGAATGGTCAAGATGAGCSTGTAGGGTGACAACAGGGTCTTCAGCAGTACAAGTTTCTATTGTGATGGACTTCTCCCTTTTATACATTCTTTCATCTGACTGCTTGGCCAGCTCTCAGCACCTGTGGGCAGCCCTTCCTGCAACCCCTTGAGCATGTTCAACAACCTTGGCAAGGGACACCACATTAAGCAGCCCTGAAGTGAAGATCAAGCATGTGTTTAAAGGAAATCTGAAGTCTTTTTGAAACACAGCAGCTATTCAGCATCACCTTGATTTCCTCTAGAACTGAACTTCCCTAATGAGGAGCAGGATTCACTCTCTTTCAGCTGAAACTCAAATAACAAAGTCTTTTCCCAGCTTTTGACAAACTTTTTTTCCACTGCTTGCTTGCATGAAATGAAGGGAGGGAACTGTTCTGCATGCTCCCTCCTAACAGAGTGAGGTGAGTTGTGTTCGCACACAGTCACTGCAGTGGGCATTTCCCTCGTGTACCTCATTTTGGGGACAACATTCCCACAGGAGATGGTGTTTTCAATATTGTGATTTTTTTTATCTATCTTGAGCAATGACATTCTATGTGGTTAAAGCAGACAGCTCAGTGTCTGCCAGTACCGCCTGCCCCAGTGCTGCTCTCAGGATGCTGGGTAGATTCTGGGTGAAGACAAGACTGCAGAACTAAAATGCTTGAGTGAGGAATAAAAATTACTCAGGCACCTCTTGACAAAGTCAGGGCAGTTATGAAGAACTTGCTGCAGATCAAGCGGGTGAAATTTATGTTGTCAGGAACCCTTTAAAATCAGTAAATTCTGTGGATTATTTTCAGGGTTCGAAGACCAGATCTGTATTTGGCAGTTTCTCACTTGCCAGGTTCCAAAAACATCTTTTACATTTTCTTTTGTTCCTGTCATTATCGACTTCCATATTTCTGTTATGGTTCTGTGGGACTGGGAAGTTTGAAGTAATATTTCTACTCTGCCTGATAATGATTGTTCAGGCTCCCCAGATGGAAGTCAAATCATTTTATTATCATCTTATTACTTTTGAAGGCTTTTTTTCCTTTACTTCCATGTGCCAGCTCCAAAGTTCCTTTATATTTACAGAAAGCTTTAGTTATGGTAGCTCTAATGCCTCCAATGTATTCAAAGAAACCTGCCAATCCCTATTTATCCTAAGAGGACAGAAAACACTTTAAGGCTCGAAAACCTGACATTGCAAGCCATTAGACAATGCAGCACCCAGCATGATCTAGCCCACAACTAGCTTCCTTTGAAACAGAGAATCACAGTTGTATTCTACAAATTTTCACTGGAGTGTTTACAATCTAAACATGATTTGTGTGGACTGATAGGTGTGGGTTTTTTCAGCTCAGGGCCTTTGTTGAGCTCTCTTTACAGCAAATGGTATCTATTAGCTACTGTGAAATCCTGTTTCAACATCTTTTGCGCATTGTGTCCTGCCCAGTTATTATAAAAGACATACATACAAGGGGATTTACTGCTGATGGTAAAAGGTTAAATCATAACAGGCCTTACTGCTCCACCCATTACTGTTTCCTAAATTCTACATGGCGTCATTTCTGTGCAATAACAAGGAGTCAGGGTCTAGTAACCTCTTAATGCTGGCTGTCTATATGGCTCCTCAAGTCTTTAGAACAGTTCAGCACTGTAGCCCTAATGGAGTTACCAAAATAACACACTTTCAGCTGTGAAATGCATACAACAGAGCCTGCAGACATACTCAAAACTCACCTGTTGGGTCAAGGTCAGCCTGGAAGTCAAGGACAACATCTTCTATAGACTGTTTTCAGGCACCAAAACCTGATTTCCTCCTTAACTCTAGATATTTAACTGAGGCATTGTAATTATGATTGTGGTCACACTAGGCTTCTTTGTAATCATCACAGAAAGACCAAAACCTGAATTATTCTCTAGAGGTGTCCATTATTTCTACAATATTGCTTACTGTAAAAGGGAACTCAAAGTAACTCAGATTTTTCTGATTGACTCTCAAAGTTTTGAGAGAAGTGTCAGTTCAACAGAGATGTGGCTGTGGGATTCATTATACAGGTAGGAGATGTTTTTACATCCCCTTTCTGCTCCCTTAGACCAGGAACATGATCACAAGGCCACCACCACTATCACCAGGACATGCTCTCCAGCATGGATAAAATGGAACCTTCTCAACATCTGCTCCTGGAGCTGCTTGTATGTTTAACAGTGCACTGGGTCAGAGGGAAGCCAGTCCTGCAGGTAATTTGGTAAGCAGAACATTTCACGGTAGTATGGGATATACAGGTTTAAGACCCTTCATTTGGGTAAATGAAGAACAAATCTCCACCTACTGCCTTACCAGAGGGCTAGGTAAATGTCTCTGTTTCTGTGAGAAAAGCGGAAGTGACAGGCACTTAACTCCAGAAAATAATAGAGATTCATTTTCAAGTTTAGAGGCCATACAAAGATAGGTACCCAGTCGGTATCTGAGAACCCCAGCTTCTAGTACTTATTCCTGTACCTGCAGGAAGGGCATAGTGAGCCCGGCTTAGGAACTGCTGACCACTATGCAGGAAAAATCTCTAATAGGCATTAAAAAATGAGCTTAACCTTGGCCACCTTCCCCACTTTGGCTCTATGAAGAATTTACTGCCCTGAGCATCTCTCCACACCTCACACACACAAAGACACCCCCAACATTGTCGCTCTGTGTGTGGCTTATAGCTGTTCATGTAATTGCTCTCTACCTCACTTAATTCAAATCAATACAGTATAGAAGAGACCTCTGTGAATTGTAGTGTGTAAACTAACTTATGCAATTTCAGATGGTTTGAGTGGGGCAGCTGCTAGATAGCAGCTGTGACACTGGGTGAGTGGTAGCATCCCTGAAGACACAGAGGGGAAAGACAAATGGCGAGCTCAAAGCAGGAGGGAGCTGACAATCTCTCTACAAGTTAGATGCAGATAAACCACATCCTTCCCCACTAAAGTCCTGTGGATGTACTTGTCCTGCAGCTCCTGGGCTTTAAATGCCTGGCTTCAAAGTAATATCCTTAAATTAATGTGGATAAATACCTGCTACAAATACAAATTTATAAATGAGATGAAAAGGGTCAGAAGCAGGAACTTCTAAAAACATTTGTTTGGTAACTATATCTAACTTTGTCTAGGGAGCCTGAGGGACTATAATGAATCTATAAAACAAGTTAACACCTGCTCCTCACTCTTCCGTTAATTAAAATTCAGTAGAGATGCAAGTAATTTTAATGAGTGATCTGTCACTCCACAGGAGCCAGTCTGGAGTGGAGTGTCTGTCTAGACAATGCTGCAATTACCACATTTTATATCTGGCATGCCATCTTCTGTGCTCCTCCAGCCTGGGCACTTGGGTTATTTCCTAGGGTGGGAAGGACAGAATATCAACCCTCAAGTTCACAGTCATTTCTAGTTTTGACTAGACAAACTCCAGTCTGTTTTGRTTGTGGGGAGGTCAATACAGGTGCACTGAACTGCCTGTAAGCTTTCAACCCCCAAATAACAACACCACCATCTCAACACTACAGAATACAGTCCTGCAGCTACTGGAAGAGAGTCAGTTCAGCAGCACAGCCAAATCTCTGTCAAGCAAAGTGACTGCCATATGCTAGACAAGGGCAGCACTTGTACATCTAGCAAGACTTCTCTTGTTCTGAAGAGATGCTTCCTGAAGTGGATTTGCTTCAGTTTATTCCATCTGGGAATGTAAGATCTAGCCTTGCTCTGTCCACCATAACTAGGTCTCTGCCTCCTTCTGGGGCTTGGTGGGATGGTCCTGTGCCTTTCCATCACCCTGACCACACATTTTCTGGGATGTTTGTAAGTGAAAACACTACACTGACTATTTGTTGCCTGGTTCAAGGTTGTAATTGCCTCTGCTGAGCACAGACTTTCTACACAGAGTGTATAAGATCTGAGGAGAAAAGTCCTACGGCACATTTAAGAGTTTGACAGTAATTCAGCCACAGACAAGTTGCTGAAGTGAAAAGTATGGCTAATGTCCAAGTGGCAGCGCACTGCAATATAAAATGAAAGAAAAATCAAGCCTTGATTTACAAGGCCTCTGGTAAAAATGCTATGACACAACACCAGTAGATTTTAAACAGGGATTTGTGTCTTCAAATCTTTCACCAAGTAATATTGAAGGACCTAGCCTTATTTTTTTTGTTGTTTCAGATGGAATATATGTGGGCTTTTTCTCACCACATAACAATATTGATGGAAGTGCAAGCTGCAATAAGAATCTGAGGTCCAAACCTGGCTTGTTCATGCATGATATCCTACTACTTTTGAAGAAAATATAGTTACCCAGCAGAAGTTCTCAGTACCTTTACAGGTCATTTTTGACAGATTTAGAGACAACTACTATGAAAGCATTTAAGAAAATGCCCTGTTATGGCCACATATTCAGCTGCAATCAATGGATCTGTTTCCTGGATCCTTAAATATTTTGTAGCCATCTAGTCAAGAATGCAGATAATGCTGTGTCTTGCACATAGTTACCATATGTGGACCAGCTGCCTGTTCATGTCTAGACTCCTTTCTCCAACATTTTTATTTGCAAAGATCCCTGAAAAGGTCCTCCAGATGGCCAGAAAATGAGAGGCCTTTGAAGCGCGAAGTTCTTCAGATTTGCTCATTCTTTACTTAGGTGCACACACTTCATGAACATGACCGTGCATGGAATTCATGGGTTCTCCTGGCACATCTTGATGAATCCTGCAAACAAGTAATTGTCATCCTCTTAMAAAAGCATTCCCAGTCTTTTCGTTTTCCTGCCTTTCATTGAATATTCCTTACTAAAATCTTTTGGCCTTTCTTTTCCACTTTCATCAATTTTCCTTACTTCTACATCTCCCCTTCCCCTCACCTGTCTATGAACAAGTGACCAACCTCATTTTTCCAGCCTCCACACATCACCTTAGTCTGCTGACCGGTGTTCAGTTCTCAGCTGGTGAAGCTGTGGTCTCCACCAGCTTTATTTTGGACAAGTGGTAAAGGCTTTGTGAGCAAGACAATGTGCCTGTGTTTACAACTGGGGCCCACTGCATGACTAAAACCTATTAGAAGCAAAAGTTGTAAGAAGTCGAAAATTAAAATAAGGTGGGAATGCATTTCAGTTTTTCACTTTATCTTACAAGATCCATCTCTTCATTCATCTCCCTCGTTTTACTGTCCAGCAAATTAATTTCATCAAATTTCGATTTTCATAGAAATGTGTCCTACCTATCCATTTATCTTCCACCCCCTGTGCCTGTATAGGCAAAATTAAACGGTGTATTTACACAGCCACGTCCTCCTTTTTAGTTGGTTCTAATACAGGGACAGTGTACCAAAGGAAGGAAAGTTTTCTTTTGTTGAGGTGGAGAGCCCTGCTTTAAATAGGTGGAGCTGTATTCCTGTAACGTGGCAGATTTGGGATTTTGGTGAGTAAATTGCACCAACTCTCACACTCACACGTGTGTAAGTGGTCTCGGGAGTCGTATTGTTAAGCAGTCCCCCTCGTAACACATCACCTCGGCATACAGCTTTAAGTGTCTTAAAGCTTACTTCTATAAAAAAGTTGTTTCCATAGCTCCTGGCTACTTCATGAAAGTGACAGATTCTGCAGCTAGGGAGTAGTTTTACATCTGATTATAGTTTTTTTAAGCCCGTTTGCTTATTTTTGTAAGGCAGGTAAACTTAAAGTTAATATACAGCCCCTCTATAGCCACAAATAATACAATGAAACTTTGTCCTGCAATATTGCTCCAGGGATCTGATCCAGTAGACACTTACTCTTAAGCTGATGTGACGTAAATATAGTCTGATATAGTTTGATTCAGCAGACATTTATTTTTCTGCTTTATTTATACTGTACGGATAGTGCCATTTATTCCTTGAAAGTAGCAACAGACAAAAAATAGAGACCATATGGAATATTTACAAGCTCTGGAGTTTTTTTATAATTAGATCTGAGAATAGGTTTCGTTCCATTTTTAATATATATGATTCACTTAACATTTTGTATTTAGGCTTCCCTTTGAGCTATGCTGCATTAGTTTTTGCCATCACCAGTTTCTCTAACAGTACAAGTAATTTTTATCGGTAAAGATAAGTGACCAGTATTTACTCTCTGTCCTTAAATTCAGTTTATATTTGTGTTCTTTGTCAGTATATTCTTAACTCTCAACTCCTACATTTAACAGAAGACATTAGTGTTGATATTGCTAACAATATCATCTTCAATCTCAAATGTAAAAATAAAAGCAGTACATCAGGTTTTCATAACTGCGACAATATAAAATTTGTGACAGCTACAATAAAACAAAATATATTGAGTTCTCTCTCATGTATTTTTGCACCTGAATCACACACTCAAGCTCCCTCTACAATCATGAAAGCTTTTAGTCACATGTGCTCATTAAGCTGTACTTCAAAGCACAAGTCAAGTATCACCAAGTCAGTCTAAAAATCTTTCCTGTTGAATCCCCTGTATTATTGGCCAGCATGCTACGATGTCCTGTATAGCCTCAGGATGAGATAAACAGGAAGTGCACAGAGATACTGGATTTGCATGCTACCCAAGTCAGCTGCCTGATAATAAAAGTGGAAAGCCCCTGTGTCTTTCCTCCCTTTTGTTCCAACAGATATTGAAGTGTAACAAGCCTTGGAAAACACAAGATGATGTAAAGATAGTGATAGTAATTTCTGGAAAACAGCTTATTATCCCTTTTTTTGGTGTGGACCAGGCCTGTTGTATATCGCCATGATGTTTTTCCGTGACCAAAAGGACTCTCTTGGATCCTTGCAGATAACACCTCCCGGGGTGCAGCTGAAGAGGATGTATGTTCCATTAAAACACAGATAATGGGATGTCTGGCACTGGAAAACAATTCTGAGGAATAATATATAGCTTACATAATTCTCAAMGTTCATTATCCAAACATATTTCCTAATCACTTCTCTAGAAATAGCCATAGATATAAAGAAAAAATCAGCGACAGTGATGAAGCACCTGTCAGACTCTCACATCAAAAACACCCAGCACAGCTGGGGCAGACAGATGAGCCGGAGCAAATTCTAGTGCAACTGCTGAGGATAATTTCAAAATAAAATAGATTATATTTACACAAATGAGAAGTTAAAGGACTTGATGGTCCTGCCTGTTTACTACTACCTAAAGGGCAGGAAAATTTTTCATCACAAAATAATTGAATTTTCTTAGCAATAACAAAGGTTGAAAGCATTTGCTGTGAATGTATTGAAACTATAGAAATACGCCTAATTTCTAGACAGAAGATGTCATTAACTTGGTTCTGAGGCTGTAAATAAATTGTTCATTCAAGAGGGAAACTTAATACTGTGTGCACAATTAAAACAGATATTTATGGCATTGCGACACTTAATTTTACAGCTGTGTTTGTAAGCTCCTTTACACTTCATCTGGGGAATCTTTCACATACCCTAGGAACTGCAACAAGCCAGAGATCCCAGGCATCTGGGCACCAGCCCTGTCTCTGCAGGATGGTGAGGAAAGGCAGAGGGAGTGACAAATTGCCCAGCTCCACTCTCGGAGTCAAGATTAACCACTGCACTTTTAAGGCACTGAGACTTTTCCATCAGAGGTGTTTATGGAGTCCCGGCATCACCTGGACCCTCCAGGGCAATACTGGGCCATGTACCTCCTGCTTGCCTCTTCTAGCAAAAACTACCTGGCTGTATGATCTCCTGAAAGGGGTTGGGGTGGAGGGTGCCTTGCCCTCCCCTCCGGGATGAATCCCAAGGCACGATTACTACTGCCCATGCCATGCTAAGGAGTACTGACCTCTCCTCACGGGAGTGGGGGAAATTGTAGATGCTCAAGCTCCACACTGACCCCATTTTCACTGATGGTCGCTGGAGATTTTTGCAGTTGTTGAGCTGCTCAAATATCTCAGAACACAGGAGTCAAAGGAAGTTTTCAAATAAATAGTTTTTAGCACAACAGGAAACTACCAGTGGGAAACGCATTAAAATACCAAAAAATCCCCAAACAACTCAAACTCTTCCCTTTTATCCCTATGGCCTTAACTTTTGCATGATTTAGAACGATGCTGTTACAAGGTTGCTGAGATGTCAAACCCCAGCTACTTTGATAATTTGCCAGTTTAGCACAGTTCAATTAGTTGGGGACAGCCTAAACCCTGTAGACTTTGGCATCTTGCCCACAGCTACACACATTTTAAACCACAACTACCCTGCCTCATGCAACAGTGGATAAATATCACAGCTGCAGCGATATATTAAGGGTAAGGTTTCCAAAGCTGAAAGACTTTCTTTGACAACAGTGCTAAAAGGTTTAAGTGGGTTCAGAYACTCCAGTGCCAGGCCCAGTCAAAAAAAAATTGTTAGAAAGAGAGAAGAAGGGGATCACTGAGTAGAGGAAATAAGGGGAAACAGGTAACATGTAACACTGGCTTAGCAAGATTTAGTAAGATTCAAAGAAGGATTTGATGTTTATCATCTAATCAACAATTTTGACAGTCTTATAAAACCTGCTAGTGCAACGCATTCTGTAGCCATTTGAAATTAATACGAACATTTATAAAGGGACAGATTGCCTCCTTACTAGGGAGTTTCTTGCACCTTGATTTTTAAGATCTGCTGTGCTCATTACCAGTGAAGACATACAATTTGACATGGGCCTTAGATTATACAGAATGCAACTGTATAAGGTTTTAATTTTTAAATTTTTTTTATTTTTATCAATCAAAAAATGCTAAGTGGGAATGGGGCAAGATGTGAAGCAAGAATTATTGGAAATATAAAGGAAAAATGCTGAGACAGAAAAGATGAAATTAATGCACTGAAATGGGAGAGATCATTCAAATTCAGGGGGGAAATGTGGGTAATGAATTATTTGAATTTGAAATTTTTAAAATGTTGTCATATAACTTGAATGGCTGTTAACTTGAAAATGTAGGCCATTCATTTTTTCCCATTACCACCACACTGTGGGTAAAAAGTGAYTACTGTGGTTGTTGACACAATACCATTCTTTCACATTTCTTCCTAAGCTTCATCTTTCTAAACTGGCCTTGTAGGTAAATTCACATGTATGGTGCAAGCAGTCTGATGACAGGACCAAATACTTTGCTAATTGGGCACACACCTGTACCTCAATGAATGAGAAAAGACCAAATAGAGCTTTGCATTATGGCAGTTACAGAGTAGATTCTTCTGTTTCTCTCATTATCCTCACTCAAAGGATAAGTAACTCTTTAGAAATTGAATTAGCAACGAGAAACCAAGGACCTAAACACGGTTTTGATGATGATGTGCCATCTGACACCAGAAAATTAAATAGCTCTCTGAATGTCATTTCCTCATCAAAGGATGGCAACAGTTGTGTGCTTGTGAATCATGTCACTATTAGGAGATGTAACAAAATCATTCTACGAAAGAGTTGTGTGGAAAGTGTTAATGCAAATTATCAGTTGGGGCAGGAATATAAATTGAGTGGCAGACAGCACTGCTCCTAGGAGAGCAGGTCCACCTCCTTCCTCTACCTGTGTCATATCTAAAATTCAGTGACCTCCTTGTGAGCAAGCACACTGCCTCTGTGCACACCATGAGCATGCATGAGCACAAACACCGGATCTCATCCTGCTTATCTCGGGAACTTCTGTATAAAGCTTACACATACAGCAACAAAGCAGTGGTCTGAAGTCCTCAGCGGAGTCTGATTCAGAACTAAATTAGGAATACCTCCAGATGCCCCCTCTCCACTGAAGTAATTTGGACTCTTCCATGCACTTGAGCTACTCTTTTCACCAAAGTCCACGATTACCTTCTAGATGTTCTGTGACACCAGCCAGCAGCACCAGCTCTAATCTTATATACTTTGTCTACAAAATCAAAAAATAAAAACTTTGAATAATTTTGCTTTAAGTACGAAGCAAAACACTAAGCAAATTTTATGTCAGTGAAAAATGCATTTTTTCATTGTATCCTGTCTCTAAGAGCATTTCTCATCATCCTCAAAACAACCAGGGAAATTTATTGATGGCATAAAGGTGCATTGTTATCACATACAATTTTACTACTAATTTTGTAAGGTCTAGGTGAAATCAGAATTAATAAGTGGATTTTACTCCCATACTCCCACATCTTTCACACTAGGCTTTGAAGCCCTTACAGCACTCCCTTGATGAATTTTACTTAATATTGATTTGCCAAAAATATCTCTCTGGAGTAGCTCTAGAAAATACCTACATTTAGACAGTCCATGTCAGAGAACAGAATTTGCCAGCAGCACTTCAGAAGAACCCATACCTACTTCCAGGATTCCCCAAAATATGAGCAATTCTCAAGCACTCGTGTAAATATCGGTAAGCTGAGGACACTGCCTCCAGATTTGTGACCACAGGGAACAGCAGATTCCAAAGTCAGATTGGGTCCTTTCTTCCTAAGCTCCAGCTTTCTGGCAGCACATCACCAGTAGATGTAGACTGCCAGAAGACCTGCTCAGCAATTGATTCAACAACCAGCTGGAGTTATGGGCTCCAGAAAGCTTAGTTTTCTTCTGGATCCTTTGGCAAGGACAGAAGGGATTGTGAGAAGCATGCATACTCTTTCCTTACCTTCCAGGTACTACTTCTTCATTTTTTATATATCCACGTACATAGAAAATGTGGTTCTGTATACTGTGTTGTGCAGCTATTATAAAGATAATATTCAGGGGTAGCTTTGAAATCATTACATGTTTGTGAGGTCTGTTTGTGAAATCTCCATCTGACAACACGTCATTACTGGATGCAGTTTAATTGCCATCCCAGTCATTTCTGAACTCAGCATGCTAGGTCTGAATTAGCAACAATGTGTACTTTCAGGCATAACTGGTAAAATGAAAAATACACTGATAACAGCAATAATGTTAAACCTCTGGACAAGAGGCAGAGAGGTCTTGGGAGGCTACGTAGTGGAGAAGGGGAATCTCTGTTTTCCTCTCTTTACTACCCTTCTACTGCCAGCCTGACCTTATTGAGGGCCTGAGACTTGTCTACAGAGACATCCCCTCAGAGAGAAACGCTGCATTGTTAGGGAGCACTGCATCAAGAGCACAAGAACCCCTGCCCTGAAGTCCAGGGACTCACTGCACATCTCTCTTCATGTCCCTTCTCACTGAGGGTATGGTACTCTCCCAACTCCCGTGGTGCAATGGCTCTGCTCAGGTACCACTATTTTGCCAAAAAGATTCCAGTTCCTTCAATGCAAAGGCTTGGCACATCCGCAGTTCCCGGAGTGATGAGTGCCGTCATGCAGCCAAGCACTGAGAGGGATTGAAAGCACATTTTTTGTGTTAGAAGTATAGAATTTGAGCTTGGTTACAACACGTGATAAATGTCACAGCTGAAGGGATAACCTGATCTAGGTTTTCTTCTGCTCATTTTTATAAGATAAGGGATAATGACCTCATTGTATGTACAGGTAGGATAATGCAGTTTGCTCTGTCATATTCATGCTTCTGCTGGGCATCAGAAGTTCCAGAAGAAGGAGAATAATGTGAACAAAGCTTTCAAAAAGAGTGACTTGTTTAGGAGAAGTTAATTTTGTATGTACTTATATCTAATAAGATGGCAAGCCTTGATTGTAGTGAAAGCACTAGCCACKGTCTTTTTAAAGAGATAATTGGTTTATCTCTGAAGCACATTATCTGTGAAGTGATCTGCTTAATCGCACAGATTCTGCACAACAGAGTATTTCCTTATATAACAGTGAATCATATATATATATCTTATACATATATGTATATATATATATGTAATTGACTCTGTCAAGATCACACGAATCTTCATTAAGTATTAAATTAATAAATGTCCAGTCAGGAAAGACAAATCTGCTTAGACACATTTCCTTCTTTTTTGTCTTCTTTTTAAAACAAAAAAAGTGGGCATTTTAGTATGAATAGCCACAGAGAGCCCCACCATGGCCAGAGAAAGGAAGATAAGCAGCAAGTCTAATTTATCTTTCCTGATTTATAGTAAATTTTGTTCACTGAAGCTTGGCGCTTGACCTTGGCTTGTATTCTGCTTCACTGTTTCTGCATCCCACTCGTTGCTGTCTGTGATGGAGTGAATGGTCTTCCAGCACAGAGGGCTCTGAAGCATCAGATAATTAGAATTACAGACTTCAGAAACATTTGGCAAATTTCAATAAATTTTGGTAGATCAGCAAGGCATTTCTAAATTGTTTCCCTTTGCAGGTTTGCAAAGCACATAACATGCAAAGTAAAGTGTTTGCCCTTCCATTCTTAGTAGCCAACTGACCTGCATGCAGACAGAGAGTTCTAGACTAACAGAAACAGTATTGTATGTGCTGCCTTTGCCTGGGGAAGAGAGTATTGCTGGAGAGAATAAAGGAGAGAGATTGTGTAAATAGAGGTCAGGAAGCTAAAAGGCAGGAGAAAGGAGAGGCTGGGGATCTGCTGGGGAATCAGGCTGCGACAGCAGCAGGGGAGTGGTTGTAAGGGAAACAGATGGGAAGAAAGGCAGATGGGAGATTAGGACTCAAATACATAGTAATCCAAACTTCTTTAAATCATGGGAAAATGTAGTTTGCTTCCAGTCACTGCTAAAGATTGAACAGGATGATCTCAAGAAGTCCCTTACAACTCATATTATTTTTTGCTTAGCATCAGCCCTCCAAATTGCAAATGTTTCACTTTACACAAGTGTATATGATCAAAGGGTTTTCTTAACTAGATAAAGATGATTGTAGCAAAAAATGTACACAAAATTAGATCTCAGCACATGGGAACCCAAAGGAAAGGTAATTTATTTATGGGACCACATATAAAATGTTACGAATAGGATTGGAATTTTTGAAATCAATATTTTTCTAATTTAAATCTTTCATTGCTATTAGCATATAAGATTCTGTAGCTACTATAGAAAAATTCCATATAAGAATTTAGAACCAAAAGGTTCTTAACTTTAAAAAATAAAATGTAAAAACAAACAGCAACAACAAAACCAAAAGAAACAAGCAAGCAAAAAAAACCCACAGAGAAGAACCCTGTTTAAAGAACCTGGAGGAAAAAATAATTTCAAAGTGGATGATAAATGCATAGAGCAGATAAAGAAGCATATAAGAAATCCACGTCTGCTAGACCAAGGCTTTGAATTAACTTTAGAAGATGGAGCCAGGAAGCAGCAATGAGTACAAAATGAACCATGTGTCCTGGAATAATTAGATAATTCTCTGACACAGCCCACACATTTTGGCTGGTTCAGGCCTGTTTCATGGCCGGTTCTCTGTGTTCCAATGTCCTTCATCCATTTCCCTCACTCTGGACTAACTTCCTCTGCAACCACAAGCAGACGTCCTCTAGACTAAAATTCAGAACAGAGAAAACAAGTTATATTGAAAGGCTGAAATAGCTAGTGGGGTCATCAGCAATCTGCCCAGAGCTGGTGATGCTTTGGAGACCCTTTGGAGAGCAGATAAATGAGCATGAAGAAGGAAGAAGACATCATTTTCTAGATCTCATTTTATAGATCTAAATGTACCATAAACTGTGCTCTTAAAACATCTCAGCACATCCATGGGGAAAAAAGACATGGAGAACAGTACATCTACGTGATTACTTCCCAACATGTTGTACTCTTAAAAATGTACATTTGTTATTGAGATGATTTATTGTGCTCTTCACTTGGAGCTATTGACAGTCAACAAGAGCTATTTCACTAATTTACAACTGTGTCAAATCAAAGTCTTCACAGATCTACCATTTTATCCAGATTATTTTTAGTGCAGGTGTTTTGCTTACACAGAAGGAAGCAGCAATGTGTTGTGATCAAAGAGGACTTGAAAGTCCAGAGTGCCAGCACCAGCTCTCCATCAGGTGCTAGCTGACTCATTGACTTTTAATGTGTAACTAACGACTAACAACCGAGGTAGCAGTCGATAAGACTGTGTCACTGAAGTCAACAGGAGTGAACAAATGCTGTCCTAATGAATACTGGTGGTGACTCAGTTAATACTGCTAAAGCACTAGAAAATGTGAATAAAAAGTGTAGGGAATGTTATGATCTATTAACACCATCTCTCTCCTTTCTGTGGATTAAATCACTGCAGACCTACGGGTTCCTTCGCCCGCAGTTCCGCTCTGCCGCGCCCGGACCCCGCTACACCGCTCGCAGCCGCTCTTGGGCGCCTCACAGCCCCAGAGGCAGCACCTCAGGCGCGGCCGGGCACAGCGGTGCGGGGGGGAGCGGAGCGGTGCGGAGAGGAGCGGAGCGG
>JACAXG010000105.1:1939439-2235750 GCA_018881555.1 Amblyornis subalaris
TTTTGTAAACGTTGCATAAACTGTACTTATGTTTTAAAGAAAACAAGTCTTTATGTCAAAAGTAGGATGAACAATTCTGCTTTGTTATCCTCTGCGAGATCAACACTGGATTTTGCCGCACTTATCTGCAAGTAAAAACTTTCAGAGGTAACAGTCAAAAGAACAGGTGAAAGTAAAAGACCCTATTCAAGAAGCTAAATCCTGAAGAGAATTTATCCTCAGAAGATACAATAGGAAGCATATGAGCAGCAAGCTAAGCACAGTTAAATCAGGCACCATGAAAATGCAATCTTATTATCCCCATGTACAAAATCCCATGTGCAAACATACTCATTTCAATAAAAAAAGCACTCAGACAAAGAACAGAACAAAACCCCAAACTGTAAGGCGAGTTGGTCAGCTTGCCAGCAACAGAAGAGTTTGATTACTGCCTCTCTGATAAGCCAGAACTTGTGTTTCTGTTCCTCCTTTCTTCCTTCTTAAATGTTTATTATCTGATTTTCTATTTAAGAATCAAAGCAATATGAGGCAGGTACAACTTCTTCATTCTACGGTTTCTCTAGCGCAAAAGCAAGAACATGGATTCCTACACATGTAAACAATATGAGGAACGATTGCAGAAAACTAACAGTATAATTCAAGTATTACTGAACAAAACAAACTTCATTTATGCAGATGTATCAGACAGAGGGCAATAGCATGTGGGAAAAGAAGAGTAGGTGTGCCTTCTCCTTCCTTACATACTGTACAACCGTGTTGTCAACCACAAGTTAGGTGACAGTTCTAAATTTTATTATCCCCTTTCTTCCCTTAATCAAAAATAATAATTAGAAAGTTGCAGGGACTATGATGAAGAAAGAAAACTAGCTGATGACTGGAACATGATTGTCACAGGTTACAAATGTTATCTATCCTTTTCCCCTTGAGAAATGTCATCTTAGGCCACATCCTCAAAACACCCTATTAAAAAAAGTATTATTTTTTAAATGACAAAACATCTCATTTAAGAAAGTTTTAAATTTCAGAAATTAGGCCTTTTTTTTCTTTTTTTTTTTACTGCTTTGTGAAAGTTTTGCTATTCAATCTTTCGTTAATGTATCCACAAGTTCTCATACTTCAAATACTTTATGGAATTAATGATGGTAGAGTATTTCATAAAAATAATGTAAGCAACATTTACTTTATCTGCGCAGTACTGACTGAGGCTCCCTGCCTCCTGTAGTCAGTTAGTTAATCATGCATTCTTCACATACCTCTAACATATAATAGCCCTTTTAATAAGATTATGCAATCATTGGCAGTAAAATATGATCATCTTATTTGTCTTGTTCATATGAAGAATATCTGTCGCTGTAGGGACGGTGACGACACACACACACAGACCGTGCCTCCGACAAAGGGCATAAAAGCGTTTATTAAACAACGCAGCCTCTCTTGATACGCTTTCGTATGTTATCATTTGTGTTACATAGTCATTGGCTGCTAAATTACTACAATATACTCATTGGCTGTTATTAACTACAATATACTACCGTTGGACACCTACAGTGTAAGCATTCAAGCATGCAGAAAAATAACAGGTGCAAATATGTTGCTGTTTTTCTCCTTCCTGTTGTTTAACTTTCTTGCTTCTGTTGATGCTACATTTTCATGGGTAAAGAATAATCGTTTTCTTCTCAGGGGCTTTTCTCACGAATAGAAGTTAACCATGTCCAAATTAAGGTCTGTGAAACCTTCAGACCTGCTGTCAGCCTCAATAAATATCCTGGCTCTAATAAACTTTTCTCATTATCAAGATATCTTTTCCTGTTGTATAAATATGTGACAGAAGAATGTCATGTGTAGTGCTAAATGACAGCATGTTCCCATTTCTTATTTTTAGGCACGATTATATGTGCCTAAAACATGACACTTCCAAAAAATCACATTACGTAACACTCAGAATGAATAAAAATCAATGATAAGAAAAAATGTGGATACCAGACACCACAAGACTAACAACAGGGCCACAACAGTAACATTTGAAAAATGAAATTAGCACTGGATTTTTGCAGATGACCCCCTGTGGTGTCACAGCAACAAAGTTATGCAAAGCTTCGCACAACTTAAAGGGCCCTCTGAGAGCTCTGCTCACTGATCTCTGGCAGAAAAGGTCACAGGCTATGTTGGAGGGATTTTCAGTAGGGCTAAAAGGCAGGAAACAGTTGGAAGGAATGAAGAAATATTTCACAGACAGTAATAAAAATTTCATARAGTTTGCATGTGAAGCTGTGGAACTGATCTGTTTGTAAAACTGTCCAAGACATAAGCTCAGTAAAATGATGTTATTCTACAGCATTTGCATTTTAGAATGACCATTAGTTACTCAGTAAGATACATATAAGCAGTACTTTATTTAGCTTGCTAAAGAAGAAAATGAAGCACTTAAATTTAAACTCACAAAGTTATTATTCAAAAGAGACAGGGGTTAGATGCATTAAGAAAAGAGAAAATATTTATTACTGATAAAAACTATGCTCTCCTTCGAGGGCATCTTCCCTTTAAGAAAGAATATTGCTTCTAATTTCCTTATTAGTCTTAACGGTGGCCCTCAGGGATTCAGAGGAATACTTACATTCATAAAAAAAATTGAGAAAATATTCAGCATTTTGGAATAGTGGATAAATTGTGAATTAAGTTTGCACTTGACTCATGCTTCTATTAATCTCTCCTCTAAGATCACACTGGCTTGCAGTGGCATTTTGAAACATGAGTATCAAGTATACATCTGAGTATCTCATTTTCTCCTTTTCACTGTCAAAGCTTTTGAAACTTCGGACTGAATAGTAGCATAGCGCTGCATACGCTGATGTTTCACAGATGAAAAAAATAGGCATAAATAATTCTTTATCCTGCTCTTTTTTGACAAATGTAGCTACCAGTTCAAAATTATGAACTGACTATAGAAAAATGTGTGTGACAAGCACATGATTTGGAGCTCTTGCCAGCGGTCTCCCACAGCATGCTGGTGGTAATCATTCACTTTTCATCACTGTCTCGTTCTATGCTTAGTAGGAGAGTTTTGGTACCCTTTTCTAGCTGCACGTCCTACATAAAATCTGAAGTTATGATCTCCCCCAGCCTCACTGATACTTTTCCTTCGTATCATAAAGACAGTACTAAAAATTATACCAGCAAGAAGCCAGCTCCAGCAGCAGGCAAAGTAGGCAGGCAGTAGCCTAGGGCATCTGACAGCTGTTTTTCCTGTATCAGAAAAGAGATGGACTGGCTGTGCTTGCCTACCAGCACTCTTCTACCAGTGTAATTTTTGATTAAACTCTGCTAAGCCCTCTTAGTTGCCTCTGCCACTAATCAATAAAAGCAATATTGCTACTGCCAAGAAAACCTGATTTGGCTGTAACAGAAAAACTAAACTATGGAAGAAAGAATGTCCCATTCCATAGGCAGCTTCCTCCATCTTCTTATTGTTTGCTCATAATTTGCTAATTTCATGCTTGTCTAATTTAATATCCTCCCCCATTGCCTCAAATGACATCTCTATCTGTGCTCAAAAGCTATGTCTCTAAATGCCCATAATCATACAGAATGCCAGTGTCTCCTAATCACTCTTGCCAGAAATGGAAAACAGGACAATTCAGAGGAGCACAAGAACTAGATACTTCTCAGAGCTCTATAATCCTTGCCCTTTTAAGTTACACTGTTTTACAGGACAGCAGGTCAACAGCACCAGTAACTCCATTCTTTCAAAAATTCACCTTCTCAAGAGGCATAATTTTTTCCAAACCGATCCATATGAGCTTCATTTGTACACTGTCACTTATATGGAATAGCACATAATCTGTCTTTCTCCCACATTCAATCAACTTTTGAATCTGAAGTCCATTAAATCAGTTTACAAGCTCAGAGCAGGTCCTAACATTACACCGTTCCCTAGAAACATTTCAGTTGTTCTTGTATTGACTCCATCTTGTCTGGAATTTCCTTTTCACAGAGCTTCTACTTTTACAAGTAGGAAAATCAATCTGTTAGTAACTTCTACTGGATGCATCTATACACTTCTTATTGATTTTACAACCTTTACCTTAACCTGCAGTATGTAATAAGTAAGCCATGAACTGATCATGAACCATCCCTATCACGTTTTGTTCACCATATCTGGAAATAGTTAGAGAAAACAAAACCCTTAACATCTACAAACTGTTTTCTGTAAGAAGGATAAACATGCCCAAAATTCAAAAGTTTGTATTCTAGGTAATTTAAAGACCCGTACCAATGACATCAGAGGTTAACCAAGCCTTTAAAACAGACCCTAACGCGTTCAAAGGTGAGGAAAAAAGAGATACACCATCAGAAGAAACAACAACCTTGGCTGTGACAGCAGGCAAAGGCTGTAGGCACTCACTGCAGGGAACAATACAAGAACAACTCTGAGTTTGAAGACAAAGTACAGTTTGGAGGTGTCCTCCATGAGAAAGCCTTGTGAGTCTCATGGGACCCTGAGCCACCAGAGAACACCCCAAAAGGTAAAAAAAACGAGCAGGTGATGTTGCATATCCACTTATGACCTTGCTTCAGTGTGTACATCCGTGTGTCTTTTGCACTGCCGCTCCTTTTAGAAGGTCCTCACGAAGTACATGGAAATGACAAGAATAAGCAGTCCCATGCCCTGGAGAAGGAACACAGCCACAGACYGTGACAAGTGAATTTGCAAAGCTGTTTGAATATGCTGCTGGCTTACTTGCCAAGGAAATTTGCTGCAGCTAGGAGAAAGTCCACCAAATTAGATCTCCTCCTATTCCCAACCCCAGAGGAGACAGATAAAACTGTGCTTATAATTTTGCCTAACAAAAGTCTGTCTTTGTGGTCTAAATGGAATAGAAACTACCATCCCAATTCCATAGAAGATGTTTTATCAGACATTGTAACAACTGCAATTTTTAAATTGTCTTTCACAAGGCACACTATGGTGCCAGTAAAACCACAACATGCTGTCTGGAAAGTTATCTACAAAAGATTCCAAATGACATTTTAACAGAGAGAAAAGTGTCTGGAGACAGCGTGCAGGTCAAACAAATCAACCAATTTAATTTCTTACTCTCTGCTACACTAACTGGTTCAACTACTGACAGCATCATGTTAACCCCCTCCAAGTCAGTTTGCTGACTGCCTCCATCAAAAATTAATTGAAAGAAGTGGATCCTATAATTTAAAATGGAATAGGCTCAGCAGGTGAGCAAGCTTTATCAAGATTGATTACTGAGTATTGATTTCCCTCCAATTGTACAAGTTACACTCCATGAGGCCACCTGCACATTAACCTAGAATACATAAAATCACCTCAGGCTAACATCTATCAAGAGGTTTGTATTTTTGGAGGATGCAGTCTCCAGTTCATTTCCTCACCCGTACATTAGATAGCATTCATTTGGACAGCATTCACACTTTGTACTTATTTCACCATAAATAACTATTATTTGTATTTTAATTTTTCAGAAAGAATTCAAGAAAACTACCCAGGAAAAAACTTAATATAACCTAGTGCTAAGTTAATTGTAAAAATTGTAAAGATAATCAGACAAGTTGTCCCATGACAGGAAAGAGATACTGGATGCAGCAACAGCAGAATAGCTTACTGTGGCCTGGAAGCTTCTGCCTGGTCTGTCTGAAGCTTCTCGCCGCCTTCCACTTCCATGGTGCAGTAGACAATCCGATTGGGAGCGACTGACTTTAAACCTTGTACCTCCATTATAACAATCTGAGGAAAAGAAAGCAGATAGTTTATCCTTCAGAAAAAATTACACAGCACAGCTATTGCAGGACTAAGTTCCATGAAGGAAAAAAAAAAGGAAAAAAAAAAAAAAGAAAAAGGAAAAATCCCCCGAAGTCCCAAAGTCCACTCAACTCAAATCTTAACAGACAGATGGGAGTTTTGATTTTATCTTCTTTTTCCACTTTCAACAATATATACTAGGAATTGAAATTTTTGCTCTGTTTCTACTTGGAAAATGACCAAAAACTCACTCCAATCATAATTTAAATGCTAATAGTGGAATTTGAGACTAATGTCTGAATATAATTCTAAATGTTTATACATTTGCATCTTTTAATCAGTCATCTAAGTGAATATTTATAGAATAAATAGGTTACCAAGTCAGACTGTAAACAAGTAAGTACTCTGATTACATCTAGAAAGGTAAATTATGGTGCTGTGTCACTGGAGGTTGCAACCCTTGAATCTTAGAAGGGATTTGGTGTTGTGCTGAGCATGAGGCAGGTCAGAGAATCGCTATCAGCTCCTGTAATTTTTTTCCCCACTATGTACGTCTTGTCCTTCTCCCAGTGCAGTACTTACAGTCAGGTTCAGTATGCATATGGGGAAGAAGGAGAAGAGAAAAAGCCACCACTACCAGCTGTGCCCTGAAAGTTTTCCTCACTGGGGAAATTATGAGCTTGGCAGACCCTATAGATTTTCACCTCCTCTAGACTACTCTGTGCTAGCTCAGAAAGGCCAAATGCAGCTCTACTTTAAATGCTCTCTGCCTTTTATAAATCTTACAGTTTGTCACAGTGTGAAATTATTGGAATTTTTGCATTTCAGATGTTTCTAATTCAGAAGACTTGAGAAGACAGGTTCCCCTGCTTTCTTTGGAAAAGCTGCTTTTCTTGCCAGTTCCATTTGGGCCCATGCAAAGAAACTGGGAAAAATGTACTCCATCAACAAGAGAAGCTGTCCTCAACTGAACCTTCCATGTGAACCAATACTTGGTTAGTTCGTTTTAAAGGTGCCAGAAGTAACGACTACTTTTCGTCTCATTAGAGGCAATTGGTTCCTTAGGTCAGCAAGCAGCACCTAAAATATTTCGTTATTAAACTTCTTTGTACGTTTTCCACTTTGTTCCAATTCAAGTAAATTAAGCCAGACTTCACCCCTAGCTGTAAAATCCTTTGTACTTTAAAACTCCCAGAACCTTAGTAATAGTTACATGTCTTGCAAAATTGCTAGTTTGTAAACATTACAGTGAGATGACAGTAATTGATCATTTAGAACATTTTTATATTACTCATAAATTATCAACACTGCCTATTATGCTTTATAAATAATAACAGCAATTCAGGGAGAATGACAAGGTCATCCCTTTTTTCTGTCTATTATTCAGGAATTGAAGTAGTTAGATCACTGAGAGACAGCACTAGAGATCCTTCTAGATAGTACTGCCTATATGGTCTTTCCACACACCAAATGTATATCCTTGCTGAATGCTGACTTCATGTTTTTTCGTTTTTAGGTTGATACTTCTTTTCCTGAGTTTCCAACTTAATTGCACAGTACATTTTTCTTTGGTAACAGTTCTGGAATCCAGCAATGGAAAGTAGTTGCATTTCGTTCCTTCCAAAGGAAACTGTCACCAGTGGATGTACTAGCTCATTAGCTGATAAACAGCTTCCTAAATGCTTGTCTATTTCTGAAACTGTCAAACAGCTGCAGAATATAAATAAGTCTTCTCCTACTACTATGGCTTTAATATTTTTAAAATTTCTACAAACAGGATATTTGAGGAAATATCCAACTTGTAAAAACAGTGACTGTTGCTTGCAGTGATGCTCAGGGGTGTCTCTGAACTTAAGTCAGCAAGGTCCACTCACACTAGAACATTATTAATATTACTAGCAACTTTTACTGTTTATAATAACAACACAGAGTGGCAGCAAGAACCCTGGCCACTTTATCCCCCATCTAGAACTTTTCATTGGGTTCTTCCATTCTGTCCTACATGTTGTAGATTTCCTGTTCATTCATGTGCCTGTTCAGCAGGCCTCAACAGGGATTTTGCTGGTTACCCTACAATTGAGTCCCCACACAAGATGTAACATATGTTTATGTGTTATTCAAGAAATGCGAAATTCGGTACATATAATCTCACATTTTCAAAAACCAAAGTACTCTGTCTTCAAGGAAATGCAATAAGCATTTCTTATTTGGTCATTTGCTTAGAAAAAGATCACATTTTCCATGTTTCAATCTTCATTAATATAATTTCAACTGTTTCCTTTTGCCCTTGTACCTTCAGAGATTTTGCTTCCCAAGAGCAAAATATGCACATACTGTCTGGCAAGAGAGTCAACTTATGTGATTATTACCATGTTTAAAATGAAAATCTACCCTACTAAAAACTACCACATAGTGGTACCACTACCATGTAGAATAATACTTTAATTATTTCCCTTGCAGAGGATGAACTGTAGACTACTTACATTGCAGAAAATTTCTTTGTCGGTGATGGGGAAAAAGAAAAAAGGCCCTTAGTTCACCAGACCTAATTGTCTACATTTCTGGTGGAAGAGGGGAAGGGCTATAAACAAAGCAAAGCTGCTATATATTTACCAGAAATTCTGTCTCCTGTCATTTTTAATTTCAGGATTGTTTCAAACTTTTATCGTGCTTTCCCCCTAAATATCACATAATTTTTAGTACGTAATAATTCTCTCTAGAGGGACAGAGGAGGCTTTTCTTCTTCTCACATCCATCACCAAGCACACTGTCTTGAAGACTGAAAATATTATTGTCAAACCTTTTCAGGTACTTTTTAGATTCTTCAGAACTACTCTTTGTTAATACTATTTATGGACCATTCCAGGCTTGGTATTCCTCTTGAGACTGACACAGTACACATGATGGAGACACACAGGATTCAGCATAGGATAAATACTCCCATCTTTTCACATGCTTCAATGCTAAGGCCTGCACTCCAGTTTTACATGCTTGATGAACTAATACTTTTTGGCATATAGAATGATGGATCTTACAACTCTTTGAAAGCTGATGTTGGGGTTTTACATTATTAGTTAGTAATGTTAAAATTGCGTATAGTGGGATAAGTAATTTCTCTGTTATACAAAAAAATTAAACTTTTTCATTGTTCACATTTGATGTTTTTAATTCTATGTCTTTAATGATAACACGGGAAAAAACTATCTGAATTTTCAACAACACATGAAAAAAACAAGATGCTCCTTTCACTTAAGAAAAAACACTGTTTAAAAGAAAACAATTTTTATTTCTTTTATACGCTTTAACAATTGAAATATTTATTGTGTAACATTATCTGCTGTCGTACACAAACTAAAGCCACTTCAAGTGCATAGCACAAATGTGGCCCTTCTGACCAACAAACACACAAGGCATATTCTGATAATGTTTTGATTCCATTATTATTGAAAGTGAGAAAAGCATTTCCTGGTATGCACATTCGTAGAACTGGACATGAGTTATGATGCTGGAAGTCTTCAAGGCCAGGCTGGAGGGGGCTTTGATCAATCACATCTAGTGGAATGTGTCTCTGCCCATGGCAGGGGGSTTGGAACTAGATGATCTTTAAGATCCCTTCCAACCCAAACCATTCTATGATTCTATTCCATCATCAGATATGTTTAAATAACCAAATGTATTCGTGGCTTCCTCTTGAAGTCAGTTAAGCTTTATACGGATTAGGACTGCATCCCTACAGGCCAGACTTCCTGTATAATCTCAGAAAACACAAGATAGCTTCTTGAGGAAAATGAAGAAATTTATAAAAAACGGCTGTGATCACCAGTAAAGAAAAATTACTGTCTTTTTTCTCTAAATGCTTCCAGTGAGAAAATGCTACTTGTTTATAAAATTCTATTAATGAGTTCCTGATAACAACAGTGTTTCATTATTACGTTTTAAATTATACTTAGCTATTTAATATACTACAATTCATTTAATGTTACATTTGTGTGGGAGATTCAACTTCCCACACTGCTGTGTGGGCCCAAATGGAACTACTGCTGCAAGAGGAAAACACACCTTACAGCTGTATTCTAAAAGCTAATTACCAAAGATACAAAGCATAATTTACTTCTTTAACATAACATTTTAAAATTACCAAGAAAGGACCAATAACAAAAAAGTATCAAGACAGATATTCTAGCAATTTAAACCATAGCAAGTTTTCTGTGAAATTTGTGATTACCTCTAATGTGAAGGAGAGAACCACATCAGACTTTGATAGCTGAACTTCATTTTCATCTCCTATGTCCAAGAATGCAGAATTCTGTGATCGCTTTAACTTCTGCAGTTTGAATTCTGGCCCACCTTTAGACACTGGCAGACTTTCCAAATTTGCCATCAGCAAATTCACCGAAGACCGCAGCTCTTCTATGTACATGTTCTCCATTTCTCTTGTTACAAATTTGGGGAATTTTCTTTCCTTGGAAAATATATTTTAAAAGTTAGGGAGGAAAAAAAAATTTCCCACATTATACATCAATTTACCGATTTGCTTTCAGTTAAGAAACAATAAATAAAAATAAAAGTTATAATTTCAGTGTCTATCTATTTTTATGTCTCCAAAACATTAATGGAAAAGCTAATYCTATCCATAAACGGAGTTAATTTTGACAAGAAGAAATAAAGTACACTTCCCCAAATCATTTAACCATAAACCCAAGTTGAAGAACCACACATTAGCTATCTCTAATTCCAGGTGTTTTAAGCATAGTAATTATTAATATGCCTTTCATGTTACCTTCAATATTTTATAAACTGACATTTATAAAATGGCCTGTCAACTGATAGTTTTGTTACTTCATCTATTTCCCATGCTACCAAAAATAAGTCAATCACATTCATGCTTCTAATAAAAAGCTATTTAAATACAACCATGAGAAGAAATTCCTATCATTGTTTACCTTTATTTTTAATAATGGGTCATTCATTTTGAAAGTAATGTTTAATTATTACACACTGGTTTATTTTACCTAATAATCTCTCTCTTAAATGTTAGAGAGAACTTAAAAATCAATTTTTTCCTCTGTAGGAGTTAGATAATAGTATTTAAATATTGTGTTTATAACAATAAACACAAAGAAAAAACATATGTATGAGTAGTGCATATATGAACACATACAGAGCCAATTTTATGCACAATTTCTCCAAATATTGAATATTGGATGCTCGGGAGAGTGTCATTCCAGATTAAACAAAAATGCAAATTGTTTTAAAATATATGTTTTACATATAAATGAGAAACGGACACCACTCCCGATGTATTGCCTCCAAAGACAGGCACCTTGCTCCTAAACCAGACAATTTTCATCATTATCTGTTATAAGACCTATCATAAAATGTCTTCTATTAAAATCTTCAGAGTTGATTCTGGTTCAATAACAAAGACCAAGCAAGTTGACTGTGAGCCAAAATTCCTGCAGCAAGTTGTGTGGACTGGCTCATCACAGCATGACAGAGCCAGTACATCACATATTAAAAAAAAAAAAAGAATAAAATCAAGTAATTTACAGTTAGAAACTAAAAACACAGGGCAAGATTCAGGGTTCTCTAGCAAAAAACCTAAGCCCTTAGGAGTGTTTTTGAAACTGTACCATATCCTGTGAGGATCATTCAAACAATAATATGTCAACACAGAAGGCAGATAAGACAGACTGTTACTGTGTTGTTGAAAGATCTTTCCTCTTGTTAAAATGCTTTTTCCATCCAATGTAAAAATTGAGGAAAATTAGACTTGCTGTTGAAGGAAATGTAGGATCACACAGCACATGTCTTTCCAAACCAGGTTTTGCTTTCTCCCTACTCCAGTTGACAGAGATACTTCAGAGCAGAAAGAAATGCACCTGCCAGATTGTTTTCAAACAATCTTCTGCTTACTTTTGGAATCAGAAACAGGAAACACACGTTATGGATAATCCCACTCAATCTAATATGAAGATATGTTTTTGGTACAGGAAAGCAATCTCTTACCCTTGCCATTTGTTCTGCCAATTGTAGTCGTCCATCTAGTTCACGTCTTATCTGGGCTGCTTGCTCATCTCCATTATCCAACTTGGATAAAGAACAAAAATAAATCTAACTGTGAGAAATGCACTATATTTTAACTTTATAGCAAGCAATGTAGCTAAAAAACAAGAGAAATGAATTTTCATCTTCAAATCACTGAAACACTATGCAAATACACGGCTTTGAGGCTTATCAAGATGAAAGAAATATAATGGCCATCAGTTAGTCACAGCAGTCAAGGTTTCCGAAGGGTAACCAGTGTTTCCTTCCATTTTTAATAATCAGGCTTTACAGAAGAGGCATTATTTCTTTAAAAAAATAGCAGCTAAAATAATTTCTCCATGAAGCAGAAAACTAGAATGACATATTGGCTTAGAAAATATTTGCAAGGAGATGTGCTTTTTGGTGCCATGACTCCCTATATATGCATATATAGGTATAGGGAAAGAAAACTGTGTGACTATGCCTTCTAAGAATGGTATTATTTCACTCACATAGTTCTTTTCTCCCAGTATTGCCCAACTGTTCACATCAAAGCATATCCAATTTTTGAACTTCCAGTGTTTTAACACCTACAGAACAGTCAGGACTAAACATCTGACTTCTATCAGGGAGGTAAAGGGCAAGGACACATCTCTTCACCTCAACAGAGCAGCTGGGTCTCAACAGAAATGAGACTCCTCAACTCATTTTTCACCTATTTACTTTTTAAGGGCAGTGGAGGGGAGGTGAAGTGGGGCTTCACCTGAACCTGCACAGCTGGTTAAGAGGGAAAAAGAGTGGCACATCTGGAAAAGATCAGTCACATCTTACCATCTTACCTGAGTAATTGTCAAACAAGGACAGAGTCTCTATGGAGTGCTCTCTCTGTCCCTAGGGCTAACCACAGGCATAAAGTGACATGTTGATACAACCGTAGTGCACTTAGTATATAGCTAAGGTTTAAGGATACCTGAATCGCTCTACACTAAAAGAAATCTAAAATTGATTAGGGGTGCAAACTGGCAAAAACCTGGTTCTCTAATCAAATGAGATCTCCAGCTAATGAACACACAGTTAGTTTGGCAAATTAATCATTACATTAAACTAAGGTTTTTCAGTGTTTTTTCATTAAGACTGCTACTCAGTGCATCAGGCCAAATACATAACACCACCTCCTTTACAATCCTCTTCAGTTAAATCTGATACTTCTTAAACCAAAGCACTAATGAAAATTAGGCATTCCAATTTTAAAAACAAAAAAGAGCAATTAAAAATGCACTTTCCAGTGCTTACAGGTCAATTAGAGCAACAACCTTAATGCAAATCTGACCACATTTAGCAACAGGACAAAACGTGTTTCACTGCTAGTACAGAAGCGATAACAGAACATGCAATCTGTCACCTGTGCAATCTGGCATCTTACAAGATCCTTGCAGAAACTGATCTAGGCTACCAGAAAGAAAGAGAACAAAACCTGATGGCATCCCCAAAAGGGGCTCAAGTTTATACCAGAGAGTAAAAGATGGATCATGTTCCAGACTGGAAGGGTTCTCCCACTAAGCATATCAATAAATCTGCTCCTTACTTGACTGTGACCATAAATGGCAAGACTGTTCTTCATGAAGCAAATGTTTTAGGTTTTCAGAATATGACAGTATTCCAAATAAATTCCCAAGTTTGTATTCTTCCATTTCTCAAAAGAATAAGAGACTGCTTATTGAACTTGTCACCAAGAATATTTCTAATTTCTATTTTCCTCTGTATTAGAACCACATACTTTTGCAATTACTTTTGTTTACTCAGTGTGAAAGCCTGTCCAATATGAAAAACAATTTTGTTTCCCTTTTTTGGCTAAGAGGAGGTCAAAATTATTTTAATAATACAGCCCATGACAGGCAATTGCTTGAAAACTATCTGCTTAAAGGTCATTTCAATGAATGAATTTTGATTTCTGCAAATAGGAGGGTGTGGAAGAACAGAACATAGTTAAAACCTTTTCCTGTGTCACAGCACAACTTAAATGACTGCCTCCATTATTAACTCATTTGAAGAAGTAAGAGATTTTACTTATAGACTGATATTTAGCTATTTTTCCACTTACAAAAATATGATCATTTAAGCTAATGAAGATGTAATCTAGTTTTGTAAATCTTAGCATTTTTTCCTAAAGTCTGCATTGCTTTCCATCATCTCTCTGTACTCGAGTACTTAAAAGTGTGATTTCCCTACTTACTTATTTTAAAACTTCAGTCTTCTTCCCGAAATACTTATACATTCTAATGGTTGTGATAATGTATGTATGAAATGATGTTTTGTAAAGTATGGAAAGCTGACGAGGTGAAAAGCAAAGAATATTGCTTTACTTACAGAAAAGAGCCAAGGTAACAATGACTGGTAGGTCATTCACATCTGTCCCAATAAGTAAAGCTGTCGGTATTATTATTTTTGCAGTATGCAAAATTAAGTGGCAATGAGAAAAACAGTAACTTTGATATTTCATTCCATGCAAGGTCATTCTACCTGTTTTTATTCTAAACTCAGCAAAATACATGAAAAACAACTATACAAGCAAGCAATGCACTTAGTGATCATGAATGTGCACTCAATCATAATTTATTTATCTACTGAATATGAAGTGACAACAGCAGAAAGATTGAGAAAATTCTGAAAATACAGTTGGTATTTGGACTTTTGAGTTGTGTCCACTTTTTTACATAGGGAGACACATGATAGAACCCACCACATGAGTGGGGAGAAGTGACAATCTTTAGCGTCAAATGTACCCTTTTCCTTAATTCCTTATTTGTGGATCAAACTCATACCCAAGACATCTGTGGATATCAAGTTATGATAATCATTGAAGTAATTTTCAAACTGTTAAACAAAAACTGGAAAAGCATATGACACTGCATAGGAATTAATATAAATGTTACATTGTAGAACTGCTACTCAGATTCTTCTCAGTATTGCAATTGAAATTTGGTTAAAACAAACTACTAATTTGAAAGGACTTAAAACAGAGGCAAAGGTYTGGTTTGGGTTTTTTTTAAGAATAATTCACATTTACAGGGGCATCACACATAATGCTTCCCACCCTTAAATATGAAGTCATCTTTTTTGAAAGTTACAGCCCTAGAGATTATGGAAAAAGAGGGTACACAGAAATTTCATTTAACAAAAACTTTTTGGCTTGCTGCAACAGTAATTATACACCATAGTTATTCACTGATTGCACCAACACTAGATATGCTTTCCATGTCACTTAAATCTCACATAACAAATTAGTTTGTATTTTAGCAGCAGGGGACCTCTCTACAGAACACTCTACAGACACCAGAGACCTGTTTTCAGTACATCAGATACATTCGAAGTCCTGACCAAACAATCAATGTTTCCCCTAAATGCCAGACATATGGCGCCCGCACCTTGTAAAACCTAGGTGAAGACACTGACTCCCCTTTTGAGGGCTAGTTAATTCAGTAGGAAAATTCCCAACTGAGTAAAAGCAAGGATAAGACAATTTTTCTTTCTGCAAAGACGATTATGATTTTTAAAGCTTCTTCAGAAAAATCAGTAGTTATGAGTGACTACACTTGGGTGAATAAAAAGTTACTTTATATTTTTAAAAAAAGTGACAGCTCATCATCTCTTTTTTTTTCCCCCAATGGTGTTACATAAAAACAGCTTTCTAAAATAAACCTACCACCATCAGACATCAAGCTATTCATTCAAAAATGTTACTTCTTAATACCTGAAGTTGTCTCGATTTTTTCTCACTCTGAAAAGGGCAGTCATGTTTGGAGACGGAGTGGGAACATCCTCAAAATGCAAGTTGCCCAACAATTCTTATTAGGAGGATTTCAGTTGTTTATGTAAGTGTCCACTTCTGAAAGACAGACYGAAGTTTTCTACTTCAAATTTCTGCTTTAACGATTTCCACCAAAACACTCCACTGCTTCTGAAGAGACCAGGGTAGACAATACACTGCTTTATCCACAATATGAAAAGTGGTGACCATCTTGTCAAAAAGTTCTAGCAATATCTTGCTTTGAAGTAAGGATGTGAAATTTAGCAGGATCCCAACTGTGGAAATCAGCTCAACTCTGGTCACGCTATGAACCTTTGAAAAATCACCTTTGCAGTAGTCAGGCTACAAACAGTCACTACCAGAGGCTAAATCAAACTCTGCATTCAGACTCATCTTCAGGTCGTGCTGCCCTCTGTCTTGAATATGCATGAAGTCAATGCTCCTCAGATTATCTGCTCATTTAAGAAAGACTGTAAACTTCTCAGAGTTAAAAATTACTATTCGGAAACATCATGCTATCTTGCTTGACAAACTGTTGTTTAATTTGTATGCCTGAGCAGCACAGAACAGAAATATGTCTGAATAAATGAACGTTTCTATATTTTAACAGGTTGGAAAAAGACAGCATACTTTGTGATTCCTATTTAAATTTGTTTTGTTTTGTTTTTAAATTACTTACAAGGCTATAATGTAGCACGGTATTTTGGTGCAAAAAAAAAATTGTACACTGGAAAAAAATCTGGTTCATGTGCAAGAGCAACTTAAGGTAAAAAACGTACTAATGCTGTCAGGAGGTCCTGCACTAAAGCCCCTGGCACACATCTACATTATTCTACATGCAAGCTAAGCCAGATACCCTATGTCCAAGAAACAAGACCAGCTTGTATACAGATGTATACAGAACTTCTGCAAGTTATTGTTCTTTACATTCACAATGCTCAAACTGATAGTTCCTCCATGTGACTATTTTATTAATGCTCTGTTAGCTTCCCTGCAGCTTTCTAATTCACAGTAACATCAACGTGAAATTATATATATCTGCCCATAGCATTATAAATTTCTCTACTTTTAACGACTAAAATGATGGTACACAGATCTAAATACTTGCTTTTCTTTCTGCAACATGAAATCCAGTCTTTTCACTCCAACAGCAATGCTCATTTTTCCTTTATAGCCACTTTTTGCCACATATAACCAAGTCTGAGCCCTGCTGAGCTGAAAGGTTGTTTGCAGATGCCTGTGTGAGGTAACTTGCAGAGTCCATCCCTGACTACTGCCAGACAGCCAAGGCAAAAACTTTCAACATAAACCAAACGGAATAAAGGACTTGGATCTAAAATCGAGATAATGCAGTACTGAAAAAAAAGCATTTCTGGAAGCAATTAATGGCATCCAGAAGCAAGGCTGGAAGAGGCCAGAGAAGTCCTAGTGCTCAAATTTGGTTGTCAATCAAGTAAGGAGCACGCAGGTAGTGGGTGGTTTTCAGATCATTGTCCTTGCTACTCTTATCTCTGACTCTCAAAAAAAGGAGTTTTGCTTCAGACAGACCTGGTGCCACTCAGGCCAGCAGGATTTGTTCCCGTGCTTATCTTTACACAAGCGGAGTCACTTGAAAGGAGCAGACTGGGAAGAGATTAAAGGTGTCTGCAGCGCTAAGGAGCCACCGTGCACTGAACACAAACAGCTTGTGGAGACTCCCAAAGCTTCCCAAGTTTGCGAACAAAGATCAGTAACTAAATATGGGAAAGTGGAAGGATCAACAAATTCCAAGTCAGGCCAAAAAAAGAGCGCCCAACCCCAGTATATGACTGCAATCACTATTGGACATGAATTCAACAGGACTTAGCTTTTCAAGGAAAAGATTGTGATGGAAGTAAATTGCTTCCACTTCATATAGGAGGAAAAAACAGATTTGATTAAAGGGCAGGATGTGTGGAGCTTTCTTAAGCTACTGCTGGACCTTTTGGTAAACCTCCTGCCTCCTGTTTCACAGCAAGAAAGACACAGCTGTAAAAGTAAAGAAAATGTCATCACTCCTCTATTTCAGAGGAGGCGATGCCATTTAGCTCCAGTTTTAAGATATTTTCTCTTCCTTGTGTATAGATTATAAAGGATTAATTAAGATTCATAAAAGAGATCAATAAAATGGTATTTAAAAACTCTCTCATATTCTCTGCATGCTGTAAATGTGTATCATGTATCACATAAATGGCTATGCTGACAGATGACCCAGACTGTGATAGTGAAATCCTGTGGATCTCTCACAGAACTCTGCAAAATATAAACTTTAAAAACTCGGTTCCTAAATCTTGCTCTTCCCAACTAACTCCTTTTCCCTGTCAACATACACAAGCCCCCAAAAATCACTAGTTTTGGCAAATAAACTGAGACATATGTTTTAGAATATATGCAACACAAAATCAAGAGAAACCTAAGAGAAAGGATGTCAGAGAGAGAAAATCTTAAATTTAAAATAAAGAGGGACAAAAGGCACCTATTTTCTCTTGTGAAATAGCAGTATACATGTTTTCAGCAAATTCTATGTCAAATGATAAACTCAGCAACCACTAAAAGCATTTCTACTTTCAATTTGGCTGCAGCAAGTAGACTTATAAAAGCTACACAGGTCCAAATCCCACCATGTCAGGTGTTCAAACAACTTCTCCCAATGCACCATCAGGCCTCAGAGGCTTTTTGTATTGATTTTGCTCTAGTAGAGCACAAGATTGCCTCTCAGACAACTGGCCAAGCTGATCATTCAGTTTTCCTGCAACACAGGGCCCACAAAAAGCTCAAAAATCTGTTGAAATTAGTTTTAGTAAAAAGTCTTACTGACTGCTATTTTTTTTTCTCAGCTCTTTTGGGGAGGAGGATAAGCAGCAGTTTTATAATCATATAAATATTGAAATTAGGATGGAAGGTCTTTAGATGAACAGAGAAAGCAATTAGCATATCTCTTTCTCTGTAGTCAATACTGTTAAAAACAAGTAATAATGCATGTAAAGAGCAAGGCCAGTCAACAGTCAAATACTCTACAATGGCTTCAGTTGGATAAAAAAAAAATCCTATCAAATCAATGTTTTCAAAAACTGTGCCTGAGTACCTTCAATATGTCCATGTGATATAAGAGCTCACTCAATTCTTTTACGAGCTTGGTACTACCCAAAAAGCTCAAAAAAATTGTGCACAATCTCAGATGGTGAGAGATTTTGTTCTCTAAAATATTTTTATAAAGTCCTAGACCTGTTTATTTGATTTCAATATTGATTTGTAAGATATCACTTATACTAATTGCTTGTACTCATTAATTATTTATTATATACTGATTAGTAAAATATGATTATCATAAAAATATTAAACTCAACCCAAACTCTAGAGTCCCGATTACAGAAATTAATTAAATTAATTTAAAAAATAATTCAAATTTGCCAAAAACAACACTGAAAACGAAACAATTTTAAACTACAGACTTTTTCTTTAATAAACCATTGGATGGACACTTTGGCAGTTCCTCAAATAATCAAAGCTGAGACCTTAATATGACCTTTCCTTAAATTCAAACTTGGAAAATAAATTATATGCAGCTTTGACAGTTTCAGCACTGGTTAAAATGTCTCTCACGATTCATTTTATTCAGGGATACCAATACCAAAATCCCAAGTAAAACCTACAAAGAGACTTGAAAATAAACAGGAAAGGAAGTACATATAATATTCATGCTAATCACAATGTATGCAATGGGAAGAGTTTGCATAAGTCCCCTCCCCTCTGTACATGTACATTAGGTCAAACTTTCATTGGACTTTGCCAACACTGTAAATGGTAAGACATTTGAAGAATTAAATACCATGTATTAATGAGAAAATCTCTATCAAGAAACAGTTTATTTAATACCATGATGTGCAGATGTACAGTGCAACTTCAGTCAATGACAGCTTCCCTACCAATCATCTGTGTTACTTCACTGCTATTAACCTTTTAGAGAAACTATAAGTAATGAAAAACAGTGAACTTGATTAACCTTGCCAGACAACCTTAGCCTTTATGGTATGTCCCAAATGTCATGTAACATGTATCTTCTACTTAGTATTACCATTCCTGAAGAAAATTGAAAAATAAATTAACAGTTCAGAATTTATCCTAGACTAAATTAAAATGCAGTCTTCAATATTTTATTGCATATTTTCATCTATGGACTTGAACTGATATTTTGTGAACAGGACACTTGGAAAAGTAATGCAAATGTCTTTGCACAATTAAGAATGAGGTTTTTGTTGGTCTGCTTGGATTCAAACAGACTCCAGTATTTTTATCTATGTGAGCTGCAGAGAAACTAGGGCTTCTCAACCAGGATTTTCACTAATTTACAGGCATGGTTCTTTCCACAACACAGTCTTATCATTGCTCTGCATCAATTGCCCAAATAAAACATTTCTTATATTTTAGTTTATAGCATTGCTGTGTTCTGATAACCTAAATTCCAAGAGTTGAGATCTGTTTCTTGTCTTGAAAAAATCTTGAGAAGTGGTATGTAAACGAATAAACAGAATTCAATAATGCACACATATCACCATTTTGCCTAGTATTTGAACAATAACATTTGAAGAAAGTCTGCTAAGACCTCATATTTACAAAGAAAATCACTATCTCCATAGTGAGTCTGTTATTAGTTTTGACTCTGACAATACAAGGATAAAAGTTGAAGCTTTATTTGGTTCACAGAAGCTGTTAATTATGCAATGCGGGCATTCAGTGAAAAAGATACTCTGACCTAGATACAGCTATTTTAAATATTTATTTATTCACAGCAGTCTGTTTAGGCAACAAGGAGAGAAAAATCAGAGAGCATGTACTTAGACACTTAACAACTAGCAATTCTGTAAGTATTAGACTCGTTACTTAGCCTTGGAATGATTGTATTATTTTGACATTACTACCAGCAGATTCTGAAAGGGGGACCAGAATGCAAATAAAAACAAATTTAACACAGAAAAGGACAACATTAGACTCCCCTTGAATTTGGTCCCTAGAGACCAGAATTGTGCGTGTGACAGGGACAGTAGAAGAGGTTATTTGGGTAAAATGCTGAGGCCTGACTGTTCTCCAAAGAAAACATCTCTAATAATGGTTGTGGAGCCTGAAGGAATGTGTGGAATGTTATAAGTTACACACAGGCAAAGTCCTATTAATGTCAAATTACAGACCTGCTCTCCAGGAACTTGTCCAAGCCCTTTTGAACCTCCTGCTGCTGTCTGCCCTCCTCACTCCCCATGACAAAAGGTTCTGGAAGTTCTCCAGAAGCCATATACAGAAGCATTGCTTCCGTTTTTAATCTCCTACAAATTTCCTCGAGTGTCCCAGTTTCTAGTGGTGCAGCATTTATTGAGTGAAGGTACACATTCACCTCACCCACTACCTTCATAACTTCGTAAACTTTAACCATACTCCTCCCTGTTGACCTCAGCTGCAGACTGAAGAGCTCCAGCCCTTTCAGTCTCTCTGCAAAAGGCTGCTGTTCCATGGTTTTCAATGCCACCTTCTAGTCCTCACTGACCTCCCCTATATCCTTCAGAGAAGGAGACCAAAGCTGCACACAATATGAATGTAAGGGCATAAAACGTTATCTACAGCAGGAAAACAATGCTACTGTTGTACAAAGAACTAATGATTTCACCATAGGGAGCCAAAGTGTCTTTCTGAGTTGTGATTGCCTGTGCTCAGTTCAGCATCTTCTGGATGTGCACTGGTTTATTTCTCCTCTGATGTATCACCTGAACTTAGCGACATTAGAGCTACATTAAATCACATCTGTCACATTTCTGCCCATGCAGTTTGTTAGATCCTCCAGGAGTACCCTGCAGCTCCTGGGTAGAGTAGAAAAAACCACTTCATATCATCTGTAAAGTCAGAGATTTCCCTTACATTGCCTTTTCCAGGACACAATATACTGACTAAACATGCAACTCTCCTAAACAGAGTGAACCAGATAGAAAAAACACTTAAACTCTCTAGGAACCAATCAAAAGGAAAACAAAAGAAACCTTTATCCAAAACCTCCTTGGAAAATATCAAGACTGCAGCATAAAAATACCACTTCCCAGACTTGGATAATTACAGCAGTTTGTCATTCAGAAAAAAATGTCATGAGGTGATAAGGAGTCAGACCACTGACTGTCTAGAGCAGCACTGTTTTTAAATAACAAGTATAAATATTAAACTGCAGAATTAGATGTGATTAGAATCATATTAGGATTCAAATTAGTGGATCAGTAGTGGACTGTAGGGGAGAAAAAAGACATTAGCACAGGTCAGAAGTGTCACTACAAACAACTGAATTTTCTGCTTCTCTTTCTCTTGGCATTTGCGATACTTGTGCAGATCAATTTGCAACAACCAGGTTTGCCCGTCTTACTGGTTGAAACTACAATGTTTGACCACCACTGCTAAACAGGATGAAAAGCCAAGGAAAGCCCATTATGCTGTGACAGAAGGAAGGACAATAATGGCAGGCTCTTACTATTTACAGATTTAGTCACAACAAATATTAAGAATATGTCCTACAGATAAACCCAGGACATGGATGCAAAGCATCATTTTTTATTAACAGAAATGAAAAAATTAAGATCTGTAATATGCCATACTGTAAACATATTTTATCTAACTGTATCATGGTTTTCACACCTGCGTATTGGAGTTCAGGGATACTATCAAGACAGACTCTTCACACTCATCACAGCGATGTCTTCCACGCTGTAAAGGTCAAACTCCCCAGTTGTTGCTAACTATGAAAATGCCTTCCACCCCAACTTTGCCACCACAAAATTATGAATATCCACACACAAAATAGCTTAACTTTTACTAATTTTTTTTCACTCATGACTTTGTCTTCTTATTTGTATGGGTGTTCTTCCTACAGTTAGGTAGAGCAAAAAGCTTCAGAGCTATTCACAGAGCCTATTGAACCATCTATATAAAGTATCTTTTAAGTCAGAAATATAGGGTCCCTTGGTAATCAATGAAGAGACAGAAAAGCCTCCAGAGTTATTTAAAACACTTAAGCAGTTATCTACACGCCTACTATGAATACTGTGGAAGTCCCAGCTGCACTGGTAATCTCTGGTGAGTAAGACGATCAAAGAAATGGGCGTTTTTATTCTCTCTCTCACCTTCCCCCGGACCCTGCTGAAATAGATACTGGCTGTCACCTTCAATATAAGCTGGTTTCAGGTTCTGCCTAGGGAATACCCTCCCACACCCACCCAAGGCAGGAAGTGATAGGTCTTAAATGAGTTATGACTCATGTCCTGAGCCTCCTTAGAAAGTCTTCCACCCTCCTCCTCTCCCACCACCTGCACAGAGATTACCATATCCAAGACAACTGAAAGATTCACATGCGAACCTTGTTGGTATATGCATATTTATGTCCTAAAGTGGCTCACAGTGTTTTCTATTTTCCTGAAGTTATCCTTGCTTCAGAAGGAAATCCCCTCTCCTTTTGCTTACCCTACTCACTCTCCAAAAATATCATGCAGAATGTTTTCTTGCCTTATTAATCACTGGTAAGATTTTCTTTGGAGTTTTGAAACCAAAAGGAATATATGCAATTAGGGCAATAAATATTAATGAGTATTGCATTAAATACGCAAAAGCACCTTGAGTGTCATGCCAATATTTTTTCCAAATAATTAAATATGGCTGACTTAACTAGACAGAATTCAGGCTGACAACTTCCTGTGAATATGATGTGGAGAAGCTAGAAGACAACAGAAATATTATCTCCCTTCTTCTCCCTTTCTGTTCAATTCTATAGCATAGGCTGGAGAGTATTATGTACTGCCACCTGTTTCTAGAAGTCAGTGGTATTGTTATGTATAGATATCTATCTATAAATTTAAAAATCCTATATAGTTGAGTAAGGACTGAAAAATAGATTTAATCCAGAGGTTAATGTATAAGATGGCAAACTTCATCTTCAGATTTGTGTTTCACAATGGGAATTCGACTTCGCTATTTATGAAGGTTCTGATATACAGAGTGAGGCACAAAAGACAATGGTTTATGTCTCTTCAGTCTAACAACCTAGTTTAAAATCCTCCATGTTAGGTTAACAATCGTGTCCACAAACATGTCTATGCTTTCTTGTCACGTTGGATGTGTCACCCCGGGCCATCTTTTTTATCAGAGCTTACAGTCACCTTTGATGTCAAGGTCATGTCACTGGTGCTTGCACAGATAAGGGGCAGTAGCTGGAAGGCTGGAAGGGCCTCAGGGATCTTTGTAACATCACAGATCCAGGCTAGAAGCAAGTATAGAGCTTTGGCCAGCAGATGGATGCTCTTGTCCAGGACAGGGTGAAGTCAACAAATAATACCTCGCATCATCTTTTTTCTGGTCCCACTCCCATGACCTGAAGTGTCCAACATGCACTCTTCCCACAATAGAACTCGCTAATCCACTTCTGCAGCCAGAGTCCTGAACCAGTTTTCTAGACGAACAACTGCAGAGATACAGGGAGCCCTTCTCCTCCTGCTAGAAGTTACAAGCTTCCAGCTTCTATCCTCCTGGAAACATGGAAACCGCTAACATTAAACAGATGTGAAAACACCAGTTACAGAAAGTCTGCTATCTGTCTTTAAAACAAAATAGTTGTTCCAGTATGGTAAAAATGGAATACCATTCACATAAGTTTCCCAAAGGAGGCATAGTTGTTTCAGGCAAAAGTCTGCTGTCTCCACTCTCCTGAGAAAAGACATAGTATGGGGAGAAGACTGTGCCAGATTGACTGAACATGAGCTTATATTGCTTCTAGGAATAAAACAAAGCTTCTCCAGAAACTGTGTATACCTTGGAGGCTCTCTCAGGCATGGTTCAGTACTATTTTCCCTCATTTACAGGAAGTCTAGTGTTCCCACATTAAAAACCTTGGCACTGCATGACAGTTAGGAAGACAGTTTATTCGGAAGTGATAGAAGGAGTGACTCTTCCCTTACTTCATTTGCAAAGGGACATTTCTCCCACCATAGCCCCAGAGTGCTTACCCTACAACAGCTCCTTACAACATCAGCTAGAAGTAGACATTTCTACTAAATATGTAGCCTCAATTTTATTTCAGATTTTTTCCTGTTTAAAGCGGAAATGTCTGGAAGTCAATTTATTTATCCGTTATCTCAAGTAAAAGATTCCTATAGAGAACAAAGCACAGATTAATTCTATTTTTACTCTCCTGTTACTTTTTCCCAGTAGGCTGTAAACTTTTAGTCTGAGGCTTACAATTACTTTTTTTTAATCTCTACTCATGTTACTGACCAAGAAAGGGTTATTTTAGTTGGCCTGAGAATTTTTATATATTGCCTATAGCACTATAGAAGATCTAGAGAGAGCAACTGTAAACATTTCAGAAGTTTGAAATGATGAACATCTAATCACAAATCAGACAGCCTCAGCACAGACACCAGACTGAACCTGAACAACTATCTTTGAGGCTTGTAATATAAAGTATGGGAATAAATGAAAGGACAAGCAGCAACTCCCTACATGATGGTTCTTTTGTTGAGAATCAAACCTCTTTTAAGGTGAGAGGGTATCTGGGATGGACAGCCTGGAACCTTAGAGACTGAGAGATTAGATCCTAGAGATTAGGACAACCTCAGCAAAGGAGACAGCTGAAAGACTGGCATGAGAGTTCTCTCGTTTTTAGGACACGCACAAAAATACCTTCCTAGAGGATGAAAAAATAAACACACAAATTATAGCTTATCCAAAGCGAGCTGCAGATTTCTCAGCCATTTTACATAAACAATTACTCTTGCATAGGGCAGTCTATCCTGTATTATCGCTATGCTATTATATTTCTATTTAAAAGATCACAGAATCACAGAATAGGAAGGGTTGGAGGGGACCTCTGGAAATCATCTAGCCCAACCTCCCTGCCAAGGCAGGGTCAAACCTAAAGTGTCCAGGTGGAACCTCCCTGAGCAGCCTTTTGCAATGCTCTGCCACCCTCAACATAAAGAAGTTCTTCATCATGCTGAGTTTATGGCCAAAATATGTATCTGTCATACATATACAGAGAGAGAAAGAGACAGCTCATTTACACATTCACCTGCATCTTTGGAGTGACTGGGGTGCAGGAACCCCTAAGCACCTTGTCCTGGCAGCCACTTGCAAAGAAAGTTCCTCTGAAGAAGGAAGAGGGTTCTCCCTCAAAAATTTCAAAAATGGGACAAAAAAGCAGCTAAGTTTCTGAACAAAAAATTCAGTAGCAGTGAGCCAGAGAGACACAGAAACACAGAGTCATTCTTTTCCTGTGGCTTTTTCACAGGAGCAGCCTCACACTGGCTGCTGAAGACACCTCAGGATGAAAAATGTTGCAGAGGAACAAGTGATTGTCTAAGCAAAACTGCTTTATTTTGAATTGATAAAGAGGAAATATAGAATAGTATCACAGCTTAAGAAGAACAGGTGACAAATTCATGCTAAGAGTCATTAACTTATTCAGCTTGCTCACAGGGATTGATTCAAATGCTTATACAAGCTAGTAGTCAGACACATTCATAAACTTAATCATCAGTCTGGAAACATGGCTGTAAAGATTATTTGTTTTGTATTCATCTACCTGAAGATACAGAATCTCTCCTTAAAAAAAAAAAAAAAAAATTAACAATACAACAGCCTTTGGTAGAAAAGATTTATTTTTATTACTTAATACCCAAGTAGACAAATTTTATTCTCAGCTGGTAATATAAAACATGATGAGTCAAATGCACTAGTGATTTTAATATAAGTGCAAGTTAAATGCTGGATATATTTGGCTATGAGTGTTCAGGCAGCTTAACTCCCTTGGATCTAGAACTCAAGAGAATGTCAAAACTCCACTAATTATTTCATTAAAGCTCCAAAAGAGTATTTAGGGGAAGAAACACAGGGAAGGTAAAATTAGAAGCTTAAAAGGATCTCCTTTAACAAAGCCCAAAACAACTTCCTTATTTCTCTGTGCTACAACAGCCATTCTGCTGGTGTTCCTGCACTCACTGAATGCCAAAGACAGTCTTAGAAAACAAAGCTGCTTGAAAGAAAGATCTGCAGCCAAAATCCCAATGTCTGTGATTTCCATCCTCAGAGAAGGCATAACATGGAGCAGGGGAGATGGGTGATTCTCAGCTTGTCTCTGCTGATTCCCAGTCAGGCCTCTTGTGACAAGAAAGGTGATACAGAGGAAAACTGGCCTATGAGGATGCCAACTCAGACAACACAAGTAAATCCACCAGTCTACCAGTGCTGATAGTTTCTCAGTCTACTAGAGACCCTAAATGTCCAATTCCCTCATGCAGACGCAAAACAGAACACAAGAACAGAAGCCACATATGCATAAAGAGTTCTATGAGAGAAAAATCCACATGGAAATTTCATCTTTAAAGTAATTAAGTGTGTAAAACAATCCTTCACAGTTTTTTCTTAGTACTTATACTGAACAAATAAAGCTTTGAATATTTTCATGGTTTTCAGAAGATCCACTTCTTTTTCTTTTAAACGTATATGTCAAAACCAATTTTCCTCATCCAATAGCTGAATAAGAAGGATACTGCAATACCTCAAGTACTGAAAATGTATTAATGTTGCCAACACACCATTTCTCCCCAGTATTTTCTCAGTAGTCCCTTACCTACAAACTAAAATACTTCAAAGTATTTCATTATGTAGCTTGCATGGCTTTTAAACATTGCTCAGAGTCAGATACTTAAGCATGGTAAAAAGCTAACATGCTTTTCTGAGCATGTTATCATTTAATGAATCTTTTTAATATTCTTTCCATCACTCTTCCATCATTAGAGTAAATGAGAACAAATCAACAACTTTTGGGGCAATCAGAGACTTTTTTCCCAAAGTAAACTTTGCCATTATAGAAAAAACCACCTGTTTACAGGAGCTAAAACTCTCTCCCCCAGCCTATTTAAATATCACCAATGCATACTAACAGAACTGAAGCACTCGGGGTTACAAGACTTCCTTTTTCATCAGAACTCATGTTATTAAGCTGAAAATCCAAACTGGCCTGACAAACACTGTTCATTTTAGCTCTGAATTTCTCAAAATCTCATTACAGAAGTAATCTTGGGAGGAATATTTGAAGTCACAGCACTATTTCCCAAAACACTGAAATTTTTTTCTTGAGCAAGACCTCTCCAAACCTCTTGAATGGAGGTAGAAGACCAATGAAGCACCTCAGAAAAAAAACCAAAAAAAAAATTAAGAAAAGATAACCACTGAAATAACTTCATATTAAAATCCTATATGCATGTAATCAAGAGTGTCATCTCATGAAGAAGAGGCAACATCCAAAATATATTTGGTTTGAATTATTCTGCTCAAGAACATAGAGTGGCAGATCTTTTTTCCCCTTGAAGAACAGGGTAAAATCAATCAGAAAGCAAAGTCTTCTTTTTTTTCTTTTTATTTTTATGGGAGGAGGGCATGGGGGAAGATATAATCTGGTATTTATAGGTACTAGAAACCAAAAGTAGATGTGTGAATAAGCCTAAAGTGTGGTTATTTGAATGTTTCTGCTATAAAAGGTATGAAACACTTTTCATGTTGACAGACACATAGGACAATTTTAAAGGACTGACCTGTTCTGTAAGGAAGGCCACCCCATTATGCCCTGAAAATGTGCAGAAACTTTCTAGACTCACATTTATTATATGAAAATACAGTCAACACTGTAACTATAACTCCACAGCCTGCCACAGTCCCACAAAATTATTGCTTTTCTTCTCCCCTCTAACATCTGTCATACCATTGCAGTCCTTTCTTAGAGCCCAGATAGCTTCTATCCTCACTCCTGCCCTGTCTGCATCCACTCTGCAGTGTCTGCAAAACTTTTATCTAGAGAGCAAAAAACCTGCCCCATGCTGGGGTGTGCCTCAGCTACCTAGCTGTAAACTTGTCCTGGGTTAGTTATATATTCTATTACCACTCACAAAAGCTGGATAAAWTTCATAATTACACACTTGGGACTCCTTATCTCAACTGAGATAAGCACTCCAGCTGACAGGAAGCACCACCCACCCTGGTTATCTGATCTCGGGTAATGGCCCATTAGCACCACCCAGCCTGACTAATTAGCCTGAACCCCATCAGACGACCCCAGATCATCTCTGAGAACCCTCGGGAACATCTCGGAGGATCCTAGGGCTCATCCAAGCTCATTACCGAAGCAACCAATAGAACATCGGGAAGATCCTCTTCCATTGTGAAAGTCCCCGCCCCTGGGGGAGGTGCCAGCCAAGAAGCACAGCATAAAACAAGGGTTTTGGATGGGAGAAGATACTCTCGAGTCAACGGGACTCTGCTCTCGGGACTCCACTCTCAACAGGACTCTTGACTCGACTCGACTCGACTCGACTGGACTCAGCTACTCCATTACCGACACTGGACTACCAGGCCTTCCTACTGGACTACACAGCTGCCACCCAGGTCAACRGGGTATCAGGTTGTACCGTGACTCTGTCAGTTTGTTTAAGCCCGTGTTTCTGTATTACTGCACTTATTTTACCCTTTTTTATTAAAATTGTAATTTTGATCTAAAATCTCTCGAGGTATTCGGTGTTTCCCCTGCTGGTTTACAGCCAAACCAGCACAAAACTCGTAGCAGGTAAGGCCTGAAAGCAGCAGATCTCCTGTATAAACTAGGTGATCAGCACAAGGGTTTGGTGTGTTGTTTTTTTTAAAGGGCAATAGGAATATCTGGGGCCATGAAAGCAATTTTGAGCCCTAAGGGAGGTTTAAGACATCAGTAGATGTCTTAGTGTTGTAAGGTATTTGAGCCCTGAAATGTGCCCCAGCCAAACCATCCTATTATTCTTATCAGAGCCCTCAGGAAGGTTACTGAAAATGTAAGCTGCGCTAAATTGGGAAAGAAAAAGCTGAAGAACAGAATACCAAGACAGCAAGAAGTAGATAAAGACTGTGCCGCACTGGACCAGAACCAATCATATTTTCTAGAAGGTGCATGCAGAGTGCGTGGACAAGATAGAGGGACCAATGAAATAATGCGTGATCGCGTGGACAGTAGTTCTAAAATGTATAAGTAGGGTGTAATGTAAACAATAAAATGTGTTCTGCGTAATCATATTGATTCATTGTTCAGAAGTCCTGAGCTCCCGCATCTTAGCTAACACCTGATGTTACCTTGAAAATACAGCAATGGATCTTGCCAATATTTTTCACAGGTTACCTTGTTGTATAATTTTTCATGAAGTAAGTAATGTCATTGCTGACCATTGGAAATACACTGGCTTAACTGAAGCCCTGGGCACATTACAACATCTCGGAGTCAGTGTCTTTGCTTGTGACGAAAAAACCCACAGACATACATACTTATCAGTTCTAAAATATACAGCCCATCGAGCCATGCCTCAACTTAAAGAATTAATGAATCTGTTTAAGTTTTGGTCTACACATAAAAGAGAATTTTAGTACTTGTTTAATTACTTCAGGAAGAAGATTATCAACACTACGCGGAAACTTGCTGTACAAAGATGTCATTATTTGTGCTTCATAAACTCACATTTGTCCCCATAACTTATATAGGGTATGAAAGTTTCTAAGGAAAATATTCAGAAGTATGGGAAATTCTGTGGTCTGTGAAGCAAATGCACTACTTTCATTATTTTACCAAGGAAAGGATCAGAACTAAAAATATGCAAAAGTCATGAAGGCCTTGCTGCAAATTAAGTTGCCCTTAATTTGACTTAATTCCAAAACTGCATAATTAACTAGACTTCAGTAAAGTGCTGGGTGAAAGACTCCAATTCTATTGAGCACCATAAGCAGACTTTAGTCAGGAGAAATTCTTGAAAGAAAGTGTTCTCATAATTAAAAAAAAAAATATTATGGAAGATACACTATAATCCATCATTCTCAATACTAGACACATACAAAGAGTGTATATCTTGCACTTATATCTTGCAAAAGTTAAAGGTAATCAAGGATTTTAAGTAGAAAATTTTATCTTGCAGCAAAGTACCATCTAAAGCTATTTCCAAAAGAATTATTTTGTGGTTGATTCCCAAAAATGTCAAGACTAAAAGACTTAGCAAATAATTCTTCTTAAAAACTGTTCCATTATACTCAAAATTATTTATTTCTTGTTAGAAAACAGAATTTGACTTGTGAAATTTCTTTCACTATGAAAAGTACTGTTCACTCCTCTGGGCACCCAAGAAGGGGGTGTAGATGAGCCAAAAAAGTCAACCTTATAAAGGCACTTTCAAAAGAAAATAAACTCCAGTGTGGAGTTCCAATTTACCTGGTAAAGAAATTCTGGTACCGATGAAATGGTGTCATAATAGTGTATTACCAAAAATCAGTTTGAGTTTGACTTTCAGTTTGACTTCCTGCAAAGTTATCTTCTACATCAGTGCATAATTAAACAAAAAAAGTCTCATGTTTGATCTCTGTAAATCAAAGACATTATAACAGTTTGGCCAGGCATCTCAAATGCAAGTCAAGGAGCTCATTAAGTCCCAGCTAACTGGCAAACATTTCTTTATCATAAAACACAGCTCGAGGCAACAGCGTAAATAAAAATCCGGTGAAAGTGTTAACACTTACAAAATTGAACCTTTTAATCACAAAGAGATGTGGGTGGTTGGCAGCAGTTGCTGGCCTTTCTCTAAATTGTGAAGTTGAAAACAAGATCACAGAAGTCTTCAATATCCTAATGTGAACATCATGTTAATGTTCACTATCTAAGTACAAGCTTAGGCATTTAGCGTATGTTAAAAGATTGTGAAAAAAAAGTTATTCCTCAAAGAAAAATACGTAAAATTCTCACAGCTATGCGGACTATGTTTGACAGTGTCTGACAGCTGGTCTATTATTATTCACTTTATTTGTGATTAAGTTATTCTGCTGGTTGAATGAATGCTGTTTCTCACTGCTATCACAGAAAGGATGGAGACTGGCAACCAGTGTAGACCCGCAGGAGCCCACACTCCAGCACAGCTGTCTGATGGGCTGCTGCAAGATACCAACGGTTTAGGAGTTGAAGGGAATGCTCCATTTAGAACAGGCTGGGGAGCAGAAGCTGGTGAAATCCAATAAAAATTTTCTAAATGCTGAGAAAGCCACAAGGAGGAGGCTGGCAGACAATATCTCCTACTGTTATACAGAGCACCCTTGTCTGCTTAGCAGCCCTGTAGGTGCAGGATAATTTACTCTTATCATCAACATTGTAAGACATTTTTCTCTTTCCTATTTCCAAAGAAATGGAAGGTACAAAAAAATGAGGGAGAGAAAAAGACAGAGTTTTCTACAGAAATTATAACTGTACAGATTTGCTGTTAAGGGCAGCTGTTTCTCAGAGCTGCAAAATATACAGAATTTCATATATCTGATTCGCTGCTAGAAGCACAGGCTAGAAGCCAAACTAATCAAAACCTCTATCAAAAATATAATTTTAACATCTGTTTGGACTTGGACTTATCTCACTGCTCCCAGACACTATTGATTATCATTATCTGCAAGTCTCTAGTATTCTAAACAGCAGCAGCAAAGGGAAATGAAAGCAAGCATTTCCATACAAAGAGAGATAGAGGCTTCTAGGGCAGAATGAAAACTGCTGTTCTGACTGAAATCCAAGTCTAACTTCATCTCATCTTCTATAAATACACTGTCAATAGAAAGGAATAAGATACAGCCTATATTAAAATATTATTAAAACTATAATGAGAAATAAGGGATTTCACGAAAGGAGAAAAGGTATTACATTATCAGAGACTGGTTGCTGTCTGCACTGCACTTCTTGGCAAGGCTAGGTATGATTGTTGTCTTTTTGCTTGCAACAGACTTCTCCTCATACCTTTGGTCTATTATGTGCTTGACTGGACCACAGGAACAGGATATGAAAAGTGTGGTTTGTAGCAACTCTGTTGGAGTACATAATGAAAGCTTTTGCTTTAGCAAAGTAATCGCATCCTTGCCTCAGAAAACTAAAACCCTCAGAAAGCTAGAACCCCAAACAAGGGTATAGCCTTGAAGCCTTTCCCTCTCCATTCTTTCCAGCTTCAAGTACACAGGTGCTCATGTATCTGCTCCTGAAGAAGTAAATTTCCATTTCTTCCCATCCTCCAATATTTAATTGAATCTAGGGTAAACACTGTGTACTTTAGAGACCTGCACAGGAGATTTTACAACATTCAGTGCTCAAAAGCAGGAAGAGCAAGAGAAGCGCCTTCTCTTAATGCCATTGAGTCATCTTTGCACTCATTAGGGTGGTCAGTCTTCCTCCCTTCTTATCCACAACAAGATTATCTTCTCTTTAACTTGAAATGAAAAAAATAAGAAAAGAAAACCATTGCCTGCTCGTGATTCTACCATGTTAGAAGACAAAAATGAGCCGCTAGGATGTTTCAGTCTCTCCATAGGTTATGGACTGAGAATTTAAAACAGAAAATTGTTATTTGTCAAAGTTTTGTTCCATCAACTTTTATACAAATAAGAATCAAAATAAAGAAGCCTTTGAGTATACAGATACAAGAACCTAGTGGATGTATCATCAGAACCAGTTCTAGACAAAGGGAAAAATTTTCTTCTTTAATTGTTCACAGCTCTACAAGTCACACATTTTTGTGCTCCTCTAGCCCAATGCAGACGAACACAGATTTTGACCACCCACAGTGATGTACAAAGCAAGATTTAGCAATCAGCAGGCACCAGAGAAGAGAGAAATCCATACAGAGGTTCTATGATAAATAACAAGTTATCTACTTGGGAAAAAATAGTGGTTTTTTCATGTTTTCAGGTACTGGAACAGGTTGCCCAGAAAGTTTGCACAGTCTGTCTCCATTCTTAGAAGTTTTAAGATCTGCCTGGTAAAGCCCTCAGTAACCTAGTCTGTCCTCACAGTGACCCTGCTTTGAGCAGGAGGCTGGACTGAACAACCTCCTGAGGTCTTATCCAAACTGAACTATCCCATGCCTCCATGTTCTATTGTATATAAAACCCTCCCAAAAATAAACAGGATTATCCCCCCATATTTCAATGATTCTTCATCTTATTAGCAACCTGCATATCCCAAAGGCTGACTTAATGATTTACATGTCTGAATTTAGAGGCAAAAGGAAAAGAGGACAAACAGAAAAAAAAAGAAGGAATACTTTCTATTTCTTTTAATTCAAAACACTGCTCATAATTTGATGGAGAATAGAATATTACACTTTCTTATTATGGAAGTTGGTCTATGACACTGAGAAGTGTTAAACACTGCAGATGTTTCAATCATGTAACAGTTACATGATTTCATGCCACACTAATCCATATCATTTATCCCTGTATTAAGATGGCCTGTAACTACAAGCCAGCCTTCAGCATAATATTTGAAAAACAGTTTAGCTGTAATCTGGTTCACTATTTTGTAGACAGCGTAAGAAGATGTGCAATCTCAGTTTAAATGCTTCATCTATGCTGGTGGGTTGTGAGACTCGCAAAAATACTTTCCTTTTCTTCAGGTTTTTCCTCCTTAAGTAACTGCTAATTTACACTTGCATCACTATAAACACTGGTTAATAAAATATTTTTACATACCAATTATAGTACTGATTAGCAAGAGATTATACACATAAATCTAAATATGACTGTTGAATAGATTGTCTTGGCCTCAGTAATTTACAGGAAACATCACTTATCCAACAAAACAACAACGTAAAAATGTGAAAATCAGCTCAGTAGAGGATGTTTGAAATGAAGCACATTTCGTTTTAACATGTGAACCTTCTAGACACTGGATGTCCAACAGGATCCTGAATCACCTGTCAGCTATTTATGGCAGCAAATTTCTTTTAAAGACGCACACACATGCTCAGAAATGTATATGCATGCATATGTTATTTATCAGGGGGTATGCAGGTGTACAGACCATAGAACATTTCTCAGATTCACTCAAATCATGTGAGCTATGACACTGTAAAAGGAGATCTCTGTAGCCTAAGCACCATATACTCTGCATGCCTTTTTTCCAAGTGCTCAGCAGCAACCAAATCATGCAAAGATTCCTTTCTGAGCAGTCTCATCTCCTCAGACTGCGGAGATGCACCTAAAATTGAAGGATTCTACACACGGAGGAAGCACTTGACCTGCTGGCAGAGGGGAGATATTCTGGACAAAACAAAACCAAATGACACCAATACTTACTTGGCAGGCATTATAAATCAACTGGTGTTCCAATTTTTTGATCCCTAGAATCTGCTGAAACATTTCGTAAAGCTGTTCCTTGCTCAGAATCAGCTCTGATACAGCACTTAAGGCCATCCTATTTGGCTGTYTGCAAAAGTCCTCTTCTCCCCTGTATATGGCATCGTATTTGGCCAGCCAAGAACTTAACACTGTCTCTTTGCTTAATCCATCAATTTCCGGCAAACTTCGGACTCTCTTTTCTATGTTTTTCTTAAAAACATCTCTAAAGTCACTTGCAGAACATCCTCCACTGTGGACCATTCTTGCAACCCGGTCACTCTTCAGAAATACCTTTTAAGGTAAAATAAGAGAAAAAAGAGAAATAGAAAAAGTTAGGCATGGACACAAATATAAAACAATCCCTGTATAAGGGAATACCAGCTAGTATTTTGCTTCTATGCAAGATGGCTTTATATGAAAGAGTTATACAGGCCAAGTTTGCTATGTTTTTCATAAAGAAACAAGTGACCATGTTGAAACAGTAAGTTTCTGCTTTGAATTATACTTAAACTAAGTAGTTTTTAAGTATTTATGCATAAATTTACAATAGCCAGACTAGAATGAACTTTGAATTAACAGCAGCCAATTTAAAATCTACCTACAATGAGACAGGAATCCAGGAGGAAAAAAATAAAAAAACAAACCAAAAAACTAAAGAAACACCAAAATCAATATTAACAATTGAGAGAAGACAGACTCAAAGACACAGAGCTGTTTCTAATACTGTAGATACAATACTGGAGACACAATATGGAATTCTCTGTGTAAAATCACCAAAGACCAACATAAAAAAAACCCCTCCCAAGTACTCATACTCTAAGATATGACAAGGTAAATTACAACAACAAACCAATTAAATCAGCTTTAGCATTCGGTAAGAACTTTCCAGTGTCCAAGAATGGTTGTATTCATTTCTTTTAACAAGGGCCTTGGCAAGGTCGACCTTTCCAGAGACTGCATGTGGCCTCCATGTAGCTCATTTCTAGTACCAAGTCTCATGAAACTTTTCCTCCTCAAGATGCAGCCAACAAAAAGACGGCGACTGTAGCACAATCAGCTGTGTAAACAACAGATGTGTGCCTTGGGCATGGGATAAACTATACCATGCCACTGAAAGGATAACTCAGGGAGAACCATGTGGCTTCCTGCAGCAAAGGGAGATGAATCAAGGCCCTCCACCCTGCACGGTTCAGCTGCTGGGGGCTGCCTGGGCACCACACCAACAGCCTGAGCACAGCTAAAATGCAAGGAACAGATTTGAATCCACAAAGTCAAAACAGATTTCCTATCCATCACCTTTCTGACTGTCTGCTCTCTTCAATCAGATGTATGAACTGGGAATTAAGCATGCATTTTCAGAGTCATTATAGTCACCAAGAGTTATGAAATCACAATGAATGGAGATGATAGCACAGGAGTGCTCTAACTCCAGCTACTATCTCATGTTAGAAGATGGTGCACCTAACAACCAATCTAAAATACTACTGAGCTTCACTTGTAAAATACAGAAAAGTGGAGTAGAAGAGGAGCTAAAAACCTGAGCAGAGAGGATAGACAGATGCAAACAGATCAGGAAAAATTAATTCTAAAAGTTTCAGTGCTTGTCAATGCATGTTTGCCTGTAGCATGTTTTAAAATGCAGTTACTTATAAAATATATCTTTCAACAGATATCCTAATTGACATTGTGCAGAAGGCTGCAGATTAAGCTAGAAGTATTTACCCAAAGAGATTATTTAAAAAAAACCCATCACCAATATATGCTCATCACGTTTTATACTCTTATCTGTACCATAACAGATTTCCTTTTGTGGAAACATAAGTATCTAAGGTTAAATTCTTCTCCATAATGGGACCTGACATGGTTACTGTCAATTAATGCTTATATTATTTTCCTCACAAGACTACACAAATATTGAATCTCATTTCGAAACAATAATACTCGGAAATTCCATTCAGCAATTAAACTTATCAACACAAACAGGTATAAGGATATTAAGTCTTTCCTTGTTTTAACAGTCTGCAATTACAAATTATTCATTCCTCAAACAGCTTCACTGGAAAACAAATACAAAAAAACCTTAAAAAGATGACTTCAAACTAATTTCAGCTACTTTGTACTGTTCATAAACAATATTTAATCTTCCATTACATTAGTTTGCATACTCAGTGAGAGAAGACAGATGCAGAAGACAGCAAGAAATTAAGAATATTTATAGACTCTTCCCACCCAGAATCCTATGTTCATGCAAGATTACATGACCCCATGTATTGCTAATATAACTGGATCAGTCTTGTTAAAAAAAAAAAAAACACAAAAACCCACACCCAAACCCGCAAAACACACACTATAAGAACATCAGAATACCATCCACCTTTTACTATCTTGTTTCAGTCATATTATTCCAAATGATTAATCCTGAATGAAAGGGCTGTAAAGCTCCTAGTGCTTTCCTTAATTTATGAACCATCCTAATACAAAATTTATTTGTGATTCTGAAGTTGATTTTCCAAGAGACTGCAGGAAAAATCTGTTCCATTTTTTAACAACTTAACCATGGAAGTGAAGGCCTATTGTAACACTTGGTGCACATAACATTGACAAAATAATGGCATGTTCATCTTGGACAAAGCAACAGGTATGTGCAGATACAAAATATAATCTCATGTACACCTGACCCTAAAATGTTCCCTTCTGATGTGTTTTGGGTCACAAACCGTATTTTTATTAAATTTCCAAAAATAATTCCAAGGTAATTCTTTTGCAAGATACAGTGGTTATAGAAGAAAATTACTCAAAATATAAACCCAAGGTGTGAATAACAGACTACAAAAAACACGGTTTGTTCTGCAAAGGAATCCATTGGACCTAAAGCTCTTATTGTACTACTCTTATCTGAGTGGAGGTTTAGCTTTTTTTTTCCTGAGGGAAAAAAATGTAACAACATCTTTAAAATGAACTACTTGTATTTAAGATAATTAAAAAGCAGTAATATCATTTTGACAAAACCATTTCATTTTCAAGACTTTGTTTGCAACAGAAAACCATAAGAGAATAGAAATTCTATTAGGAATGTACTGTATATGTCTCAAATTTAAAACACTAAGATGCATTAAAAAGCTATTAAATGTCTTGTTAATCCTGTTCCTGAAAGACGTATGGTACACTCCATGTTGAATGTAAAACCCTTCACTTCAGTTAGATTTCTTGAGATTTGCTTCCTTGGTTTCAGAGCTTTTCTGAGCCATTTTATGACTACTTAAAAAAAAATAAATCGAAACAGTAGTTTATAGGAATCAGTACTATATGGAGAATGGTATGCCACCTGTTTCATGCCAGTGGAGTCATTGTTTCCACCATTATTCCAGACAGCCCTACTGTCTGAGTACCTGTCTAGAATCTAGGGATACATACATGCTTTACAACACTGGTGGTTGAAATATGTAAGATTTTGCAATATTCTTAACGTAGTCCACCACTTTTTCTTCAACATGGATTATATGAGAAGCACAATCATCCCCACAAGGGAAAATACTTCTGTTGATATTTGTCCTTAAAGCAAAATACTAATTAAGTACATTCACTAAATCTCTGGTTCTTCCTCCCTTTATTCCTGTATTTCAATTGATCATTAGACTTAGTTCTAATTAAATAATTATTCAAAAACTTACAATGTTAAAATGTTATCTCAAGTCTCTCAGTGCTAGCGGGGGAACGGGAGAGAAAAAATATTAAAAGGTTTGAATGTAAAATATAAAATACCAGAAAAATTTATTGTGGGGACAAAGAAATCTAATTCTACAGGAACTAGATTTGGCAGATCAGCTACGATCTTTTGGAAATCCTTGTATTATTTAGAAATAATTTGACAAGAGTCAAAGTTTTTAATGAAGCATTTCCGGTTTCTATCAACATTTTCCAGACTTCCTCAAAGATATCCTGGATTGACACTTTTGTCAGTCAGCATTTGAACTTTTAGTATCATTACTAGTTTATTGAATCCATGAATCAGCATCAACTCTCCATGTTACCCACTAAAATTATCAACCACTAACAAATTATCAACCACTAAAAAGGAATGCTCTATTAACACATAACATGCATTCAGGAGAAAACAGATAGTTCCAGTATAGGTTTTGATGGGCCAAATAGAACCACTCTGAGGAACTTTTTCAATTTATGTGTTTTAGAGTCCTTCTAAATACTTTCGGACTGAACCACACCTTCAGTTTCTGATGCATAAAGTTCTCCTCACTCAAAGGTTAGATAACTTTTTAAAAAATAACAGTAACAATTTTAACTTGTAATCTACTGAAGCATTGTTTAAATTAACTTTTTTCCCAATCATTATACATATGCAATTTAATCTACTGCAAATGCTAGTAAAAAAGCTTAATTCAAAATAGTCTTTAGCACTAGACAGTTACATTAAGAATATATTTCTGTTCAAAGATGAAAAATCATTACTTAGCAGTGCCTACCACTTGAGAAAATGTTGGAAATATTGTAAGAAGAACTGATTTTTACTACTTCTAGAACATACCCCTTAAATATTGAACATCATACCAAATTTAACTAATTATATAATCAGGCAACACAAACATGATCATCTTATTCTCTACTGTAAAGCTTAGGAAAGAAAAAATTAGGCAAATGCAGTAGGGCAGATGGACCACAGGAATGATTTCTCAGCTTCTGTAAAGTAAACTTCATGCTCATCTGGCCTCTATACACCTTCTAATAGTGCAACAGCACCAACATTCTCCTCTTTAAGCAAAGCAGCACTTGGAACTTCATTTGTCACAAGAGCCACTAGATATTTTACTCCGTTTTTGACTGTCACTTCTGTTCCTGTAGCTTTGAGGAGATCACATTTACACTTGAGACACGTCCTATGTCTTAACAGGCAGGGCTCAATGCATCATCTTCCATGGAAAATATGGCTGCAGCTCAAAATGCACACTACATCTCTGGGACGCCGAACTTCTAGACATACTAGACACTATCTGAATCAGGTTATTACCTGTCTTTACAATACATATTTCAAGCTGCATAACAGCTTTTTTCACTTCTGTTAAATCCTGGCATTCTGGATCCAAGCTATTAGGTACCGTGTATGTTCCAGCACAGTAATAAGTGTGTGACGGCACTTAGCCACATAACCGAGCCAGCAATGGCTTGGTACACACTCCAAAGGAGGTCATGGCCTGGGCCACTGATGGGCCAAGAACTCCTCATCTGTTCTCTGAAAACCCACAAAGAAGCAGAGTGACCCAAGTGAGCACTGATGCATATGACCTTGGAACACCGATCATGCGGTTCACACATGAATAGTGGGTGGCTTTTCCCAGACTCGTTTATCAAGGAACAAAGAAGGCCATGGGTACAAATCTCACACACACCTTTCCCATTGCATGTAATTTCACTAAAAGCCAACCACTGTGTTCCGAATATATGACAGATGAAGTGAGTTTTCTTTGAGGTCTCCCAGCTAAACAGCCTGGCTGCATTCCCTTGAGCTGGGATGCCTCTCAAGGCTGAGAGACCCTTTACCAATAGCAGATCTTTGGTAAGCAATCAGTATCAGGCATAACCTTTTAGTACGATAGCTTTTGACTAGTGCCTTGGTAGCTTTGACTTGTGCCTTTGTACTTCTGAATCACTGCTCAAACGATTGTGCTGCATAGTAACAGAGTGAGCGTTGATGTTGAACTTTGTTTAATTGCCCTTTCACAACATCATGTTATAAACACTTTTGCTAAGCCTTTCACAAGGCTTCTTTAAGAAATCTAAATCACCCATTCATGACAAGGTGGAATAAAAATGACAGCCCTTACACAAAGAGAGGGCCTCTAAATAATAGGTCACCCAGGAGTTCTGGTACCCTCCTACTTCTGTTGCTATGATTACACATATGCCATTCTGAATTCAGCATAAAACGATCTTTTCTTCCAGACTACCAACCACAGCTGTAACAGGAATCCCTGCGCTCATGCAGACCATAGGAAATGCTTCATTACCTACACTTGAGCATTCATAAATGATTTCATCAACTGCTCCAACTGATGCTGTACATTATTTTACACGTGAAAGTACATGATCTTCTTCTAATTAGAGCTATGCAGGTCTCTGTTGGCCTCCTGAACTTGCTAAGGAGCTGCAAGCACTATAGTGTGGCCATTGGGCTAGCACCACCAATCCAAACACATTCTTTCATGGTGACATTCTTCCAAAGACTCGACCAGATGCCGACACAATTGTAAATGTATTGCTACACGACGACCAAATGTTGTCCCTCCTACACCAGCTCACGATGATTGATGAACCAGAGAGTTGACTACCTAGATCTCCAATGTGTTTATTCAGGCCAGTGTACTGCAACTGATGTTTGGGGCATCCTTAAAACACACTAATGTTATAACTGAACTTTTTCATATAACTTAGAAAAAAGATTGTCAAATAAGGCTTAAAGACATTTCTCTTTGCAGATTTTTTCAGAAGAACCTTATCAACCAGACACAGATATACAGCTACTGAGGGCAACACTTTTTTTCTTAAGGAATCATTCTTGTTTTAAAGGAATTTTCTTCTCCTTTAAGCTTACCAGAAGCAAAGCTGGAACTATACTAAGATTAATGGCAACTATGTCATATCAGAAATTGTCAATTAAAATGAAAAAATAAAAATGAACAGAAGTACCTCTTTGATGAACACCAAACAAGGGCAAAAAGGACTTGGATGGAATTCCAAGGAACATTCAAGTTCTTGCTTTTCAGGTTTCTGATATACTTTTCTGACATGTTCTGTACTCAAGCTCCTGCTGTGCTTTGTACAATTACCAGACCTCTTGAGTTTATGACATACAGAATAATTTTTTTAAAAAGGACAGCAATTTTCAGGGTTAAATTGAGCTCTAAAATGTCTGCAAAAGACAGTAATTCTCTTCCTATAAACTAAAAGGAATTGAAATAAGTTTCTTATTTAAAAATTGGATGTGGCATGCATCATCATGCTGTGCCAGAAGCATTACTTGAGGCAAAACAAAGCATAGGACGTTTACTGTGTAATATTAAATTGCCCCTTTGCAGCTACTGCAGCAGCTCTTCAAAGCCTCTCATACCACAGCTCATTAGCAACTCTTGTCACTGTCAACAGCTCTCACCAACTTTATAAAGTCCTTCCTCTTCCACGGGAATAAAAATATTCCCATTTCAGTCCTTAACATGAGCAATGTTCTCTGGGACCAGCTCACACACCCCTCAGTAGTTCTGCTCTAGTCTGAAACCACACCATGCATTGCACCAAGAGCTGAAGGTGCAAAAATTTCTGAGAGTTTGGAGAACAGCTGCCACAACCACGTATTTTAAGCACAAAGGCTTATTCCTAGTAGGAATTAACATATATTATAACCAGTGCTGTTTGCTGCTATACTTGGAGCTGCAGAAAAATACATTGTTTCAGATATGATGTTCTCACTGCACTTATAATAGTCTTGAAAGAAAGAAAAAAATCACTCCAAAAATTATTAAGTTGATGTTTAGATTAGTTCAACTAATCACATTACAAGAACAAGATCATTTTGGGTCAAAAATAAATAGCTAATGTAGTAGCATCATCCATCCAAGAGTAATATTAATTATTTTTATGCTACTTGAATAAAATTACTGCATTGGCTATTGAAACAGCATTTATATCTAAGAAGACATTAATAGTTATCAATGCATTTTAATAGCTACTTCTAATAACTTTTGGCTGCTGAACATGTGTGAAAATTGAGCTAGTTAATGAGATTTGCTCAGTATTTTGAAATCAGAAGCACTGTTCACATTTTTAGAAAAAAAAAAAAATTAAGCACAGCTTGCAGGTCTTCTTCCTCCCTTGTTCTCTTACATACCCTAGAAATATCCTCCAGGCACTATTTTCATTATTTCTAAATGAAATTATCAGAGTTAAAGGGTCCTATTTTTAAATCTATGTAAGTCTTTAGAAGACAGTCCTCACCTTCAGGTAAACAAAAAATAAATTTTAAGAAATTGCACTAATAAACTCCTATTACTCTATTTCAGAATTTCCATCATTATTTTGTTAATAAAAGATTACTTCTCCTAGAAGTATACTACATCGTACAGTTTTCCCTAATTCGAGGGGGGAGRGAAAGCTGAAATAAAAAAAGTCTTAAATTTTGGCTAACAGTAAGGTCATTTATTTCTGTTTGTTTATAAAACCTCCTTAGAGCATCACATTACATTAAGGTGAGAAAAGGAAATAAAATTTAATGCAATAAACCATCATCTTCCAAAGAGGCATAATAATTTAATATTTTTCCTTTTTTTTTATTAATATATCTACTACCCTTCCTGAGCATATTAAGCTATGATTTCCTTTTATCAAGATTAAAGGTTCAGAAACCATCAAAAGTTGAAATCTTTAGGTGATTTACTTTGCTTTCTTCAGCTCTTTTGGGCACTACAGCTGCACACTAGGCATTTACCACAGCTTAGCAACCAACTACCTGTAAAAAAACCCTCCAAAACTCACTCTTGCAAATTAAAATGTGTGCTACTGCTTCAGGGTTACATGCTTGCAAGCCTACTACACTACACTGTGCACTGGGATTGGTTCTTTGCCACTTTTTTCAAAATGGCACAAGCAATTGCCCAATGTCTACCTAAATTTCTCCTCCTGATGGCTACACATTTCACAGACTCATGTGCTGCAAGATTCGTGCCTTGGGCATAAGAACAAAGAGAGGTATAGTGACAATCACCATAAAAAATCCACGAAACAATTTCACCCAGCAGCAGTGTTTTCTCTTGCATTCATTTATTAAAGTTAACCAGACACCCTTTTGGAACAAGCATACTTATCTGCCTTTCAAGGCTGACAACAGGAACAATAGTTTTTGCACCCTAGTGAGACATAGAAAGTTATGTATATAGACTGTTGCCTACATGAGCATGGTTGTGCATTACTTTTGCTATACCTCGACTTGGAACAGGCACTGTGATCTTCACTTTAACAGTACAGTTTCCCCATTGACCGAGCCCCATTGTTCACTGGCTGGCTGAAGCATGTTGAGGGATTTTGTGCACCATGGTATCGGTCCTCAAGTGGTACCAGCATTCTGGAGAACTTATTCTCCAAGTATCACCTGGATGTACAACTCCAAAGGGGTCCAACTTCCCTCCTGAGTGACTTTGCTCACACAGGCAATGAATGTTCACATTATTTTAGATCTCTGCAGGCTGATCCACAGCCACATATTCAACTCTGGCAGGCACAAAGATGAAAATCTTCTTCCCCGAGGATGATGCCTGAGTACGCTCATGCTAGACCCTGCATGAGGGTAATTACAAGCAAGTAATTACCAAAATGACTTCTCATCTTCCAGTTGTATATGCTAGGGAGAAATGAGTTGATAAATAGGTAAAACAACAGCAGAAATAGATCTGCATATTTCAGAATGTTGTGATGCTTGGTTTGTTGAAACACAAGAAGCAGCCAGCTATTAAAAGGAATCTTTGCAATTCTTTGTCCAGTATTGCATGGCAAATCTGATGTGCTGCTGGGGAGAAAACATTGTTCCCTCTGCATATTGCTTTTGTCCTGGCTAGGATATTGTAAGAATGCTGTAGGCAACGCCATGAGGTCTGAAATCACACCTATACAGTCAACTCATCATTCCTATTTAATTGTGGAAATAATGCATATGTCACTGGAGATTGAGCATTTCCATACAGACCTAGGCTTTTCTATCCAGCAGTTCTCTCCTGATAAAAAAGCTGAATTATGCTCATAGATATTTCTCAAGACTTTTAGGTATAGGAGAAAGAACGGAACACACACAGTGGATCTAGAATAAATCATTAATAGTTCCACAGCAGAAATGGTACTTCAGCCGTCAGCCTTCCCAGGAGAAGATGTTAATTACCATCACAGCAAGAAAAACCCAGCCCCATGCTAGACAGGAGATGTTTTCAACATCTTTTTAATATATTGACTGATAGAGACCAGAAGCACAAGGAGAAGCATATTTTATACTGAGCAACACACAATTCCAAAGGGAGGGAGAAGAGTTTTATGCTTTGAAGGACACATTTGTTTGCTTGCAAGTTAAATGCAGGCATTGTCTTGTCACCAAGTCAGACCAGTTACCAGCAACCTATTCTTATGCTATTTTCCCAATTTGTTCAAGAATTGGCAATTAAAGCACACATGAAACCGCTTCAGCAGGGAAATGCAAAGCAGAGGTTTGCCTTGACCAAGTAAGGAATTTATTCCTCCACTGTGTAGGGCTTCAACATGCTCTCTGTCCTTGGTTTTATCCATCACCATCTATTTGGCAAAGAAGTAATTTGCAAAGCCTATTTTTGCCAAAGTGCATTTTCTTGGTTAGTTAAGTGAAATTTAATGAAAGCATTGGGAGCTGATCAGCACATTGCTTCCAGAGTTTCTTTCCTCTTTATAACAGAGCCAACAGCTTGCTCCCCAGTATGCTGATCTTGCCTGACCGGAACTCCTCCCTTTGGTGACCAATGGAAAGCTCCAGGTGACAAAAATTTCAAAGGGTCTATTTTAGCTAGCATAAGCCTGATGAAGCCTGAAAAAGGCTGTTAAATCGAATGTGTAACACAGCATGCCTTGGTGATATCAGTGTAAAAAGACTTACTCTCACTTCACTATTTTCCAGCAAATTCCATAAAGAAGGTGTCCAATCCTGACTATGAGAGAAGAAGGTAAAGGATATCAAAAGCAGACAAAAATAACACAGCAGAAAGAAGAAACTGAAGATTGAAAGAAACAGAGTTCAAAAAGGAAACATATTTACACAGAAATAATGCACAGCAAACAGTGTTGCTAAAAGGATTAGAAAAAAAACCATTTACTCAGCATATTTATCTATTTTACAATAGATAAATCAACATCAACAGATGATGATTAGTTTATGCATAACTACCTGTGGTACCTCCAAACTTGAGAAAAACACACCTGCTTAAAATCAATAACTCACATTTTCATTTGCCTTGCTAAAAAACTCAATTCTCTGACTTTTTGGTGTTTACTTAGTGCTGTACAAAATACAATAAGTCCCAGCACCTTATCTCTTATGATAGTGCTGTCTCTTAAGATACAATCTTACTAAATATAAAATCCAATTTCTTGCATTAACTTTGAGAAAAATTGAAGTAAATGGGCAAGTACAATAAGGAAGGGAAAATAGTCTTTCACTTCTCTGAATTTTCCTCTGGAGTCACTTGTGGTTCTAGTTTTTATTCCACTTGACTGAAAGTGGAAGTTATGTAAGTGACAGTTTTCATCATTGATATTGCACTGCGTTCATTTTGTCAGAGATGAAAAGAACTGGTTATTTCACTTCCCTTTTACTGTCGTCTGCATTAACCATTTTTACCTGAGTATAGATTAATAGCTTTTACTTCAAATGAGCATACTACTATATCTCTATTTTTAAACATGATACCAGGCAGTCTATAGTCAGACCAGGTCTGTCAAGATCCTTTCAGTCCCTATTGCCCACCACCACCCTAAATAATTTCATGCAAAGTGAGGACACTGTTTCAGAACATTTATGTTTTTATGATGAACGCTACTTTTTCATTTCCAATTTACATCTTCTGCCACTGCAGCTGAATGCTCAAAAAGGATGTGGGCAAATAGAAATTGGGCTGAAGCCACTTGAAATGTCATCACATAACATTATTTTTTTTCTGTCTCTGTTTTAGCAACTGAAAAAGTGCCAGCAAACTGACAACTTAAGCAAATAACCTGTCACTTTCCCTGCACTAATTAGTTTTATTGGCTTATTTTTTTGGTGGAGTAGAAAGGGCACTGTTGGGTGGGGAGAAAGGTTAAAGCACTGACTTCACTTTTTGGCCTCGAGAAACTGGAGAAGAATTGACACATCACAAATACTGCAAAACTTGGGTAGTCACTGGAAAACAAAGACAAGAGTAGACCCTCTTAAGCGTTTGAAGACTTATTGATGATGTCCTGTCTATTAATATGGCATCTTTTTCCTACTGTGATCCCCAGGATTTAAGGCAACAATAGACACATGGGAAAATGAAGCCCCTTTCCATCTAAGAAAAAATTTCTTTTGCATCCTGTGAAGGATGAAATAATTTTAACAGCATTCTTGAGTATTAGATGTAGTGTGCAGAAGCAGAAGAGGCAAAGATCTACAAGAAAGAACCACTGCTGGGTACTTCCCATCCCAAAGCCACACAGAAAAGGCTGCTTGCACCTGTCATCTCCTGTATGACCCAACAGCTGCTAGGATAGTTCACTACAACTGTTAAAAAATAATTTCATCATTACTAAAATAAGAGAAGTAAGAACAAATAGTCCAAACAGGAGAAAAGAAGGTAACAACTGTTGTAGGCATCTAGAACTTCATGACTGGAGACAAGTAAATAAAGAGATGCAAACTAGAAGATTAAAGGAGTAAAAACTCATCTAGCTGACAGTTTCTAAAGTCACAGCAAAGAGAAAAAGGAAAGGTCTTGGCATTTTATCTTCATCTGCATTTACACACCAAGAGAAAGGAACCGTCCAGGGGAGAATAAGGACAAACCGTCCTACAGCCCATGTTTAGCTATGCAATTCACCCATTTTACACCCCTTTCCATATGCTGAGCAAGGGTACACCCATCCAAAGGACAATCCGGAGCTCCTAATGCAGGATCTGCTTTGAAGCAGTCCTTAGAGGAACCTTATCTTGCCACAATGAGGACAGAGAAGCTTGTAAAGATTCATTGTCCAGAGTGTTTTACAAAGCATCCCAAGGCAAGTGGCATGAATGCCTTCCAGAAGTTCTAAACTGTCACAACAGAAGACTTCAAATCATTTGGGGAGAAACAAGATGGAACAACACAGTTGAGTTTAATTGCAAGCTGATGTGATAGATAACACTAATTTTATTATGAGAATGTATTTGGTGTTACAAAAATTGCCTCCTTGCTTCTCCCAAAAGACAATCTGTACTTCAAAGTGTTTCTGTTTTAAGAGGAAGATAAGAACAATGGAATATGAGTGCAAATGCAGGCAGGGACAACGCATCATGAAAATGGGAGTGCTCAGGGAATTGTTTGTTATGTCTTTGCACTTAAAATGCACTATTATTTGTGTGGACATTTCTCAACAGGAATACCATCTCATCACTCATTAGAATGCATTTCTATTCTGGAAAGTTACAAAGGATATTCAGAGCTGGTAGACACTAAGCCATTGGCATGTAGGATTTAGCTGCTAACTGTAGTCTTATAAATATTTTTATTCCAATACAACTTTCTTAAAAAGTCAGCCTTTATCATAAATACATTCCCTCTGTCCCCCTTTGTAAAGTGTAATCTTTGTGTGTCTAAAAACAACAATACATTTTCCTTGATTAATTTTTCACACGAGTGATCAATTCATGGTGTTGGCAGGAAAGTTATAATACACAAAAAAGCTTCAAAATGCATTCTAAATCTTAAATATTTCCTTAGATTTAATAATCACCCAGCTGGCTACACTTCAGACAGCAATGCTTCAACGCGAAGATTAATGAACAGTTGGTCTGCAGCTTAATCCCTCTAGATTTTAGTAGGCAGAATGCAAACTTTTATAAATTCGACTATTTTTATGCATTCCAATTATATGCCAAGGTCCAAATAGCTTTAATGATAACTTTGAGGCTTCTTAGTTACAGTTTGCTCTCTCTTTAGAGTACTTATGTTTTAGAAAATATTAATTCACTACACTTCAGCATTCTCTAGACCATTTAAAAGATTACTTTTCAATTTATCAAGTCAGAAACACCTTCAATTTCTTATTTATTTATTTTATACAATCATCAGCTATTTTGCCTTGCTAGCAGTATATTCTATGGCAAAGATTTAACTGATCAAACAATTTAAGACACAAAAAGTGAACAGTAACTTCTTCTGTACAGCCACTCTCTACAGCCACACCAGCCACTTATTCCCTCTACCTCTTACAGGAACAACTGTTGCCTGTCAAGCTCCTGCTGCCCCTGACCTCCATGGTGCCCATACTACTCAGGTTATGCCTGAAGTCCAAAAGAATGGTATAGTTGACGTAAAAAAACTTGCACCCAGATTGGGACAACAGGAAAGACATTGTCCATATGCATTTATCCTCCTCCCTCAGCATTTCTACAACCATGCCTTTCCTTTTCCGTGCTTCCAGAGGGAGGTGCTGATAATAGCAGAAAAACCTATGAAACTTCATTTGCACAATGGGGCAGTCTGAAATTATTACAGTCAGAGGAACCTCTTTCCTAGAGATAACTACAGTTGTGCACCAAGGGACAAAACCTAGTTATCTCTCCACTATAATTCAAGATCCTGCAAAGAGTTTTGTTGGACAGTTACACCTACAAGCAAGAAAAAAAATCTTCATAGAGCTCTTATAATTGAGGGCCCCTCCCCAAAAAAACCCCAAAGCCCTGAACTTTTTTGCTTCACAGTTCCCAGCAACAAGTACAGAGTGGAGAACTGAGGGCGGAAAAAGAAAGAAAAACCACCACCATGATGTTGAAAAGTTTCCTTCTCCAGTTTGCTCCTAGTCCTGTTTCAAATTCACCATAACAAGACTTCACCTCTTTCTCTTATCTCCAATTATGGGCACTGGTTTCAATAAACTAGAAAGGTACAGGAATATATGTTTATTTTTCAGCTTTGTCTCTCAATTGACAGTAGCACCTATATTCCAAAATGTTTTCAAGCTAAGCCAGTCAAGAGCTTTGGAAAGAAATGCAAATGGTTTACAAGTCAAATGTAATAAGCAAAAAACCATTACCCTCCTGCTGTAAAAACACCAAGATAAAACTTAAGTTATTTGGTTATTGTGACTAGCCTACTAGTCAACATTGTAATGCATTTTTAATGCCCAGAGAGAACACACATCTCATCACCCATAAGGCTAAATCCTAAACACTGCAAAGCCAAAGTCTGATCACAAATTCATCTCGTCTTGGTCTTTGTACTGTTATTCCACTCAATTTCTAGTCATAATTCCACTAATGCATAAGATTTTTCATTTTTATTACAGCTTCTTTTAGTCTATGCTGAAAACATATTTCCCACTTATCTAAGACTTGCACTGATCTAAGTAGTTTTTATAAAAAAGGTAACTCAATTTTGCGTCAGGCTATTTGGAAACATTTGCACTATTCATCTGCCAACTTCTGAAACACATTACTCATACCAAGAGCCTTCTGTCATCTTCTAACACAGATTTTCTAATTTGATGGTCCAAAGAGCCCAGAATAATCCCTCAAGGCTTTTTATTTTAATCACAAATTTTATGACAGCCAGAAACAACATCCTTATCATGGTCACTTCTACAAATGATTGTACCTTTCAAGACACTTATTATTACAGACAGGTTAATTTACTGTTGAATTTGCATCTATATAATGATCACTATTTAAATACTGAAGAAAACCCAGTTACAATAGACACAGTAAGCTGTATATTTAGATATTGTATTGTGGTGTCATTTCAGAATTCATGCCTCTATTCAGTGAAATAATTCAGATTATCTCACTCTCACACTAGGAATTGAGTCCATAAAACTTGAAACAGGCAAAAGGCTAGAGAATTTGAACACGTAAGAGGTAAAGGTTAAGAAAAGAAACAAAACTCTAACAAGAAACATACTATTAGCAGGTAAGTCTAATACTTGTTGCAGTCACTAGTCAGTACACAGCTGCTCGACAAGACAAAAAAAGTGAACTTTACGTTCAAGTCAAGGAGAAAAGAGTTTTTACAGGATCGTCAGATTTGAACTACAAAATCCGGCACACGGGAGTAAAGCTGTATAGCAGCTCTGCCACATCCCAGAGCTCATGAAGCAGCCACAGCAAGGAAGATGCACACATCTACGAGACACATGCAAACTACAGCAAATACCAGAACATTGCTTCAGCATTACCTGGAGCTGCCCTCGTTCTCCTCGCCCAGCACATCCAATTGGTTTTGGCAGGCACTTCTTCACATGCTCACAGAGCCAAGCTCAACATCTCGAGATAATATACATTTTGGCAGGTTGCATTTGGAATCTGTCTACATTAAATTATACAAAAAACTGGAGCTTGCAGGCACAGTGCAAGGTTCAGCTCCAGCCGTGCAATCCAGAAGCAATTAGAGCTGTAATGTCATCAAGTAAGAAACTGGCAGTGAAACAATCATAGAGGCAGTTCATAAACACATTGTCAAAAGGCAGGAAAACTTCACTGTCACTCTTAGCCTTTGCTCTTTTGGGATGCAAAGAACAACTGACATCAAGAATGAAACAATATTGAGCTACGCAGCCACTGCTAGATTTAATAAACCCTACATTGAAACTTAAAAAAAGGCAGTTATGTCTCAATGCCAGTAACAGAAACAAACTTACACTGAAATTTGACCAGATTTTCGCTTTACTTTGAATAAAGACTCATGCTAGCTTCCCAGCAATGCTTCTCTGTACTTAATTAAAAACAAGATGCTACGTTTTTAACAGCTTTTTTTATTCCATTTTAGTTAAGACTCTATACCAACTTTGTCCCACCTTCGGTCTAAATTGAATGCATGAGAAAATACCAATATTTCCAGATTCTAAGGCTATATCTAAAAAATATTCTAATAAAAGAAATAGTAATGTAGGAGAAGGAAACTTTGAATACCAAGAGCTCAGATCCACTGGGTAATTTCAATTTTCCCAGCAAATTATTAAAATTCTAGGTAAAAGAAGCAGTCTTCAGCAGAAACGCTTCCGGCAATCTGAGACTGGTGGCCACCAAAAGGCTGCCAACACCTCTTGCCCAAGTTCCTCATCAAGTGTTCAGTGGCTACCTGGCAGCTGACTCAAATCTGCTGATGATCTCAATTCCATGAATCAGTAATATAAATCAAGGGCCAGATCCAGCTGACAATTAACAAAAAACGGATAATATTTGAAACAACTTGCTCCATCTCTCTATGAGTTGACAAACCTGGCTCACAGCTTGGCTATGCAGTGGGGACAGCAAGATGGGAGGAGACAAATCCTCCCAGGGGCAGTTTTCACTAAGGTCGCCTTAAATTAATTCTCAAACCACTATATTTGAAAGCATTTCACTCTTTCCATTTATTTAAACCATCAATTACTTAAGTAATTGTGGCATACAGGCATCAGAAGCCCTCTATAATGCAAGGAGCTGGGGAAACTCAGGGACAGACCTCAGAAGGACCCTGCAGCTCTGATGGTGGGAATTTACCATGCAGTGGAAATTCCTGACCTAGGTGCCTCCATGTGCTAAAATCATTGCACTTGGAGGTTTGGCATAACATTACAGGGTTCACAGACAAAAAGGGATGATCTAAACACAGACAAAAGGGATGATATCTAAAGATCTTATTTCTCTTTAGAGCTCAAGTGTCAAGCATCAAGCTGGAGGACCTAACTTGCCTCACAGTCCTGGAGAGAAATGGTCAAATAATTTCACTGAGACACAGGTAAGAAGCCACTTCATTCACGATGCAATGATGTGATGATGTGATGATGTGATGTGATGTGATGTGATGTGATGTGATGTGATGTGATGTGATGTGATGTGATGTGATGTGATGTGATGTGATGGAGGTTGCGAGAATGAAAACTGTATCTCCTGTTTTCTAAAGGAATGAATTGTCCAGCAATGAGAAGACTGACTTTCCTCAGTCAAGGAGCCTTCTCCATCTTCCTAATACAGCTGAGACATGGGAAGTTGGCTCTCTGCATTCATAATATTACAACATTCACCTGGGAGGAAGCAGTCTATATTCTTAGTTCCTCCTCTAAGGCACGTTAATCTGTTCTAACAGATTAATAAATAATTAACTAACACGTTAATCTGTTCTAACAGATCAATTAATCTAAAATACATAAACATGAGCATGAATAAATCATGGGAGAGAAGATTAGAGAAGAAAAAATGCCAATAGAGTAGACAGAAAAATAGATAAAAGCTCTGGATAAGCTATTGCTGTTATAGTTCCTAAAGTCAGAAACTGCTTGCAAGCTTAACATGACCTTGTTTTCATCTTTAGAAAACAAATATTTGACCTTCTGAGCAAGAAATCTCATTCAGTTACCATATGTGAAGTCTGATAACTCAAGGGAAACCTAGCTTATATTTAACTAATATATCAAGGCCATAGCTATTCTGATCTTAAAGGCTCCGAGCAACCATCTCATATGGAGGTCTGCCCCAAGAGTTAATGACTGTCATACTGTCATACTATTTTTTCTTGTGTTAACAAGTAATATAGCTAAAACTGTATCTCCTTTTGCCAGACTAAAACTGGTTTAATAGTAGTTATAGGTAGCAGTTAGAAAAGATGCTGAGGAATGCATTTGGAATTCTAATTTATAGCACTGCTTGTTTGGGTTTTTTTTTAATAAACTACAAGAAGTGCTGAATCAAAGGCAGAGAACATGCATCTTTGTCTTGGTAACTATGGAATTTCTCTTCTCCTCTTCTCCCCATGAATATTTCTCTTATCTCCTACATTTCATATATTCTCAGTTATACTAACATGATTGTTACCAGTTATAGTTGTTTTACACCCAGTTTAATTGCAGCCTCTCCTTCCTCGTAGATAGGGTTACTTTTATTCATCACATTTGCAACTACAGTTGAAGGGTAATCAACTTTTTATTAAACTGCTCCTAATTTTAAACATCCATTTTCCCCCTGAAAACCAGTGAATCTTAACAGTTTCTTAAGCTTCAGGAAGTTTAGCAATTCTTCTACACTTAGAAACTGCGAGAGTAGTTGCATTTACTCCAGCAGCCTTGCTGAAGAGTCCTTGTAATCCGCACACTGGTTTATAAATAAATATAAATTATATACACATAAATATATACATATACGCACACACACATATGATGTCCTTTTCTATGGCTCTTTTAYTTCTGCTACATCCCTTTCTGGAGATGGAACAAATGTAGCCATAGAAAGCAATTAAAGTCATTAAAATCATTGCAGTTTGATATCCTGGGGTGCATTGGGAAGAATGTGGTCAGCAGGCTGAGGGAGGTGATCCTGCTCCTCTATTCAACACTAGTGAGGCCACACCTGGAGTGCTGTGTCCAGTTCTGGGCTCCTTAGTACAGAAAAGACAAGGAGCTACTGGAGAGTTCAGCAGAGGCCACAAAGATGATGAGGGGTATGGAGCATCTCTCTTATGAGGAAAGACTGTGGGAGCTGGGCTTGTTCAGTCTAGAGAAGAGAAGACTGAGAGGGGATGTCATTAATGCATGTAAATATCTCAAAGGCAGGTGCCAAGAGGATGGTGCCAGACTCTTTTCACCAGTGCCCACTGAAACGAGGAGCAATGGCCATAAACTAAACCACAAGAAGTTCCAACTCAACATGAAGAACTTTACACTGAGGGTGACAGAGCACTGGAACAGGCTGCCCAGGGAGGTCATGGAATCTCCCTGTCTGAAGACATCCAAAATCCACCTGTACATGTTCTTTTGTCACCTACCATAGGGGACCCTGCCTTGGTAGAAGGGTTGGACAAGATGATCTCCAGAGGTCCCTTCCAACCCTAACTATTCTGTGATTCGGCAATTCATGCAGAATAATTATGGTTTTGTTTTCTTTCTTGAGTAGTCTTACTTCTGCAGACTTATAACTTGCTCTCTACAAATCATAGTTTGGTTCCTGCCATCTGAAAATATGCTGCACCTGAAGATATCTGTCCCCTACAAATGAGGACCATTTGCACAAGTACTCACTTGGACTACCGGAAATTATTTTCAGCTTTTAATATACATGCTCTCCTTAACTGACATTTCTTTAGATTGCTTTTTACTATTTATTGAGGAGTTTTACAGGCTTTTTCCTATTTTGTCTAAGATAGGATGCTATGATTTCATTTAGAAACAATACAATATATTGAAGTTATTGCTTTCTCCTATGGCTTGTTTTTAAAAATCTGGTACAATCTTTTTCTAATTTTCATCAACCTAGTTCTTTTCTGGCTTAGGTAATGCCCATCTTTTTCATACAGCCCTCTGACTGTCTAAACTTTAGCTAGTTCTTAACAAACCTCCTTCTCCTCGCAACATTTTCCTCAAGAACATACTGAAATGCTCCCAGCACAAGGCACAGGGCCAGCTAGAGGCAGGATGAGCTTCAGAATGCTGCCATGGAAATTCTACTCTTTAAGTCCTATTTTTACATGACCCAAAAGATAATCCTTAGAAGTCCTATATGAAAAATCATTGCAAGAAGCCTTAAAAAAAACTGATGGTATTTTACAACCAGCTACATGAAATCTCCAATCAAAGCCACCTAAATATAATTTTTCCTTAACTTTTCCCCTCCTTGTAACAGAAATTAAGAAGCAAGTTTCTCCCACTCTCAAACATAAATCAGCAGACTGCATGAAGTACCTTCTATCTGTGAAGCTAATTTTTCTGTATTTCTTATCTTTATGACTGTTGCTTTCATTATTGCTTTCATATTGAAATTTTCATGGCCACAAGACATATACGATTAGAGCTATTTTTAACATAATTAACACTTTTTTTGTTTTGGGGTGTTTGAGGTAAATTTTTTTTTGCAGGCAAGGCTGTTTGCTTTTCACATATTTTCTTTGTGGCTGAATACATCCTTTCATTCCCTACACTTGGTTATCCTCTTTCTCAATCAGTGCAATACAGTCAACGCTGCCCTCAGCAAAGTTTATTTTCCAGAAGTGTGTCTCAGGATGCTGTTGGCAGAGGAGCCCTGGGAAGCAGCACTGGGTGCCTTGCACATGGCAGCAGTCTCAGATCAGCTATCAAACTCACAACCCAGCCAGCAGCATCCCATATGGTCAGCACTCTGCCTCTCAGGCCCCATGCAGGTCAACAGGGCAGCCATCCAGCATGGCATGGAGATCCAGGAACAGGACAACTGCAGTACTCAAGAGAAGAAAACCAGAATGACCAACAAGATTTATTGTTGCTCTGGCCATGGTTGTGGCAGTCAGGCAGCGTGCTGAAGAAGCACAGCCACTGTATGAAATGAGTGGCAACACCAACACACTCAAGCTGAAAGTTATTTCTGGGACCTCCTGACAGACTGCTCCATCTGCCCTCCTGAAGGATAATTTTTTAACGTGGCTTAAGTTTCCCTGGTACCCAAATGCTGTTACAACAATTTTCCTCTGCTGTACCCAATTTGTTTTCCTGTCTCTAGCTTTCAGCTTTCCTAATAAGCTGTCAATTAGTTATGCAAATTTGAAAAACAACCATTCAGCTCTGCTTATGACAACCTGTTGCTCGTTGCCATCCAAGTTCACTGGGTCTGTACTGCAGATGATGCATTTGATTATCAAGCCCAGCCCTCACAGAAGGGAAGGCAACACCAGCAGTTTCTGTGTAAAACACAAACTTTTACGCTAGAACTGTAAATAACTGTGTGCAGTTTTGGATGCCATAAATAAGAAAGATATTAAACTATTGGAGAGTGTCCAAAGGACAGCAACAAAGATGGTGAAGGCCCTTGAAGGGAAGCCGTATGAGGAGTGGTTGAGGTCACTTGGTCTGTTCAGCCTGGAGGAGACTGAGGGGAGACCTCATCGCAGTCTACAACTTCCTCATGAGGGGGAGAGGCAGACACTGATCTCTTCTCTGTGGTGACCAGTGACAGGACCCAAAGGAATGGCCTGAAGTTGTGTCAGGGGAGGTTTCGGTTGGATATCAGGAAAAGGTTCTTCACCCAGAGGGTGGCTGGGCTCTGGAACAGGCTCCCCAGGGAAGTGGTTACAGCACCAAGCCTGACAGAGCTCAAGAGGCATTTGGACAATGCTCTCGGGCATATAGTGTGACACCATCTTGGGGATGGTGTTGTGCGGGGCCAGGAGTTGGACTCAATGATCCTTGTGGGTCCCTTCCAATTCAGCATATTCTATGCACACAGAATTCCCACTGAGTTTTGGTCTGTTATTCAACCTTCATCTGAACAGATAATCACCAGAAGAATCTGTTTTAAACTCTGCTGTTTAAAACACCATGTCTCCTTATTATTGAGTAACTCCAAACAAATTTCAACCAACTTCCATGAAAGGCAGAAAGCAGGTTTCCGGGCCTTGCACAGGACGTGTTTAAACTTGGCACAGATCTAACAAATTGATGGGGATTTCTAGTTTAAACAGCCCTGTCAATCCAAATGCAAGCACCAGAACCACAGCATTTCTATAAAATGTAGCCTGATATGCTTCTCCAGTCCAGAATATATAAATTTCTGAAGGCTGTAATGTGATGAGTCCCTTGCTGAAGCTCTATTAATTAGCTAAATGTGTGCTGCTGAATTTTAAATGTAAACAGCCTCCCTTGTAGTTGTTCTTCATGAATGCATTTTATTTTACTAATGGGCCATGCTTAGGCCATCTGTCCAACCCATGATCAGGCTGACAGGTAGCAGCTGGATCTTGTCACACAGCTACATGTGAATTACAAATGCTCCAAGAACATTTCACAGAAATCACCTTTAGAAGTGTCATTTTGTGACTTTTTCAGACTTCCATTTTAAGCTTCTATATATTCCAGACCCACTTTACCTTCTTTCACCATAAAGCTTACTCAGTTAATGAACAAAGTAAAAAAAAGACAAACAAAAAAAAACCCCAAAACCCAACACCCCACCACCACACACAACACCATAGTAGCTTAGGTATTTTACATCTCTGAATTGCAATGGGCTTCTGTCTCCAGTTGATTTCAACCAGAACAGCAACTGTTCCATGATCACAAAATTTAGAAATATGTTTTAAACGTAAACAAATAAATGTTTAAAGAATCAATAAAGATTGAGCTAAATGCTTCCATTAGTTCAAATAGTCTTGTTACATTGGTATCCAGCAGAAGAATGCTGAAGTCCTGGACATCTCCTCAAACAAAACAATGGACTTGAACATGCAGCATGTGCATGCGACCTTTCTGCTACCTGCTCTATGCAAAGAACAAGGTGATAAAACCATAGCAATGCTGCTTTAGTATGAATATCAAGGGTCTTTTGGTGGTTTTGGTGCTGAAGGTAACAAATGAAACTCCAACTCACAGTCTGTCATCAGGCTAGCTATAACACTACTTTGACAGCAAAAGTAGACTTCCTTTTCAAATCACCAACTGCTGTGTCAGAGTCTGTTGAGTGGAAAGGGAATGTTGTCTTTAATGAAAGCTGTTAATGTGTCCACACTGCTGTTTAACCATAACCTTTTCTGACAGTTCAACAGCATGAACTTAACATTCATTAACATCTCTTCTAATTTAGGTTAACAAGCAAATTAAGACCATCACCAAAAATTAAATTTGCAGACTACTTTATAAGTAATGTTTTCTACATTATTAACCTCAGCACATTTTAAGAGCTTTCATTAAAAAAGGTTTTTCCCCCCCTCTAAACAAACAGTAATAAGAAGGACTTCTTATTACTGCTTACACTGCACACAACTTTCAGTCTATGCCTGCTGGTGCTTTGCAGACTTCCCTGCCACCTGTATTCACTGTCATTATTACTTTTTCAAAGGATCAGGTCTGGGCTCACAGACAAACACAGGGCTCATATACTTCTAAAAGAAATGTCTTGTTCCTTGACTACTGAAGTTATTCCAGTCCCTGTACCACATGTTATTTACCTACACATTTTTTCAGATCTTCAGGATAACTTACTCAACTTCTTAATGGTTAAATATGAATATTTTGAAAGCAGCATTTGCCTCCTGTCTCACTTTAGGAAAAGACAGATGTACCTTTCCCTTCAGTAGAGGAAATTAGGTTCAAAGAAAGAATTATTGTAAAGCCTACAGCCACTGCAAGTCTTTGTATTTTAAGTCAGGAGAAATTACTATGCATATTCAGATCAAGAGCCATAAAACAATGCTAAGCCTGAAGACACCCACAGTGATCAATCTGATTCTGAAGTGATATATACAGTTCTTCTCAGAGCTAATGGTAGAACAGAAATCTGTATTTAATAAGTGACATCATCTTCCCCTCAACTACTTGAAAATTTCTCAGTGACTCCTGTTCAAAGAGGCCTTATCTTTATAAGGCCTGTGTAACTGTCTTAAAACAGTTCTCACACGTAAATTTTTCCTTTCTTGCTGCCATTTTTTGGTTACAGAAGTCTGACCTCTCCATCATCAAATTGGCTTGTAATGCTGCCAGGCAATTCAGTCTCCTCTTCACAGACCTACAGAATGCAGTTAGATGCAAGCTGCACACCTATTGGGTCATGATGATCCGGCTGGCACATTGGAAGGATTGTAGCCCACCTGCAGTAGTCAGACCCATCTTTGTAATACTGCCAAGGAAGCAAAAGCTACATACTCCTGGGTCCATCCTCAAATGTAGAAGAGCCTTCCTAGCTTAGTGTCAGAAACAAGGCATCTTCCAGGAGAGTATTTTTCAAGTAGATCCTGGGGTGACATCTCAACTTTTATTTCAGAGGTATCCATAAAAAGGCTTTTGGCATCCATACGTATCTGGACCAATTGCCACTACCATGAGTCCTGTGTGTTTAAAGCTCGCTCCTCTAACTGATAAACTCGTTACTCACACAGGCGTGATGACTCATCTTGGACTTCTATTCATCTTCTCTCCACAGCCTGTGACTGGTGTGGACTTGGATCTGTCCTTCCTTTCAGTCTTAGCTTTGAAGCTCAACACCAGTGTTGAATGCATTGAACTATACTACATTCAAAGTAGCATAATGGTGGCATCAGGGGAAGTCAAGTAGGGAAGAAGGACATTTTACTTTTTCCTTCTTGATCAGTTCTTCATCAGCAGAAACTGACTTTCTAAAGCAGTGCTCACTGCTAGCTGGATTAGAAAAGTGGTAAATCTCTGTCATGTGGAAGGATGAAAGCTTTAGCTTACTTCCCAGTGAGCCTTAATGGATRTGCTCAGTAGTCCAAGAGAGAAAGAGAGCTAAAAGCATCACAGTGAGCTGCACAGCCATGGAGGAGCTGGGGGTTCCCAGCACACTTTGAGACATTCTCCTACCCCTCTGAGCCCCTTGCCAGAATTAAGGCACAGAAGACTCATCAACTCAAGGCACGCAGTGAAACAGAGGGAGATAAATGGAATGCATCACTTCTTTTTGTTCCCTTGTTTCATTTTATCAATTGTATTTGCAGCATATCTGAAGCACAGTCAGAAGGCTGGGAGTTGGAATAAAGCAACAGAGATCTTTTACAATTAATCACCAATTACTGCTGTAAGTCTCACATCAGAATTGGTATTTCAAAAGAACTTTTTTCTCCAGTTATAAAAATTGTATCAGTTACTGGGACCCCAAGGACCAGCTTACTTGGTCTTTTCACAATTGAACATTTGTATAATTGTTAGGACAGTATGCCACTGTCAGAAGAAAAGTTTGTATTTTAAGATTACTTCTCTAAGTCCATTATTTCTTCCCAACACAAGCAGAGAAAAAATGGTCAGAGAGCAACTAAAACCACTTCCACTAGAGTGACCACAAGGAAATTAATTGATTGTGGAGATAAGACAACAGGGCTTCTAAAACTTCACCCACATGCCCTCCCAGAAACAAACTTCTGAGAAATGAGAAAAGGAAGCATTTTAACAACTGATGCAAGGCTCATTTTCCAGATACAGAAGTGCCTGCAGAGAATACAAACACAATAACCACAAGCTCTTCCTGTTGTTCAAAGACAAAATTGAAGAACTGGTTAATTGCCTTATGCTGTTACCAGTGATGGAAATGTGGACAGGTAGACGATCTCCCTGAGCCCTAATCACTGGAACTGTGGAGGACACTCATGGAAGTCATTGTGTGAGCCTCCCCTGCTCTGATATTTTTTCATCAGAAAACTCCTTTGATTTGGCAGTATCTGACAAAGGATACTGAATACCTTGGATTTTGATCTAACACAATATAGCTGCTTGAATGCTAGTAAGTTTGGGAAACTTGTTCATTGCCTTTTTTCAAAATCATGTTTTGTAAATGATTTGGCTGTTTGGTTTTGGTGTTTTTTTCATAGCTTTCTGATAAGTTTTATTGAGCTACAAAAGCTCAAAAGCCAAGAAAAAAGGTAACTTGCTTTCCATTACAAAAGATTAAACTTTAAAATTACAAAATTATTTAACTAAAGGCAAAAATAGAGGATACTTTCTAATTTGCAGATTTATCTCAAATAAAAGACTTCTGCACTACTGCCCTGGAGGAAGGTGTGAGAGATGGCAAGAGAGTAAAGGCAAAGGGGTTTCAGTGGGCATTTCAGTACTGCTGATCACATTGCATGTGTCACAGCTCATGACGACACTGCCGAAAACAAGGACAGAGCTAAACACTTAGATTTGCTTTGTTTCATTTTGCTTCCATCTAATTTAACTACTTATAAAGGAAATACTCCTGAAAGCATTAAAAACTGAATTGAATTCAAAGACATCCAGTAAAACAGTGATGGGATAGTATTAGGATACTGCCTCTTGTAATTTGTCCACAGGTTTCTACCACAGCATTCTAGATTCTCTGGACATAAACAAACCAAGGAGAACAGCTAAGAAAGACCAAATAAACGAGCTGTAATTTAATATATAAAGTGACAAAGGCGTACTCCTATCGTTTATGTTCAAAGAAAGATTATAGAAGATTTGCAAGTGAACAGACTCAAAAGAGGGAGATAAGTGTTTATTTGTGACTACTTTTATGCTGGTCAGGAATAAAGATTTGAGAAAAGCTTGGATTTCATTGAAATTGAAACCTCATTTCTAATTGATGTACTTCTCACTCTTAGACTTGGAAGGCTCTGCTGCAGTAGTACCTGCACACAAGGAGTAGGTAACATATTTGGAGCATATTTATCACAGTGAAAATTGCAGAGACACACACAGAAACAAAGGATGCCTGCTGCTCTCAAAGGAAAACCTTTCCTAGTTTCGGAAAGGTATACCAAGACCAGAAAACTTAAATGTAACAAAAATCTCAAGGTCTCATCCCCAGTAGATTATTTATTTTCTCATGCTGAGCTGCAAACCAGCATGCTGACACTTCAAACTGAAGGGAAGTGCTGAAAGCAATGTGTTGCTCATAAGTTCCAAGCACCCAGTTGCAGCTTTCTAGCTGGGCAGTGCTGCGCTAGTAGTGTGGTGAGCATCTTAACAGTTACTTTGCCATCAGTTCTGAACATATCAGGAAGCACAAAGATGTCCAGAGAAATCAAATCACATGCACAACTAGGACCATACGGATCTGTAAGTTCAGATGCAGAACTGCATCTTTTGATTGTTTCATAAGAAAAAAGAAAAAAAAAAACTAACCAGCAGCATGATCTCTAATCATCTCGCCAGTCGCTGGCAACTGTGCAAACAGGCAGGCTGTGTGGGACTCGGCTTTGAATGCTGGAACACATCTCTGTGACCACATGCTGGCAAGCAGACAGACAGAAGCCAGTTCTGGAGAAGCTAACTGAAGTACAGACAGGGTAGCTCTGGGTAAAGCTGCCCTAGACATGTACTCAAAACACCTGCAGAGGTATTCTCCTTCCTTTGCCTCATTCTTAAAATTCAAATTCCTTCTGATCACTCACTTCTGTAAGGGCTATTACCTAGTTGGTTGAGAGGAATTACAGAGCAAAACAAAAAGCAGTACAAAGTATCAGAACCACACCAGGATTTGGGGCTGTGTTTGGAACCCTAAGAAAAGAGAAAGGTCCAAAGAGGGACCATAATAAATGCCTGATATCAAATTATATACTACAGATTAAGAACATGTAGTTTGGTCAGTATTTTTGTTTTGCTAAGGAGGCACAGGACAGACACATTTATACAATGGATAATACAATAGAAGAAGAGATTGTACAGTTCACATTGCAAACAAAGCAAGCTAAGCAGTGACCTTAAATTAATGCAATGATCTTAAGTTAATAGGAAAAACTGAACTAGGAAATTAGGAGAAATGGTTTAATGGCAAGGCCAAGTGGAAAGAAAGTTTCCTTAATGAGGTAGTTACTGTTCACTAGCAGTGCTCAAAGAAGGCATTCAGTAACTGAAACAGACTGGGTAATCTGTTTCTCTTAGTATGCTCTGTTTAAGACAATGCTGTTTCTTGTTGAGAATCTTGGGTGGATAGAAACTTTATTCCTGCATTTAACTTTGAAGAAACCTCTTGCTTGCTCAGTGAGGAGTACAGCTTTTTTAAGGCAACATGAAATAGAAAAAGCCATCTCTATAGTACTTTAGAAAACAAAAGCTTGAGAATAATCTCGTTTTCCAATGTGGCTTTTCAGAAATACCCCATGGCGGGAAATGTAGATCAATAAAAACCTGGAAAAAATCACTAAGAAAATATTTACATCATCACTGTCTGTGTTCTGCCTTTACATTTCTCAGGATATAAGAATTTATATTTGTTGTTGTCTTTTGAAATTAGTATCAGAACAGATACGAAATGGGGTTGGGAGAGATCAGTGAGAATTTAAAACCTCACTTCTCAGTTACTGATTTCTGGATTTCAGTCAAGCATTTGCTGACTTTTTTTATCCCTTACTGCCATATCCTCTCTAGCTTGGTTTACTCAGAGATTAAGAATTCACCATTAAGAGCACTTTGTCAAGACACTGCTTTTAAGTTTAAAAGATTTTGACAAGTCACACATGTCTAAGGATTTGATAGGTAAAGCTTTCTAACACAAAGTAAAACAGTGACAGAGAGGTTCAATCAAAACACACAAACAAAAGTTATTTATCTCACCATCTAGAAATCCAAGAGTAAGTGAAATAATATACAGAGTAAATACCAGTCCTAGAAATTCAACTGAAGGTACATGAAAATGGGAGGTTTTCTCCTTTACTACTTGTTTGTTGAGTGGGTTGGGTTTGAGGTGTTTGGTTGCTTGATTGGTTTGGTTTGGGGTTTTTGGTTTGGGTTTTGGGGTTTTTATTTGTGTGCTTAAAATCAAGAAATCATTTAGATAGTAGTTGCTTGCAATTCAGTGAAATGATTAATTAGATGAATATAGCAACTTTCTACAGTGGATTGCTAATAAAAACTTGAAGTTTAAAGAAATTACACGGGAAAATTCTAGAGCCTAAAGAGTCAGGAGACAAAGACCCTGGCTGGACTAACTTTGGCTCAAATGGAGTCCATAGGCGTCTTGTAGGAATTTTCACTTGTCTTGTATTGAGATACTTCAAGCATACTCTTAATGTGAAACCACACACTTCCCTCTGGTCATGGAGAGAGAGAGCAATTCAGTCATGGCTGAATATCTGTTTAACTGCTGAAAGGAGAAAAAAGTGTCCATTGATTTGGAGAGTCCCTGAGATACTGCTGACTGACACAGACATCACAATATAAAGGCACAAAAGAAAATTAACTGGCATTAACAAAACTCTTAATGAAATATTTTGTGATATTATTTCCACATCCAAAGGGCTTTAAGGGCAGCTCTGTGCTCTGGAAAAGGTAGCAGGAAAGATAACTTAAAAAGATCAAGAGTTGTCATCCTTTCATTATCTAGTGACAGAAAAATCCTTCCAAATAATGATTTTCAGATTAAAAAAAAAAAAGAGAGAGTAAAATGTTAGTAACTCCTGCAAGATTTTGGCAGATAGGATGTTAAACATTTTTTACTAGTATCAGGCTGGCTGAAGAAAATCCCCACTGCTTTTAGTCACCCAGAAGACAGCATCAACAAAAACGCATATAGTCTATGTCTCAATGCAACATGCTGTTAATTGCAAAACCAAGGTCCAGTAAGTTTTGTTTTCCTCTGAGACCGAATAAAACAGCACTGGGATTAGGAAAAAAACAATTAAGCAAAGCAGACTGAATTCACTGTTGTGTAACAATGTGGACCATTGCTGGTTTTCTAATTGGTTTGTTCAGATTAACAGACATTCAGAATTTAGCTAATAAACAAGTAACTAACGTCACATAATGCTTACTACAGTAGAGATACCTCACTACCCAACACTAATTCTCTCTGCAGTGTAGTGTCAGACCTACAAGGCATCCTTATTTGCCTGGGACAGCAACAGCCACAAAACAAACCAAAAGGATACCATTACTGGAAATTTTTTTCATCTAAATTCAATGAGCCATTCCTTTCTCTCTTCCTATCAGCACACACCACTTTCAAATCAAAGGATTGGTATAAGTAATGTACTAAACTCATCAACTACCTACCTCATTTACAAGTCTGAAGTACAGGTCTGTCACAACAGTGCTAACATAGAAACCCTACGGCATCCTCAGTCCTAACAGTGATCACCGACAAACATCATTGTCCAGAGAGACTGGACAGACACAGTTTCAACAGCTAGCAGTACATTTCTGTGCAGATGTACAGCCTCTCTGACACCATACAGGCAGGAGTGAAAAGGGGATTTCCAGTGTGAAAACAAAAAGAATAGTTACATCTAGTTATGTGTAAAGCAAGAGACTTTGTTGATTTCAGCACTGATGTATTTTCCATGCAACAGCAATACAACAGCATTCTCAAGAGAAAGCTGTGCATCACAAAGCCCGCAGTTCCATTCTATCAGGTCTCCTTAGCATGGAAGAGGTCGAGATTGTGTAAAGCATGTTTTAATTTGTTGTATCTTATCTCCCTCTCACTTCTTTCAGGAAATAATTAGATGGCTAAGAGTGAGCCAATCTCCATTACATGCCAAATTGTGGTTGGTGATCCAAAACACTGAAGGCATTAGAGCTTCTTCAACAAAACAGATGACCTACATAAACCTCTGTTATGCATCTTTCTTGGGGGTAGCCTAAAAACTCTTATGAAGCTTTTCAAAGAACTGGCCTAATACAGACGTCTAAAATAACAGCCCCCAATGAACATTCTGACCTCAAGTCTGCCAATGTTGTAAAGCAACTGGAAGGAAAACTGTAAGTGCTAATAAGTTGCAACTACAAATGCATTTGGTGTCGAAATGCTCCCTCACAAGGCAAAACAAGATTATCCTAAAGTTAATATAAGATAGCATATTTTTGAAACAGCTTTTCCAAATGAGACTGAACCAACCATAAATCCCATGCTGGTGTAGTACTCAGGTTTTTGAAGAGGACCTGAACAGAGCAAAAAGCCCATATACTTAAATACATGCATATGCCAATTACAACTTTTGAGAAAAACGAAAGCAGAAAACAGTGAATCTATGCCCTGAACCTCTGTTAGCTTGTACACTTATTAGCCTAACTTATTTAAATAAATGTTGAATCTACTGATTACATTATTTTGTCCCAATAATATAAAACCAGAATGTCCCAACATTTAATTACTATTTATTTTGTGTGTACTATGCTTTGATTCTAATGAATGCTTTTTGGTTCCTTTAGGTGTCATCTTTGTCTCTGAAATATTCATCAGGATCAACTAAGCTTTTTGTTGCCTTGAATAAAAACGGTGTGCCTAAAATAGCTGATATTAAAAATAAAGCTGTAAAAGCAACCAAAGCACCACTTAGTCCAGAAAGCTAGTTCCTTTAGACCCTCACTTCCATGCAAAAAATCTTCAGACCGAATTTTCCATAATTATGGACAGAAATAGCATCATTGTTTCACTCCTTTCTTTGCAGAAATACCTCAACTTTTTTAGAGTAACATTTCATCTTAGTGTCTTCATATAAAAAAGCTTCCATAAACACAATTCATCCTTTTCGAAGGGTAAGTGCAAGGGCTTGCATTAGCAGTTCAGGATTTGGTACCAAAGGAGGTTGGTAATTGTAGGACACTTGGCCTACTTACTGCAGAGGCTGAAAGGTGCCACCTACACACACTGGTATGAAGGAAGGGAAAGGCTTTCTTTTACCATTTAGAAAGATGTAAAGGGCATATTTGGGTAGGATGTAAGCATGAAATTTTTATAATAGGGGTAGTAAAATACAGGAACAGATTGTCCAGAGAATTTGTAGATTTCCCATCACTGGATGTCCTCAAAATCAGGTTGGATGGGACTTTGAGCAACTTATATAGTGAAAGATATCCCTGCCTGTGGCAGGCAGATTGGACTACATGATCTTTAGAGTCCCTTCCAACTCAAATCATTCTATGATTCTGTGACATGGGTCCTCTGCTCTTTCTTATTTTTTATTTTCTTTGTTTTCTACTTTTAGTTCATTTTTTGCAGCCTGGCAGTGCCAAACTATTACCTAGGTTTGTGTACACAAATCACCTCAATTTAAACAGAAAGTATGTTAAATATGATCTTTGCAAACTGGTAAAGTCAAACGAAGTCCAATTTTAATTCTCAAAACACCCCACAGTACTAACTGTTACAGATCCTGCATTTAACGTTCAGATTTAAGCAGCATGCAGTAATCATGGCTTAGAACCACATATTTAAAATGGAGCAGCAAGAAAAACAGGAAAATCACCAGTACATAGCACTTCTTGCAGCTTCACATTGCTTTAAGCAGAATTTGAAAACCTGAGAACTTCCAATCATTACAATATTGAAAAAGTTTTCACAGTATTTCAAACATTCATTACAGTTCTTTGCACCCATTTTACTGATATGTAAGACTGCATAAATTTAAGACTAAAGGATTAGCACTGTGAGTTTAGCCCAAGGTAAGTGCATACCTACTAAAGGTAAGTATATTAAAGGTGGCAAATGAATCTTTTAGGGCTCTGCACAAGAGCATTTTCCAAACTCAATGAAAGAGCATGCAAGAATCAATGAATGAAACATTATCTACTATTTCACAGACAAGTTTTTAAAATACTGAGTTGAACTAAGCAAAAAAAGACTTTATTTCATAAGTTACTTTCTCACTTCATTTTACACTTAGCAGTGTGTCCAATATAATTACTCATAAAAAATTGCCATATGATTGAATTTTTCTCTTTATCCAAAAAGGAGCACCAGCATCTGATGTTCTACTGATTAGAATCTGGCTCAATGTCTGTAATGGAATTTTCCACACACACACAAAAAAATCCTATGCTAATTCTCAGAGAATGATTTCAGAAGCAGAACTGTAAACATTTCCATACCTTCTCCAAAACTGAGATGGAAGAGGAAAACATTTTTCAAGACAATCATACTCACATGTATACAAAAACGAAACTCACTACATTTCAGTGAGACTTTCAGAAAGTGTGGTGGGATGCTAGGAGGAGATTACAGAGAACATGAAAATAACCATTTCTGGAGAATTAAAGAAGAGTTTATGTAACATTTCCTACAATTTTTTTTTTCCTACTACATTTTTAAGATAAATTTAAACCAATGCCAGATTATTCATAGAAAGTCTTAAAAACCACAGCACCATTGGAAAAGACATAGTGGTGGAAATAAGGCACAAGAAATTGACTGGTGTAAACTTCCCAAGTGTTCTGACACAGGAGCATGACTTACAGCACAGTGAAATGAATGCTAAAATTCATATTTACTTATTTAGCAAATAAATTGCTCTTTCTGCAAATATTTATAAAAAAGTAAATCAAAGACTGAGCAATAATAAGTTCCTAAATCCTTGGAGCTTGTTCTTAAGATTCTTAAGAGGACCCATTCTGAACAAACACAGTAATTACAGATTACAGAGAAAACACCTGCAACTAGGGATACTGAATTAACATCACATCCTCAAAACAGACCTTCTCCTTCACATTCAAAGGTAAAGTGGAAAATCAACTGCAATAATCAATACACCCTGGATTTGCAAACAATATTATAATAAGTCTCAAACCATGACTACTGCCTAGGATTAAAGGAAAATTAATAATTTTCAGAACAAAATAATTACTGAGCAGACCATATCTATTTGTTTCCTTCCCTTCAGGTAAAACGGAACTGTAGGTCAGCAACTAAAGCATCAGGAAACTAACACTGAAGTTTGTAAGGTGCTGTATGACAGAAACAAGGAAGATGCCCACAATTCAAACTACCAACAAACATCACCACATGGAAGATGTGATGGACCACATCACAGACATAGAGAGGAGAAAGCATCAAAGCCCAGAATCAACAGAACAGACAAAGAAGTAACAGAGATTATTTTCAACAAATGGGTAACAAAGAAAAGGAAAAAGGCACAAGAGACACATATAAGTAATAATGAGAATATGTGGTCAGATGCATACAATTTGATTAAAATGCATTAAAGAGGAGCAGTAGCTTGAACTAAGTCTCCAGCTGGATTCTGCCAATGTACTGTTCATTAATCTACTGGTGACTATCTACTACAACCCTGAAAAGAAATAAAAAGTGACTAGCAAATGCTGACTCAAACTGCACAGCCGGAAAAGGCTGTGCAAGTCCGGAAGAAAGTCTGTGGAAAGAATGCAAAATGGAATTCAGAGGCTGGGATAAACAAATAAAAAAAAGACTGAAGAACCAAATTACGGTTGGTGTATCAGCTCATGGTATATTAACACAGGACGAAGATTCCATTAGCTCTTGGTGTCATTATATCCTTGACAATAATGCTGAGATTTTTGGAATTCTCTGTTTGAAAGCAGGCACCCAGAACACTTGTACACTTAAATCAAAATGGTGAATGTCTGAAAATAGCTGGAGAATTTGAGCCTTTCATTTTATAAGGCTACTTTAGATTATTATGCATAGCCTTTCATTGCAAGAGCAGATATGCTAAAAAACAGTTCTTGATGTGTCTAAAAATTTCATAAAAAAAAGACATGAAGTAAATCTTAATAAGACAGTTACTGTTTAGACATTTATTTTAAAATAATTTTTATTCACTATAATCTTTTATAATCCTTTTATTCACTATCATCCTTTCCAAAGGGCAGACTACTGCCTCTAACACATCAAACTTTTTACACAGTGCTCTAGAAGAATGAACTATAAACATGATGTCCTTTTCAATTCTGCCCCAAGTTCAGTGTCTTGAGACATCCTCCTACTCTGAAACCTACTGCTGGGCCACTAACTCAGCCTTACTCTGCACCATCTCCCAAATTGTCCTTCCTTCAAGTCTTAACTTCTTCATCAGTTATGATGAAGAAATATACAGAAAAATTGATTACTTTCTAACAACTTCTGTAGTGTTCTCACACACCCAAGTAGTACCTTGTGAATGTTCATATTCTTGTTGTACCTGCAGACCCATGCCCATCTTTTCACAAGCGTTTTTATGAGAATTCCTTAATTTCAAATGCCACAGCATTGATCAGACCATAATTTGGAAAAACTCGCACTGAGTTTAACGGTTTCTACATAGATTTCTATTTCTACACACTGAGTCCATGATTTCAGTACAACGGGAAAACCACTTGCCCATCCGTCTCTTTTTTTTTGTTGTGCAATATAATTTATTATAGCTAAAACCAAGCTAGGACATAAATCACATCTTTTTCTCCTTGAAGAAGAGGTTATTCACTAGCAAACAATAGCTGACAGGGAAATGAACAAATAATATACCAAAAATAAAGCTAATTTTGAAGAAAAAAGACGTGGTAGACTGAAATATGGAAGAAGACCCCTCAAAAGACATAGAAGTTTAACATACAGCCCTTGTAATTCATTGAGCAAGTTAGAAGTTAGATGAAGCAAAATGAAAACACAGTAACATTTACTTAAAGTAATCAATTAATTCACTAGTTATACGCTGCTGACAGACAGGTAACTGTCCTCTAGTCTGGACTTGGACCAGTCCCTTAGGCAATGCAAACTACAACTACAGATCTGCACTGGTGGCTGCAGGCACTGAATATGCCTGGGAGGTCACAGCAGAATGTGAGAGCTGGCCCATCTGCATGGAAAGCTTCTGTTCTTTTCAGAAGGAAACAGGCAGGTCCTCTCCAAAACCTTCTGCATGGTAACTAAAAATCAGAAGACATATTTCTCAGGTTGGTAACTTACAAAGTGCTGATTAAAAGAGATGCCTTAGACATATGGAGATAAAGATAGCAGTGCCTAGTTGTATCAAGTGCTGCCAGCAAGATTTTTAGCACCAGGGGTTTTTCATTTTATCGTCTCTTTTTTTTTTTTTTCTCCTTCTTTAAAAAGCATGAATATTTTCCAGTTCAGTTTCTTTCTTGTGCCCAGGCAGTGGATTTCCACTTTTAAAATGGCAAAGCTGATTTAGGAGGAAATTGTTTCTAGAAGGTCTGGAAGTTCACAGCCCTTGGAACTTCAAATTACTGTCCTTGTATCTGCATTAAAAGGCATACCATGAACATAATACAGAGAACAAAGCACACAGCTCACCTCATAGTAACTTCGCACAGCATTGCAAAATGCTTCATCCGCTACGATTTGTGTCTCCCCATTCAAAAAGGCCTGGAAACGTTCCTTCAGTACCTGTAGCTGCTGCTTGTTGAGCTATGCAAGAAAAAACACAAGGAGAGGGGAGAGAACAAAAATACATGCAGTTAGTCTCAAATCAAAAATACACAGCACTGTACACACTTGGAACCTGCAAACAGGGAAAAAAAGACAGAGGCTCCCTGGCCACCTGGCTCCCTGGTGAGTGGCAGCTCTTCGGAGACTCAGCTGGGCAAGCCAGATTGTGGCAGCCAGACRTGCACACAGGCAGCATGCAAGTGAACCTCTGTTCTTTCCCTGGTGTCCTTGGATTCTACACGTAAGTCGGCATGGATACTTCTTCACAGTATTTTACATGCATATGATGAACATAATGGTTGACCTTCCCCATGGCAGCAGCACCAGCCAATAAAAGCTTAGCTCTTAGCTTGTCTTCAAATATGTCATTTTCTTTTCAGCCTTCAAATGACTGAACAAAACCAATTGAGATGCCTCCATTTTTTGAAGTAATCAAGGCACTACCATTGGAGTGTTTCAACAAGCATGTGCACTGTGAAGACGATGAACTTCTACCCACTGATGCCACAACACTATGAACGACATGAAACAACTGATCTTGGGGAACAGCAGACAAAAGCCTCCAAGACTGACATCCAGTTACATTTGGTGGACTTCCTATCAAAGCTGAGTACATTTTGAAAACAAACTCCTAGAACAGCACATTACATGATTAAACCTTGCAATGAACCCATTTTTATCTAAGTTTAATGTTATGGGAAAAAGCAAAGTTTTGAAGCTCTCCAGGGATCCAGACACAGGTCTTTTGCCAAGGTTTCTATCAACTCTTGAAATACTTAGTAAGATATTTCTCTTTATCAAACCTGTGAGAAGTTTAAATATCACATCAGAGGAGACTGCCACTAACATATTAATATAAAAAAACAACAGGTAAAAATAGTTGGTTTGCTTCTCCAGAAAGTAAAAACTCACCTAACATCTTTATTCCAGTGAGTATTCTTTAACTTGAAATTTAATGCTAAAAAAAATGCAAACACAACTGACTGAAAAGTTTTTTGATCCTTCCTGTATTTTGCTTAAGTAAAACAAACAAACAAATAAACATATAGCCAGAAATCGTAAATATTTTTCCAGAGGGCAGAAAGGTATATTTGTAATGGCTAACTTGTAGCAAATAACACTGCCCCCAATGGCATAAACATTTCTTATTGAAGAATTTTTTGGCATCTACAGTATATATGGTGACCTTAGGCTTTCAGATCTGTTATGTCAACTCTTTGAAGTCATTTAAGCTACAACACTGATATGATTAGCAAAATCTCTGCTATCCTGATAATGGGCCTACCCTGGTCAACTACTATTTTCTTAATATCACAGGAAGATTTTCATCCCACACAAAGTTTGCTAGATTTGCAAACTCACGTGCTTCTTTGAAAAATGTAACAATTTTCTGCAAAACTCTCCAAATCAAATGCAATCCTGAAAGTTGTTCTATTTTGACAGGAAACTGGTATAGATGCCATCTAAATACTGGGCATCAGAAATCCTCTGGAAAAATAATGAAATGTAGGCAGAAGCAATGCAAAACCAAAAATTATGCCTCTGAAAAAAAATCCAAGCTTGTTAAAAATACATGTATTTAATAACTCGATTCCTCATCATAACAGAGCAATTAACAATACAGAACAAGCCTCAGGAGACCCCTACGGGAAAAAAGGCCTCCTGTTAGGCAAGCTAACTTCAACAGAGGTTGCTGTGACTTGGATAAATTTCTTGCATGAACTCCTGAGAGCCGCAGCCTGACACTGACACACCCTATTCTGTACCACTGCTAATTAAAAATCTATGGGAGACAAGTATTCATATTGTGTCTGCACATCCACCAAAAATGGCATCTATCCACCTGCCTGCCAAACAGCCATTCCTTGCACAGAATCCACACGACGGGTGTTAGCTGTTTCTAAAAGAAAATCAAACTTTATTCCACTTCTTTGATTCCCCTTATTCTTTTGTCCTTTTCTAAATATTTTGGACAAGTTATCAGAAAATGCAAATTATTACGGATGGTTTGAGGGTTTTTTCCCAGCATACACTTGTTCTTTTGGGGGACTTAAAAAAGAGACGAGCACTCAAACAGACAGTGCCCCTTTGCTGAGCAAGCAGCTCCTTCATCCCATGGAATATTCACAGCTCTGCTATGAGAACATGCAGGCTTCCTGCCAAAGCAATTATGAAAATGTGTTTTCATGCTCGCAGACTTCATTCTTCAGGTGATTTGCTTGTCTATTACCCACATATCAAACAAAAACATTATGAATAAGGCAATGAAATAAAAATTTTATTCTGACTTTCTCATTTCTAACCATCATAGTTTAGCAAACTGAAATGCCTTTAAAATATTTATATATGGCTTTCATATTCACTGCTTAAGGTAGTAAGAAATTCTAAGGTTTGAGCGGCATTTGAGGATTACTGTATATTTCTTAAATTATTTTGGTTTAGTGCAAAATCTGGATGTGCAGAATAAAGTTCTCCTGCAAAACTAAAAAATATTTCCAATGGAAAATATGGAAAGCTACAACTTGCATTAAGGATGATCTGAAGTCTATTTTACATGTCCCAAGTACTGTCATATATAGAGATGCAGTTAACTGTCAAGATACAGAATAATTTATAGTAGTCTACTGCAGCACACAGCTCCTCTGGGTTTTTTTTACTTGTCAGAATATTGAGTGTACAGTGAATTCTCTCTCATCTCTTTTTTTTTTTTATCTTGGTCATTTTTAATGAATTCATTAACACTCTTCAATTTGCAGCATTTAAAAATGAAACAAAACTAACAGTAAAAGTAATAGCTTAGAAATGCAGAGAGAAAAAAGAAGTCTAATTGCACTGGAATGCTGTAATAGCAAAAGGAGAGAAACAGGTGTTGGTACAGGACATTAGCTCTTGGATACTGCCAAGCAGCTCAACCTGTTGAAGTCTGGGCTACCTTTGAAGTTGTCCATCTTGGTCAACATGCAACAAGAGATGAGGACATCATGCATAATCAGAATCCCAAGAGAAATGCTTAAACTCAAGGGCAGTAAGCCCTGGGCAGATTCTCTTTGATAGGAGTTCACATAATGGAGCTTCAAGTCCTTCTGCAGGAGCACTGCCTTTCAATCGCACCAGCCCCTTCCTCCTCTGCTCTGTGCAAGACCCATACACATCAGACCTTTGTTTTCAGTCCACTCTCATCTTTACTGTCAGTGCCTCTGTTTCTGCATTTTAATTCTAGTAGAAAGAACCACAAACAGGAAATTTAAATTAAAAATATTACATTACTGCATGTACCCCCAAATATAAACTAAACTTGGAATACCACCTAAAGTGTACAGCAAATCCTCACTGATTCTGTTGCTTTCCATTAACCTGCTTAAGTTTTGTACTGCTTATTTGGATTTTGCATGCTCAGTGGTATAGAATGTGTTGTTGTAGCTCTGTGTGCTACTTCATAAACAACTACTACTGCTTCTTGGGAGAATGTATAACTAAATTCCAGTGACTCAGAATATCATATTTGATTGCATTCTGCAAAACGACTGAATATAAGCAAAGACAAATTAAAGGGGAAACAAGATTAACTGTCCTTAAATTTGTTTTTTTGTTTATTGCAGTCACACAAGAGATAAAAATTTTTCTTCTACTCCATCCTGGTATCTTTCCAAAAAGGTAATTTTTTTTTCACTTTACATTTGCTAACCTTAGTAAGCTATCAAAGGATGAAAACATATTTAAGACAGAGTAAACTTCTCAAAGAGCTATTTAATTAAATTAAGAATAACTTTTTCAAGTTGCAGTAGCAATTTAACTAGAGTAATATAAAGGTATGAAAGAGCCTCAAGCACTTAACTATTTAAAAAATTTCTCACCTTGCATTTAACATTTCAAAGAAGTCATATATGTATTCCTCTTTGAGCATTAATTTAAAGATCTGCTTTTTCCCTTCTAAAGTGAAAGTTGGGTATGAAAACCTAGAGGCACTTCTGGTTTAGCTCCACTCATACCTTTAAACAATTTCAAGAAATGGATTTTACAGAATTTACATTGTTATTTTTATAAGAAGACATATTTCAAATAGATCTGGAAGTTTAGGGAGTTATTCCAATGTCACCAATTTTATTTCCTTAAATAATAAATTCCCAAAATTTTGAAGGAAAAATGAAGCATGTATGCATTTGTAAGAGTAATACTGCTTATTTCTCTTTGGAAGACAGAAGGAAAAAACAATCCTATACCTTCGCTGAGCTTGATGCTCGATTAAGAGCACCTTCATCTGCTTCTCACTGCCCAAGTACACAAAGCTGCTCACTACTGCCCTGATCATGTGCAGCCAACAGCAGCTGGCAAAGACATAACTCACAGCACCACTGTCCCCTAGAAAACTTTGGCCTTAAAAATGAACAAGCTTAACACGTGGCCAGTAGGTTGGCCACAACGAGCCTGCCCTCCACAGCCCCGAGCACGGCGGCTGCTGGCTGGCGACATTCCCGCATTCCCCACCAGAGCAGTCAGCCGGGAGCTGGCACTGGAGCAGTAACTCTGAGCCATTGCCACCTTGTGGCGATCCCAGAACACCGCAGGTTGCAGGTCCTCACGCTCCGAGCCGGGATCCGTGCGAGGATCAGTAAGCCCCTGACCTTAACACAAGCAACAGCATTGTTTTTTCTCTCCTCCCACACTGTAGTGTGAAATTACCCTCTTCAGACCATATGGGTATTTTAGGGAAATAGCAGGAGGTGGTGACTGCAACTATAGACAGAGCAAGATAAAATATTTCTTATGCAGACTTCAAAAACATTGGGTTAGGGAGGAGCCAACCAAAGAACCAGTTCCTGAACCCTCAATGCTGCTGTTTATTTTCTGGAGCACCAAACCTAAGTCCCTGAACACTTCCAAAAAATAGGTAGCATTGCTATTTCAAAATTATGCCATTTTGTACAATGCCTTTTACAGCAGCAGTTGCTTTGGAAAAACTTTAGTCAAAGTTACACTTTTTGAGAGCAGAGTGGAAAAGGAGCCCAATGAGGGTTCCCTCAAACAGCTGTCCCTCCCTTCCACTTCAGTCAGGAGATAAATTTTCATCTCCAGAATGAAGAGAAATGAAAGTACAAATAAATCCTTTTCCAGTCAACTTCTCACACATTTCTTTCAACATAACTTTGTTTCTTGTCCTGACAACCTCTTTGTCAAGGGAAAAAACAAAAAAAGAAAAGTGAGAAATTCTATCAAGGACTAACTCATCCCATTTGCCACAATACCACGCTCAAGGATGTTGAGCTCAGCAACTCCCTCCCTGTGTCTACTCTGCAGGGTCTCCCAATTCAGCTGGGAAGCAATACCGGGCAGTTCATTACAGCAGCTTTCCTCTTCCCAAATCAGCCTTAGAAACGGCAGGACTGCATCTAACACTTGAAAAAACTCTCACTCTGTTGCTGAGACTCAAGAGCCTTCACCCCAGACCAACTCTGCTGTAATTCCAGCTTGCCACCACCATCCATGGTGGTGTGGAGGGCTTTATCCACAGGGTCAGACTCTGGAAAGCTACACACAGTTCCTCTGAGAGAGCCAAGAGCAAGCCACAGAGCCTTAGGCTGAACCCATCATTATCCTCTCCTTCCAGAAAAATGAAATGCTTCTGCCACATCATTGCCTGTTAGCGAGCTTCATCTCACACTGGTGATGAGAACAAGCCTGCAAAGCAAGTAGCCAGTTATAAACGGCGATTCTCACTCAATTTCCTCTCTCTCTCTCTCCCATCTTGCCTTCTCTTCCAGGATCTGCCTACACACGAATAATACTTGTATTTAGAGCAGAGATAGAGAATATTCATTTATAATGTATTACTTGACAGATTTTCTTCTGAGGAAAAAGACTAAATAAACAGTATTAGAATATCAGTACTAAGACAGAGGTGATAGCCGTGGTTACTGTGCTGAATTATGCGGGTCTTAATTATGTGCAATAATGGTCCTATACAGCATGTGGGTGGCACACAATATATGCTGTCCTCTACTATTCATTGCATAAACCAGTTTGATTTTCTAAAAAAAGGATAAATATTTTGCTGTCACTTAGCAACCTCAGCTGTTCTTTGATTTTCTTAAATTTGAAGTTATTCCAAGTAAAACAGTGTCTGTAAGGATTCTGTTGGCTGTCACTCTATGCACACTACACTGTGTACATAATCCTGGTGCAACAATTCAGTGTCTTGTAGCATTAAATATTAGATTACCAAAATCAGCCAATACATTTACCCACCACATTTATCATTCTTTATAATCGAACAAGCACAACATGGCATTTACCTTTCACTGGCTTGTTTAAAAACCAGAAACGTTACCAGTAAGGTACTGGTCATTCAATTCCACTTACAGATTGTTTCATCTTAAGTTATAAAGATTTTATGCATGATTAAGTCCAACACGTCAAACGTTTTCATTGTCCAGAGCAGCATATTCAAGATTCTTTGACAGAACTGTAAAACATCTCACAAGGACCAGAGGGTTTGGGGGTTGGTTTTCTTCAGGGAGTAGAGGTGATGGCACAAAAATCACAGGCAGTGAGCAAAGCAAAGTCTGTTTTATGTGAAGGCATTCAAGTGTACCTCACTGACTGCAAAAATATAGAACCAAAGACAGATTCCAGAAAGGTCAGACTGGCACCTGAGAGGAAAAGAAAAATAGGTATTTTGAGAATGAAGAGGAACAACTATTTTGTGGAGGAAAAGAAGAAATAAAAACCACACTTTCCTAATTTTTGATGGAAGAGTGAATATATATAAATAAATACAGAAAAAATTAACTGCTTAGAACTTATAGCAATGATAGCTTTCTTTCTTGTTGAAAAAAAAAGTCAAACTTTTACAGACTATGCCATACTAAGAACGAAAGAATCTGCTCTGTGTTTTTCTTAAATGCAGTAAATATCACACCCCAATAAAAGCTATCTCTGCTGAGCTGAGGTTGTCAGTACAGTTGCAATCATTTTCTTTGTACCTACTCCTACTACCTGTGATTTGCTATAGAATTTAACTGACAATCATCAGCTAGATTTATAATATTGTATTTGTTTCCTCTGTGCTGCAGACTCCATCAATCTCCTCTTAGTCTGGAGTGGCTGCTCAGACACTCTACAGCTAGGGCAGCTATGTTCTGCTGTCTCTTGTGACACCAATCTTTGAGGCCATGTCCCATGCAGAGTACACAGTGACATTGCAGCCTTACTTCCTCGAGACTTGCAGAGTTACAGGAAGAACACTCACGCCTGAAAGCTACGCCAGCAAAGCTACCAGCAAAGAAAGCTGATGACGACTCATGCAGTGACCATGAAAATTATGCTTAGTAGAAATGCACAGTGATATGTGCCCATAGTAGGAACCTCAGCTACCAGCGCCTTTCACAGAACAGACAGGGCTGAAAGAGGCTTCAAGATCACTCAGTTCCAACCCCCATACCATGAGAAGGGACCCTTCCACTAGACCAAGTTGCTCAAAGCCCCATCCAACCTGGCCTTGAACACTTTTGGAATGAGGCAGCCAAAACTTCTCTGTACAACCTGTTCCCATGTCTCTCTATCCTCACAGTGAAGAACTTATTCTGGATATTTCATCTAAACCTACGCTCTTTCAGCTTAAAGCCGTTAGCATCTGTCCTATCCTACATGCCCTTCTGAAAAGTCCCTCTCCAGCCTTCCTGTAGACCGTCATCGGGTACTGGAAGACCCCAATAAGATCTCCCTAGAGCATTTTCTTCTCCAGGCTGCATAACACCAACTCTCTCAGTCTGTCTTCACAGGACAAGTGCTCCAGCCCTCTGAGCATCTTCGCAGCCCTCTTCTGGACTTGCTCCAACAGCTCCATGTCCTTCTTATGCTGGGAGCCACAGAGCTGGATGCAGTACTCCAGGTGGCATCTCACCAGAGCCGAACAGAGGGGCAGAATCACATCCCTTGACCTACTGGCCACAGTTCTCTGATACAGCCCAGAATACAGTTGGCTTTCTGGGCTGCCAGTGCACGTTGCTGGGTCATGTTGAGCTTCTTGTCCACCAACACCCCCAAGTCTTTCTCCTCAGGGCTGCTCTGAATCCATTCTCCACGCAGCCTATATCTGTGCTTGGGATTCCCCTGACCCATGTGCAGGACCTTGCACTTGGCCTTGTTGAACTTCATGAGGTTTACACAGGCCCACCTCAAGACTGTCAAGGTTCCTCTAGATGACAGCCCATCTTTCCTCCACGTTGACTGCACCACATGGCTTGGTGTCCTGGGAGAACAGCTGCCTGGTGTTTAGCTGCCTGCTGGGTTAAACCACAGCACTAAGAGACTGTGTTTGTCACCTGGCAAATAAAAGTTATATGCTCATCACACTCTGTGGCAACATGTTTCAGGATTAGTTTGGCTTAAATTCAAGGAATAGGAAGGACAACCATGGAAGTTGGAATAAAATCCAGAACAAAGTATACATTTTATTCTGGATTCTGATAATTTTAAAAAAATATTTCACCAAATTAAGTAATTTTACCAAATAATTTTGACCAAAAAAATTATCTGATTTAATTAATAACCAGAATTGTGTTCATACTCCATCTGCCTTCTCTGTGAGAGCTGTGGAACACAGAAATTTCTGATGGACAGGACCTCTAGAATTCACTTAGTCAAACCTCCTCCTCTAAGCAATGCTAGGCTGAAGGTACATTATGTTGTTACAGACCTTGTCCAGACGAATTTCAGATCTCCAACACTGAAGATACAGCAGATTCTGTGTTTTACCTGCTCCAATGGTTTTTCTGAAGTTCTCGCCCAGACCCCTAATATTTAGTCAGAAGTTCCATGCTGTGGCTTGTGACAATTCCTTACTGTTGTTTTCTTGTGCTCCTCTATAGAGTCTGGTCCATCTTTTCTATAGCCCTGTGTCCCCCTTAAGGACTACAAGACAGCAGTTACATTCTTAACCTGCTCCAGACTAAACCAACCCAGAACTCTTCACCTCCCCTTGCTGATCATGTCTTCCACTTCTCTAATCATCTCAGGGCAACCTGATGGACTTCTTCCAGCTTGTTGATTCCACTCTTCTACTTGGGGACCCAAAAATGGACAGAGTATTCCAGATGTGACCACATCAGTGTCAAGCAGATGGGAAAATAAAGGTTCTTCTCTTGACCTCCTAGCTGCACTCCTGTGAATGCAGATGAACATGTGAACAGCCTGCATTCCCCCAACTCACACTCTACTTGCTCTCCATCAGGATCCCTAGGTCCTTTGTCACAGAAAACCTAGCCAGTCAGAGCCGTACCTGTAAAGGCACATGGGTCTCTGGCCTGAAAGTGTGGCTTGGCTTTTCTCTGTGCTGAACTGGAAATTTTTGTTGACTCCTCTTCAGGAAGTGAGGAGACCCCTGTATAGTAGTCCTGCCCTACTACTATGAAGTACTCCTCTCAATCTGATGTCATCAGGAGATATGCCAAGGCTGCATTCAGTTCTATTTTTCCAAGCTAATCTATAGAATCATTTAGGTTGAAAAAGACCTTTAAAATCATCAAGTCCTACACTTGACTATTATACTTGTATATCAGCATCTTTTGGAAAACACATGTATGGTCCTCCAGTTCATCATCCCAAGAGAAACAGGAAAGTACCAGTTCTTTATGGAGACGGGAAATATAAATTGATAATACATAAACTCTAAGTGGCCATTTTTAAGTAAAGCTTTTTGACTTCCCTAGAACTAGACAGGTGTAGACAGTTCACATCACTGAGTCACTCTTCAGGTTAAAGGCAATAAACTCAGATCTAAAAACTATCTCATGAATTACATGCCTTTAGTTCCAACTAACAAATTAATGTAAAAAAATTTAACAGGACTAGTGGGTAACACAGTGTGTTGGTTTTGCAGGGCCTGCTTTGTGGTAGCAGGGAGGCCACAGAAGTGGCTTCTGTGAGAAGCTGCTAGAAGCTTCCACCATGTCCAGCAGAGCCAATCCCTGATGGCTCTGATGATGGATGTGCTGCTGGCCAAGGCTGGGCCAATTAGAGATTATGCTAATGCCTCTGTGATAACACATTTAAGAAGAAATCAAAACAAAGTTCGTGGCGCAGCTGTAGTTTTCCAACTAGAGAGGAGTAGGAATGAGAATACGTGAGGGCAACAACAAGGGAGGCACCAAGGTCAGTGCCGAAGGAGGGGGACGAGGTGCTCCAGGTGCCAGAGCCGAGATGTCCCTGCAGCAAGTGGTGAGGACCATGGCGAGGCAGTTGTCCCCCTGCAGCCCATGGGGGCCCACGGGGGATGCAGAGATCCACTCGCAGCCCGTGGGGGAGGTGCCCACGCTGGAGCAGGTGGATACCAGGACACTGTGGTCCGGCGGGAGTCCCAGTGGAGAGAGAGGCCTTGCTTCCAGGCTGGAGCAGCCGTCCTTGGAGGACTGCACCCCGTGGCAGAGTGACCCACGCCGCAGCAGTTTTGGGAGGACTGTCTGCCCGTGGGATGGACTCACGCTGCAGCAGTGTTGGGAGTGCTGCTGCTCGTGAGAGTGGACCCACGCTGGGGAAGTTCGCGGAGAACTGTCTCCCGTGGGAGGGGCCGCACGGTGCAGCAGGGAAATGACTCCTCTCCCTGAGCAGTGGAAAGAAGATCCTGGGTGATGAGCTGACCAAAACCCCCACCCCGTCTCCCTGCACCATTGGTGGGAAGGAAGGAGGGGTTGGGGGGAGAAAAGGGTGTCTAAGGGCTTATTTTACTTCTCATTCTTTTACTCTGATCTTATTAGTAATAAATTCACTTTATATCATTAAGTAAAGCCTGTTTTGCTCTTGAAGTGTTTTCTTCTGGTCCTTATCTCAACTCATTAACCCTTTTTTAAATTCTCTCTGTTCAGTTGCAGACCAGAGGAGAGTGAGTGAGCAGGCCTTTAATGGGTGCCTGGCATTTTGGCCAGTGTCAAACCATGACACACAGACATGTATCAACACCATGCCAAAGTATATTGTAGGTACGAAAAATTGTCTTGGAAGACTAGAGCACCTTACGGAAGAGAACTCGACTGCAGACTATATGTGCAGAAATGCTTCACACTAAATACAACTCCCAATCCCCCGATTCGGTATAGGAAATCCCTAAGACTAATATAATTATGGGAATGACAACATAAACTTGCTCCATTTTCAGTCCCTGTCTGACTAAGGCTCTATCTGATTAAGGTCAGATGTAAGAAACAGTCTAGTTGGCTAGATGGACTGGTTTTCTGATCAATTAACAGCAGAAATTAAAGAAACAAAGGTAGTCTAGCCTGTAAGGCCATTAACATCACATCATACAGACACACATACTTTACACATGACAATACACAACCCAGTTTAGCTGTGGTATGGTAGAACTAGGACACTCAAAGACCCATAATGTTAGAGACCACATGAAAAAAAAATACCGTGCTAATCCAAGTGACCTTCAGTTTTGTCAGGCAAAAAGACAAAGCTGTGAGAGACTTGTGAGAGACTTCAGCTTTGAATGAGCTATCCAGGTATCATCTTATTGTGTACACTTATATTTGTAGTTTTACCTTCTATTTGTAGTTTTACCTTTTTATTTGTAGTTGGAAACCTGCAGTGGTAAAAATTTCTACTTCAAAATCCTTTCCCAGCCTCATAAGATGAGCCTTCAAACATTCTCGTCTCCTACTTTTCTAGGAGCCTCAGGAATATATTTATCGCAAACAAAATCTAGATGCTATCTGAAGAATAAATAAAAACATCTGCATAGCCATCACAATAAACCTCCTCTGTGATAGACACATCCAAGTCCCTGAATACATTTATTTCTCAGCATGTAATATAAATTTGAACCATTGCAGTTGATAATCTCATGAAAACTACAGGGATGAAACTAAGCAACTGCACATGGCAACCAATCTGCATTTAACATTTCCTTAACAGCAAAGAGAGCACTTCTCATGAAAATGCTCCTCCCTCTCTAACTTCCCAGCCCCAGCTCCCAGAACTATCTCTGGGAACTAATTTTCATCAACCTAGAGGATTGCAGTACTCATGAACCCATGAAAGTTTAGTTTTGTGGTGCATTATAAAATTCTGCCAGAGAAATGTCCAACAAGTAAGTAACAGTTTTATTGTGCCCCCCGCCAATACCATGTACACCTTCCACAACCACCTATTCTCTAACATAAGTAACTGAAATGTCACGGTTTTGTCTCAGACTTTACGATGTCACATACCTGAAACTCCCTCTCGTTTCCCCACCTCCCCCAGTCACAGAAACCAGTCTAATAGAAGGTATTTAGTTTTCCCCATGAATCTTGTTCTCCTTACATAAAAGAGCCATGATTGCTACAGGATTATTCAACACTGGTAGTCAACTTAATACACTCAAATGGAAATTCTTAATACACCACTAGGCTTGCTCATCAAGATATTCAGGAGACTCTCCATTTGAAGACTTAAGTATAAAGAAACATCCTTCTGAACCAAATATTCTAGCAGAGAGAAAGGATTTGAAAAAAGGAACAAAAGGATGCATTTTTACATGCATATAATTAGGAAGTCAGACTAGTTATCACAGTCTTTCTGGTCAGTTTGCAGAAAGTTCTCAAGACTTAATTTATGCAGCTGAAACTACCAGGGTGAGCAATACAGATCTTCTAATGACATCTGATTGCAGCTCTAAGCGGTACTTCACTTAAGTTTTGAATTCTCAGGCTGAAATTAGTTTTGAATTATCAAGCTGAAAAAAAGCTAAGCCTTCCAAAACGGATGCAGAGCTAACATTCAATCTTTGAGCATATTACTATGAAATACGTTTTGTCAGATGGCTATGTACACGGGACTCAATTAATCCTTTCTATACCAAAATACATAGACATACTATCCAAATTAACATATTTAGTCATACTGAACCATGTACGTGAAACACAAGATGGAGTATTCCACAGTCCATCTCATTTTGGTTATACCATACATGACTACATTGTCCTCTTTCGTCAAAGTGTTATTTTAGTCTGTGAAAAGTTTAAAGACAGCACTGAAACATCTGTAGATATCTTTTTTCCACAGCAGATTTAATAACAGGTAAGGTCATCAACTAGTGCAAAATCACTCACCTCTCTGGAAAAATGAGTTTGTCTCTGTTATAACATTTAGCTGTAGAAGGAAAACACAGTACATAAATCTATATGTGCAGTTTTCACATTCAAAATAAATCTGTCAGACTTCACACAAGAGACTGGTACACTAATGCTATCCAGAGCTATATTTTGCTGGGTAATCTTTATGTAATTAAGAGTCTTAAGAAGACACTAGATTAAAATTCCCTTAAAAGGAGAAATACTCGCATACATTCCCACCCTGAATATCACAAATACATTAGGCTGTACCTTCTGTTTCACAGATTTCAAGCAATGGGATCCTCATAATCATTAAATAGGAATTTATAACAGTAGCTAACAGATTTTATTGTGAGGTTTTTCCTGATAGTGATTCAGAACTTTCTACTTTTTTGCTGCCTTTTAACCCTATTTCTAATGTTGCCTTTTGTTATGATAAGTGATTTCCTTTGTATGGTATGTATTCATATCATCCAAGCCTTTTAGAATTTATTTCTGTTTATCAGCTTTTTTTTCCCATCTCATCCTTGTTCCTGTGGGGTTTTTTTTGGAGGGAAGAAGCAGCTTCATATTTTAAAAAGAAACCATTTGTTGATTTTTTTCTTTCATAATCAAGATTCTGGATCCATTTTCCTTTTCTACTTACTTAAATAGTTCCCTTTTCTTAACCATTTGAAATGAACTCACAGTATTTGCTAYCACACCACCTACTAATTATAACCTACAAATTTCATTCCTAGTGTTATTTCTGTCTTCTCTTCTGAAAATGCTCCTTGGTTCTCACCAAGTCCTTTTGCAACCTGATGTGTGCGATTCAAGCCACCACAATTCCCATAACTGATGAACTTTAATTTGATCTGCAGCACATATGTGCTTGCACAACAGAGAACTTGAATAATGGACAGTATCAGTATTTTAACATTTCTGAGTTAAAAAACTGTGTTTGTCCCCTCTGCTGTAGAATGTGCTGGCCAAGTCAGAGATCAGCCCTTCATTGCAGAGTTGTGGTGAAGGGCAGCAGGGAGGTCCTGAGCCTTTTGCCTTGGGAGTTGTTGTTCTCTGGCCTCTGTGGAGGCTACATGGTATGCACCAGCATCCCACCTCCTGCCTCCCTGATCCTCAGCCCAAACATCATCCACTGACATGTCTCCCTGGCTTGGTCTTTGATCTGCCTCTTTACCATGGCTTTCCTGGGGGACCACTGGATGGAGGCTGACCTTGAACACTGCCTTCAGACATGATCATGACTCTTGCCCCCCACCACTATCCCAGCTTGGTCCCCTTAGGGGTCAATCTGCCTCTACTGCTCCCTGACATCCTCTTCATTTCTCTCCACCACTCTCAAAATCATCCCTTTCCTAGAAACAGCCTGGGGTCTCCACATCTGCTCTCCCCTCTTTCCTTACTTCTGCCTCCAGCTTCAATGACCACAGAGCTTCTAGCATGCTGCTCCCCATGTTGCCTCTCCTCCTGCTCCTGTCAGGTATGTTCCAGCAGAAAGGAAGAACAACACCCTTAAAAACAACCAACCTTCACCCTCATGAATAGAAACATACTTTTAACATTTGAATCTACGTTACTCGAATAGAAGTAGAAACAACATTATTTTTAACATCTCCATATAGATCCCCAAGTCCACACAGCACAAATTGTACAAGCTATTCACTGATGTTATCAGAATAGCTTTCACCAAGATCTCCAACGATTTCTTTTCAAATATAAGCCACATTGAATCTTTGTCTTTCTATTTTTGTACCGTTTTCAAAATTTTGCAGTCTTTCAGCTTTCATAAATAAATTTTCTCTTTATATATCTTCTTTCCTCACAGATGCTTCAGAGAGAATCCTAAAGATTTAATCTTTGTATTCATCCCAGCTCACATGCACAAGTGGATCTCATTCAACAGGATTATCTAAGCAGACAGCCCACAGGTCTCTTTGCTTCTTCCTTTACCTCAGGTTTAACTGAGAAAGAGAGACTGGTGTCATTCTGGTACCTCTTCCATAGTGCCCAGGTGTCAATTTGGGTCCAGTACAGACTCCTCCTCAGACATTCACAGTGTTGTCTGACTACTCCTTTCCTTCCTTCTCTCACTGCTCATGGATAGACACTGCAATTCTCAACCAGGACTAGAAATGGAAATCATGTTCAGCTCAGTCCTTCTTCGAGGCAGAATTTTTGCTTCTTCCTAAATAATCTCTGTGATCTAACTTTCCCTATATTCAACATAAGCTGATTATGCTTGAGTTATTATCTCAATTTCTGCCTAATAAGCCCAGTACCACTATCTTCCAAAGACATGATTATTCACCACTGCAAATACCTGTTCCTTTCTTTGCCACGAGAAGAAGGTAGGCAAGTAAGATATAATTCAGTCATATTACCAGTTTTACACAGACGCATTTTTCTAAATCAATTAATGGAGAAATTTTGGGGTTTAGGTTCCTAATAGTCTTGCGTTAGGATATTTTATTTTATTAGGTGTTCAATACAACGTTTAACTAAAAACTTTATGTCCTTTAGCGTTGTACCCCAGTACCTCATTTCTCATCAGCCCTTTAATGCAAGCAGCAGGGACCATCAGACACATTGCAATGCATAATACAGCACTGAGATAAATTTAATTCTGTGAAAACAGAACATAAAAGTCTGGAGAAGTCTGGCCTTATCACTTATCCTACTTAAAAATAAGGAGGAATAAAATCATAGAAAATTCTGCTTTCCAACAAGAAATAGTACTGGAATAAATCACCTTCCAATTGAAATTTTGAATTTAAAAACCAAAATAATAATTCTCATCTCCAATTATAAATCAGAGGTTAGATTAACATAAGATTTCAGTATCAGTGATACAGTCTTACAGGAAACAAAAAAAGAAGACACATTTAACTACGGAGTGTTCCACTCTGCAATAATATTAGCACTAATTAAAAAAGTTATTAAGCTGCACTTATTTCCATAAGAAGTTACTGGCAAAATGTATTTTTTTTATTGTGGTCTTTGATGCCTCAAGGGAGCAGAGTTAAATGGCTGAGTCAGTCAGTAAAACAGCAAACCAATTCCCTTGCATCGCATTCTCCTCCATGCTCTGAATACTAATCAGGACAGAATATTGAAAACAAAAGCTGAGTGTCTGCCAGTTGAAACATGACTGTGTACCATGCCTGATGTATTGATAACTTGCTCCCTCTTCAATGAATAAACCAAATGAATCACAACAAACAACGAGGTTGTACGATATAATGCTACAGACTTTTTACTCTATACATGCATATTCAACTCAATAATAAATACAGGCTGTTTCTAAAAATCATTACACAGGAATGATTTTTTTATTTGCAATATAACAAAGAAAATCCAATGGTAATGTTACCTCTAAGATCTTCACTGTTACTCTGCACAGCATACAGCATGTATGCATTGTTTCCCTCTTTCTGTACAGCCTCCATATATCAAATAATGGAGAACAAAGGCTTCAAGACATTCTCCAACAAAACAACCGAAATAATCATGTTGGGCAAGAAGTTACATCAAAAAAAAGTTCTTTCATTACAAGAACATGTGAATCTGAAGATTTACCTATGATCAATTTTTCATAAAGACATTCCTTTTTATACTCATGGTAAGGTTCACGAGCTTTTACCAAAACAGCCCATGCCAGTGAAACGTCAGTATTCCTTTCTTATATCAAGAGTCCGTGCTTTCCTGCTAGGAAATACAAGTCCACTAGACTGTGGGAATGAGGCGGGAATGAGGAATGAGAAGTGACAGAAAATTTAACAGTCTTATACTATTGATTTAGACTGCAATAACTTCCAGGGCACACTGTGGAATCAGGTTTGATAAAACCCAAGAGATCAGAAGGAAAAAGCAGCATCAGATTCAAGCTGGGTGGAGCAGGGACAGATGGCAGGAGATCCAAGTGAGGGGAGCCAAGCTTCAGCCAAATTCAGTAGTTTGTCCCTTGCCAAAGCATTCCAACAGAAGAAACAACTGTCCTTCGACTTGATAAAATGTGGAAATTATTGTATAGTAACAACATTCTGCTGACCTTCAGCTCAACTCAGGAAATCATGCAACAAGTGATCATGTTCCTTTCCTCTCTTCTAATGTTTGCTAGAGATTAAATCACTTTAACCAGTGCCAGGGTTTCCTCTGGAATTGCAGCATACAGCAATAGATTAATTCCATTTTTACCACCTCCAAATATTAATGCAAACAAGATCATTTCTATGTTCAGAGGACAATACAGTGTCTAATAACTTTTTCAGATAAGTATATTACTAAGTCTGGAACTGTTATCAATACCCCTATTAGCTTGTCACAGACTGTTTGAAAGGGAACTGGATTGACATAGTATTTTGGGACAAGTGCATTTGTTAAACTCAGTGCAAAGTAAAAAACAAAAGTCAGATCAAATAAATATTGTAGAAATCTTACAATTATGGTTAGGAGTTAGCTAAAGAAAATAGAAAAGTACCACACAGTTACAGGGAATTTACTTGTGAGAAACATTACTAGAATTCAACAAACATTTATTTAGAAAACAGCAATCAAGGGAACAGAGTCTAGAAAAAGAATATTATAAATAGTTTAGTAACTGCTGATTACTACACTGTTTGGATTTTACGTACACAGTAAACAACTTTGAAGGAAAAACAGGTTTTAAAACTTGGTCTGAAGATATGAATGAGAGGATGGAGTCTGTCAGTTTATACATCTATGAAATCTCTTTACTACTGATATCCTAACACAAGATAATAAAACTTTTAATCACATATTGTGTTAAGTTTCTACTTACACTAGAACAATTTATTTTACTATTTTAAGAAATAGAAGGCAAAAAAGACATACACAAATAGAATTGGTTAGCCATAAGCAAACAGCCCAAGTCTGAAGTATCAGATTCAGCACGGTTTCTGTGACTGAAACTGGTCAGCTGCAATTCAAGGACAAAGCTTAGTGTGACACAAATGGCAATGTCCTGCGCAAGACTTTAATAAAAGTGTGCAAAAAGGAAGAAAAGAGGGAGCAAATAACTTTAAGAAAAACCCTGCCTGAGTACAACAGCAATCAGAGAGTGGACCTTAGAGTAAGACAGGCTGCAGATAAGTGAAAGGAGATGTGGTTTCCTAGTTACTTGAGTTATTACTGAACACTCATTATGAATCTACTGGAACACTTTCACTTTGTCCTCTTGAAATCAATTCCCAAACTTATGAAGTGTAGAAAAACCAGTGAACTCTTCTCAATTTACGTTCACTTTTACACTGAAAAATATTTGCAGTATGATGTGTTTGATTAATATTTTACAAGTTAAGGTTCCAAGAGTCATTTCACTCCCTTACATTGCTACCACCCTAACATATATAAAAATTAGGTATCCAAGTAATATAGGAAGAGAAATAAGAAAGTACATATCATACAGCCATCATCCCTCTTTATTCCTGAAGTCCAAACATTTGATCACAAATTTTGCAATACACACATAATAAAGTGAAAAGGGCATTCCATACACCTTTTATTGCCTGAATCTTCTACAAGTCTTCCTATTTTGCCACCCTCACAAGGAGTAGTTTTCCTAAACAAAGTTTTCTTAAACAAAGGGGAGTGTGTGTGGGGAAGAATGAAATAACAATGTTAACTGTTTTCTGTCTAGTTAAAAGAGGAGAGAGCGATGATGAAAACAAGCAACCACAGACATACCAAAATTGCGTAGTTGACTATCAACAGCTAAAACTGCTGGTTAAACTAAACACTGGTTTTGCCACCAAAATGCTAAACTATTAACCAAAAAGTTGAGCCTTTAAGGTCTCAGCTCTTCCAGACATACAGCTTTTGTTCTTTATTCTTTCAGAATATTTTCTAAAAGAATGCCCAAAACCCATGCAGTTTCCCATATGGTTGCAATTACTTCACATGAAGCAAACAGGCTATATCTCAACAAAAATATATAGTAATTAGGTTAAAGTGCACCTACTGCATTTAATTGATTAATACACTAGGAAGCAGGCAGAGATTAACTAGAGAGGGTAGTCTTATATTACCACAAGTCAACTCTGCCACCATGAGTGGTTCTCACAGTACAGGATTATTTCCAACATCATTTACAGTACCAGCACCCTTTTTCAACTCCACCCGTGGCAAGTGCCCATATGTTCCAGCAGAATAGTGTGTGACATTGCTACAGTCAGCTCACCGTTCTAAATCATGTCCCAAAGCAAGCTTCTCCAATCCTCCCTAAGCACAGCTCTTTCTAGGATTTTCCTAACAGTTTCTTATTTTTGGGCAATGTCACCAAAGCTCAGTGTGTCCCACACTTTTGAGACACATCTGTTTTCCTGTCCGTGTCTGAATACACCATACAGTTGGTACACATATGGCCAAATAAATCAATCCAAAATTTCTTGGAAGCATCAAGCATGCTGTGCAACTACACATCACTTGTGTATTTCTCATGCTCAAAAATCAAAGAAAAATTAGGATGGGTGGGATATGTAGAGAACATACAGTCCAAACTCTTACTCAAAGCAAGGTCAGCAATCAAAGTTGCTCGACTGCAACTACTACAGTGATCAGGGCCTTGGGCAGTCCAGGCCTGCACACCTCCAGTAATACAGTCTGCAAAATCTCTGAGCAACTTGCTCCAGTGCTTAACCACATTCACCACGAGATTTGAATTTCCTGATATCCAGATGAAGTTTCCTCTGTTGCAATTTACAACTTTTGCATCTTATACTTTTGCTGTCCATCTCTCAGAAGAATCTCCATTTCTTCTATTCTACTGATCCCACTTCTCCAAAAGCTGCCAGGAAATTGCTTTTGAGACCATTGTTCATGATTTCTCTAGATATCAATAGCAAAGTAACTCATAAAAAACATATTAACATTGGAAGATATCTGTCAGAAAAGAGGAAGACACATCAGGAAATAGCTGAATGCGTCTTCTGCACATACAATCGGTAAAATCAGGAATATTTACTGATTAAAAAAAAATAGCACCACCCTTAAGTACTTAGTTGTCTGAGAGAGATAGTGCACACATTTGCATTTCTCTAGATAGCTTACCTTGCTAACATCTCTGCATTCTTTAAAGGTTCCCTCATCTCCAGATCATGCTGGCTATAGCAGAAAACATGGAAGTCACATTCAAGGCACCACAGACAGAAGATCCTGTGCTAAGGTCCTTAAAAGTGCATACACTGATTCTGCAATCTCATCTTTCCTGCCTGCACCAGAAAATGAATTCTGATACAGTGCTTCTCTACACAAAGTAGTTTAATGAGATTTTTGAGACTAGAAAGAGTCACAGTACATTGAAATGATATGTGCCAGTACAAAGTTTGTAGCTTACAGATTGCAGTCACCCTCCAGAACTATGGCTTAGAAATAGTTGAAATTCAGAGTTAATTATGCTGAAATCCAAATTTAAGACTAAAACCAAAGAGTACATGCAAGGCACTTAAACACAGATAGTTACTCCTCCAGCATCACCGAGAGAAGAAAAAAATCCACAAAACGTGATGAACCTCTTATTTCTGCTAGAGTCAGATCAAATTCACCAGGAAGCAAATGTCAAAGCATGTCTGAAAGCACCAGTTATTGCCTGTTCCACAGCAGAACAAGACAGTGGCTCTGTAGATGTTTTAACTGTGTTTCTAAGAGTTATTAATCCAATTCAACTTTACAGAACTGATTTTTTTTTCTAAAGGGAAAAAAACAGCAATACTTTATGAATGTTTTAGAAATAACATACTGACAGACAAATCATAGCCTTTACTGTATGTATGGGAAGGTAGCCATGGAGGACTTATTATTTCTTGCAGGAGCTGTTCTGCTTGGGGGACGAGGTGGGGGGATGCTGTTCCAGAAGAGCTGCATGCTTAGCCCAGTTATTCTGTAGTGTGAGTTACCTGGATTGCTAAGTATGCAGTTGCCAGGTTGCAGTGACTCTAGAACATTCCTATTAATTTCATTTATTTTATTAACTTCTTATTTTCATTCAAAAATAATTACATGCAAACTGCAAAGGAACTGAAGGAAAGAATCCCTAACGATTTAGACAGGTCTAAAGACACAACCTTCCATAAGGCTTCTCCATAACTAGACATGGTAGCATTAAGTGTTACATTTTTACTTGTTTTTGAAGACGTTTCATACTCTGCTTCTGTGAGCCAGATACACAGGTAAATATATTTCCTTCCAGTATTTTTGAGCATGAGTTTCCTTAGAAATCTTCATATGGACTCTTTCGTTGACAACAGAGCATGGTTTAGCTGATACTGTGTATACACATCTGAAATTTATCATCCTGACCAGAGAAACAGAGTATGTTCACAACCACAAATTAAATTCAGTCATACATCTGCTGCACAGTTCGTGTATGTCAACTATGGTAAGAAATGTCTGCCAAGACTCTCCGTATACTGATTTTTTTTTCTGGTTCATCAATATGTAACTCCTTATTGCCTTCTCCACTTATTCTGTAAGAAAATGTAGGAAGGAGGACAGTGAGTTCTTGACTGGTATAGTTCAAGTGAGTTTTAACTGAGGCTGAATATAACAGGAAAGCAGGTAAGCTTCTTATAGAGCAACTGGATCTTTCAGCTGTGCTGAAAAAGATATTAAAAGAGTACTGATTAGAATCTTCTAGTTCCCTTAAAATGACTTTCCACCCTAAAATGATCCTTCTCACTCTTTCCAGTCCGTATCAGACTTCTGCCTTATGACATTTATCTTTACTCTGTTCCACTGTACTCCCATTGAGTTTCTCCCCAACTTCAAAGGTCAAACATCCATCCAACCATCACGAGCAAGGCCTTCCGGCATTCACAGGTAACAGAAGAGTACATTCCAACTACTTCAACACTGGCAGAATCTATCCATGAAAGAGAAGAAAAAAGTAAGTATTTCCTCACACAAGTCCAGCCAGGTCTGTGCCAACACAAAGGATATTAATTTCAACAGAAGAACAAAGATAGGCAAGCAGTGCAGTGGTTGCGAGGACTGCAGTGATATGGAGAGCAGAAACAGCCCTCATACAAAATGGTATGTTTTTGTGCTTTAAAATACTGTCTCAGCTATTTATGCCTGATCAGTGGGACAGCAGTGTGTCCAGAAGAGTGGACACAACCAGCCAGCTGACAGTATCGGCTTCTGTTGCCTTGCCAGAGAGAAAACAAGGCCAGAGGCAGGAATACTTACTTTTGAAAGGCCCTCTGAGCTCAGCAGTGCAAGTGAGCACAAAACACCCAGTTCATAACAAACCTGCAGAAAGGAGAAAAGGCAAAAAGCAGGAGCACCAGCAAGGTAGTACAGCCACTTACCAGTTGAGATCTGCTATCAGTTACTACCACTTCCACACCAACATTAACCCAAAAAGCAACAACTTGAATACCAATGAGGAAAACAAATCTCAAAGTTCAGGGGATTGCTAAACTTTCGATTGGAGAGAGAACCTAGAAAAAGAGATATGATTATTTGGAAGTGCATACACAGGGTTTTAGTTTGGTGTGTTGCTTTTTTTAAGATTTTTTGTGTTTATTTTTCCCACTTTCCTGTTTTTCTCCTCAGCATCTGATATTTTTCACTGGAAAGGAAAGAAAGAAAAAAACATTACTAGGTCAAGTGATTGAATATTTTTATGATTTGTGGCCAAAACTCTCTCTAATAAAGCTATATTACACCTATTTTAAACACTCTAAGTTTGGATGGAAAAACTGACACCCAYTAGCTAGGTTGCAAGCTGCCAGGATTCCAGGATTTAGCTCTTTCCATAAAATAACATATCCAATGTAGCTTTGTCTCACTTCAGTATTTTAAATATTTTCTACTCCTACAAATAAGTAAAGAAGAAGCGGTAATGATCTGTAATTTTCACTGCCTAACATTCTGTCCTTTTAGATAAGATGTATGCAGTATCCCATAGCTCGAAATCTTGACCTTATTTGCAGTAAATCCTTGAGGTTAAATCAACACCCTAGACTTCGGATTTATTTTGTGCTTGCCCTGAATCTTTGTTTAGGTTCACAGCTATACCTATATATCTGAAAGTCTCCTGGTTTCCCATGTAGAAACTAAAAACCAGTGTCTGTATCAAGAGGTTTGACTGTACAGAGGAATCAAGCAGTCAGTATACTAACAGCACTGTTAGCCTGTCTCTCAATCTGTAGTAACACATCTGCACGAAGTTCATAAAATATTCTCAAGAACAGGAATTCTTGTTCTGAGGTTTAAAATGGGATGACTATGGAATATGCTTTTATTAGTTAAAAGATAAGGAACCGTATATTCAAGTTCTGTTTAAAACTACCCATTCAATTTGCAAAAACCAAGAACTCAGAAGAATTAAAGTTAACACCTTAACTTGCCTCCAATGTATCTATAAACGCTAGTGTCACACTGATTGATGTCACAAAAATAATCACAAAGTATTTTTCTCATATGACATTCATCTTTATAAACAGCATAAACACAGATGCATGCAGGTTTGCTCTCCCTGCATGTCTACAAGACAGTTTCCATCCTGAGGTACTCCACTGCCACAGTGACAAATTCAGCTGTTGACTGCAGACAATAAAGCTGTTTGATTAAAAGCTCAATAAATTTGTATAAAAGTAGAAGATAGCTTAATTCAGTCAGGGAAAATGTAATCGACACAACTCTAGTTCCACACAGCACTTGTTGACACTGAGGCAATGGGTTGTTCAGTCTCAAAATCCTATTACCTCAGCGAAGATGAGGTTAAGAATGCTCATTGTATACCACTTGTTGCTGTAAAACCAGGCAGTAAAATTACTGGTGGAAAACCCAAACTTTATTCTTTGCTGCTATAGGGTGATCTCATTTACACAGATGAAACTGAATCTCAAGAGAAAGTTAAAAAAAATTAGCAGTTGTGGAAAAGAACTGAACCAAGAAGTTGAACCAAGCATGCTCAGATCTGTCTTATTAACCAAAACACTTCAATTAAATCTATTACGCAAGACTGCTTCACAGATTTCTCAGCAGGAAATTCAGGGGGGAAATAGGATCATTAGTATTCTAATTAATGAAAGGAAAGGATGATGGTTGATGAATTTGGTCAAGCACATTGACTCTAAAGGATATATATTAGTGTTGAAAAAAGCAGAACAACTAGTTAACAAACTCCCTACATCCTAGCAGTCCAATGGGGACAAGAAATCGATCCAAGTGACAAATTCTGAATCTTAGAAATTGGTTTATAGTTCAGATTTAAAACAGCAGCAGATGTTATTAACAACTGGAAAAAATTGCCTTTATTTCGAAGTAGTCAAATGTCTTTTCTAAACCTACATGAAGCATGAATTCCAAACAGATTTTAACAAACTAATTACCTAATCTGCAATCACACGTTCAATCAATTATGTTTGCAGTCCTGGAACTTTAAATTTGAAATATCAGTTGAATCTAATAATGTAACTATCCTTTGTTCTGATATAGTCATAGAGAATTTAAGGTTGGCAGGGATGTCTGGAAGTCATTTACTGTAAACCCAAATTCAGAACAAAGCTAACTCCAATTCTAAATCAAGTTGCCCACAGGACTAACTGAGGATAATTTAGAAACCCTTCATTTTTAAGTACCATGTTGATGAATTGATATAAGAGAAGTTTAAAGAAAAAAAACCACAATAAATTACTTCAATGTTATCAAAAGAAATGAAATTTTGTCTGTCTAGTGAGTAATCTTAGACTGCATTTCCCAGAGAGGTTGTGGATTCTCCTTCTCTGGAGATACTCAAAAGCTGTCTGGACACAATTCTGAGTGATGTGCTTTAGGGGACCCTGCTTGAGCAGGGAGGTTGGACTACATTGTCTCCAGTGATCCCTTCCAACTCTACCCGTTCTGTGATATTTAAAAGTCCTCCTAAGATAATCAAACTGACCCAGTATTGGCCACCGCAGATAAGTCTCAAGACACTGTCTTTCCACGGTCCTAATTTGTCAAATGCACTGGAATAATGGTATTTGGCAGCTCGGTCCTTTCATAGCTTTTACTGTACAACATAGTAAACAAACACAAATTGCCTGCTTTTACAAACTAACATAAACTGGTCCCCTTCTCCACCCCCTTCTTCCTCAGACACTGAGAAATTGTGACAAATCAGCTGATCATATCTTATTAATTAAAATTGGGAAATGCTTAAGGAAACACTTCTTCCTACATCATTTCTTCCACCCCTGCCTCCCCAAAAGAAAAAACAAACTACAAAAAATGTTGAAAAGAAAGTTTAATATTAGAGTTAAAACACATGAAATTGTTAGATTTGGGAGTTCAGCTATTGAGAGTCAATATAAACTTTCAAAAAGCCCCCAAAATCCAACATATATCAGCAATCGTAATCAAACTGTAAAGTCCTTATATTTTTCCCCAGGTTTTTTGGGAAAATCTCAGTTTATCTTCCTTCTAAGATCTCATAGAAGCCTTCAGGGCAGAGATACGGGAAAGCAAAAGGCAGAAAGAAAGGTACAGAAACCACACTAGATGTACGTGTAGGTGAAAGAGGTGAAGCAATTAGAAGTGCCTTGAAAGAAGACAAAATTGAGAGCTAAAACCAGAAGATGTATCTAGATTATACACAGTGTATCCTACAAGTAACAAACGATGTAAATATGGGTCACTTCTCCCTGTTCCATATAGGGACACAGACCAGGATTCAATTTATTATTTTTCTTTATTGACAGAGTTGGGGGGTCTGCTGTTTCTATTTGCCTAGAGAGGAAAAGCTTTGAAACATAGAGAAGGGAAACAAAAAAATAGCTTCATAATTTTTGAGGTTTAGTGTTATCATCAGCACAGTCAGTTTTATTTACCTTTGCACAGGAAAGCTTCACTGAAACCATAATTTAAGATCTGCCATCTTCTCTCATCTTATTAAAACACTACTTAAAAGGACTAGTCTCTATTCAAGCTTCTATCCCTCATTTTATCCCTACAGCAGGGTAGCATTACTATGCAAGATCCTAAAAAGTGCTCAGTGAAGAGAGACTTTCTCTAGCAATTTAGGATGCTGATCAAAACACCACAGCTCTCCGGAAAAATCTGACTCCTTAGTCACTGAAGAGACATTTCCTGAGATGGAGAAACCAGTTTTAATACAGGCTTACTGATCTGTTGTACTGGACAGAGCTTCTTTCCAAAAGCATCCTTCCTCTAGAAGGCGACTTACAGATAAGAGACTGCACAATTTCTTGGGCAAGATGTTTAAGCAACACACAGAGAACAAAAAATTATACTCTTTTCCTTCACTACAACAGAGTGAACTGAATAACTGATCATCTGGCTCCAGGATACAGTGGGAACAGACCACAGTTAAGAACTGGTGAAAATTCAAACTCCACCAAGCAAGTTACAAAAATGTCAGATTTGTTTCTTTGTTAACAGCACGAAAGCCAGCAAGCTACAGTGCAACCACAGCCAGAATAAAAGGCTTGTATGATAACTAATTTGATTTGAGATTAACCATAAATTCCTATCAGTATGACAAAAACAATGAAACTGAAAAAAGCAAGATAATGAAGCAGAGGTAATGCACACAGTACGTAATTATCTTGCCATTTCAGGAGTTGGGAAAAACCATACACAACTTGCATAAGTTGAGTCAGAGTGGTCTGGTACCTAAAAATTATGATTTTCCTGATCAATGTCATGCTTTTTCATCTACAAATGTTTTTCTCCCAGAAATATGGAGAGTGAACTCTCAGAGACAGGCTTTTTTCCTGTACATTGCTAACGCAGATTAAAAGTTACCACATTACCAAACATTATGGTAATAGCAGAGCCTAGTGCTAAGTCTTTTATCAATAATTCTTTATGCTGATGATTTCTACCAATTTAATTCTCTCACTTAAAAATATCCCAAACAATCACAAATACATGTATCAGCAAGCGGAATTGCAAAATATTGGAATGATAGTATTTTAATAGCTTTTACACTAGATACAGATAGTATCACTCTTTTTTATTTTTTTTAAAGATTTGCAGGACCCCATTTTACAAGCACACACACGTGCTAATGGTAGTACGACAGGTTTTAATATAATGTCTCATGTTAGCAGATGGCCCTTCGGTGCTGTGTTTTATTAGTCTGTTTTGCCCAAGAAATATTTGGCTACAGGAACTGCAGCATATCATCGATTTTATTACATTGGTGAATTATCTCAGAGTCTGGTAATACAAACTGCTTAGGCAGTTATTAATTTAATTTATGTTTTGTTATTACTGAAGAAACCTCTTTGTTATTCCCCACTGCTATCACTGTCTTTGCATCAAGCCCAACTGACAGTTTTCAACATCTATCATTCTTGCCATCAATTCATTTTCCTTGTTTCCCATCTTTTTGGTGTTCCGGGTGGATTCAGCATCCAGCTCAGCTCCCACTTCAGCCCATGCCCTGGCTCTCCCTTCCTCCAGTCAGCACTGGTGACAGACTGCCTGCCAGCCACTAGGCTCTGGGACAGCCGCCAGCCTGGCTCTTCCTTCACTTGCACGCTCCAGTGCCTCTCCATCGCGCTGTGTGGCACGAGGCTCGTGCGCAGAGTGCAGGAGGGGAGTGCTGGTGTGAGATCCTCCTTCGCCCCTCACAGAGGCACTTGGCACACCAGCAGCTCTTCCAGTCCTTCTGTCAGCTGCCAAGAGCACAAAGCAAACCTCCCTGGTCTGAGCAAAAAAACACCATCAACCAAAAGCTCACAGTGCAACTGTTTTGCACAAAGGCAAGTGTGATATGTTTACTTCTAAATACAACTTATTCTAAATACTTTCAACAGTTGAACCAAAATAATTATAGTGGCTAAAAAAAAAAAAAGGCTACTTTTCAGCCTTATGTAGGTCATCCAGTGCTGGAACTTAAAATTCTCAGATCCACAACACAGTTGATAGGAATGACCGGAGGGGAAGCAGCATGTAGAGCAGCCCATATGGGCGACATATGCTTCACCAGGAAACCACTAACTTTGTGACAGCAGCAGAATATTCAGGATAAGAGATGTTTATACACGGCTCCAAGAATAAGAGTGCAGTCTAAAGATGGCAGGCAATATATCCAACTATAAAATATCCCATTAGAGTCAGTGGGAAGAGTACAGGCACAATCCCCTGCCACAATCTTCAACAGCTGAATGTGCTGAAATGCCCAGGCACCTAATACAGACAAGAGTTTCTTGCATGAATTCAGTCTAGAGGCAATGCACTACAGCAATTTCTGTCTAAAAGACGACATATATTAAAAAAAAATAAATTAAAACAAGGCATGGCACATTTTAAAAATATGAGCCAGTTAGCCAGAATTTGTGTATTACCAAATAAAATGTCAAGGTTTATACAAGTCCTTTCCAAGAAGGCTAAAAAGCAGAAAACTTTTAGCCCTTAGCACAGAAAGCGCTCAAAATCACCAGTCAAGAGAAGATCCAGTGAGCTTGGGAAAACTGGCTGTTTAGGACAGAAAAGTTATAATAATTTTCTATTCTTCCCTTAAAAGGTGATAAATCCTACTTGTGTCACATTTATATATGCACAACCTTAAAATAGAAAAAAAAATTTAAATCCAGTTTTTACAAATTCTTCAGGACCTTAAAAAAAAAAGGAAAAAAAGCAGGGAAATACTGTTAGTGTCTGTCCTAGTTCAGATAGAAACTAATTAATAAAAAGAAAGCAAAAAAAATGCTAGCAGGCAGAAAAACGTTTATGTGAACTACTGCAACAGTCAAAGATGTTTGTCATCTCTAAGTAAAGATTCACCAGTGACGATTAAATCCAAATGTGAATCATAAATTTTGAGTCTGCCACCAGTTTTCATTTGATGTGCAGAAAGGTGTGCAAAAGTCGCCGCACTTCCTACATGGTATAATCATTGTAAATAACAGAGATAAATTCTATTCAGAACTCAGCTTGAAACCACATGTAAACCTACAACTTCCAAATGTAAAATGGGTGACTAACAGCTGCATCCCACAAGATAATAACACATAAAATCTTTAACAGTTCTGAAAGTGTCTGAATCCCAAAAAATACAGCTACAGTGTTTGAATGAGCTGTGTTGTTTTGAGCAGATAAAATAACATTTATTACTTTTTCTGTGTTCTCCTTTGACTAGACATTCAAAGTTTTTCAAGGAAGCCTATGATTTCCTATGAGCAGAAATAAAAAGTGAAGTTAGAATCTTTGGGGCAGGGAGAATCAGAAGATATTCCAATATAGCAATTTATTATTTCTTTCATATTTCTCAACTTCTTGGATTGAAAGACTATGAACAACATGAGAAACTCATGATCTCCCAGTTTACAGATTATTCCCCAGAGACAGAGGACAGTGTGTGGTTATATTCTCTTCTGACATGTCTACTATTTTTTTTGTCTCCTCTTTTTTCCTCTTACATCTCTTGTAAACCCAGATGCTTCATAGCAGAGTTCCTGTAGTGTACATAAAGAACATACTTTATAGAATGTACTCTATTTTAACTATTGAGAGCTACACTCTTTGACATTTCATTCATATACATACAGAAACACTTTTACTATATGTGTCAAACCTATTTACATTGCTGAGGTGACTCTACAAGTGCAAGAAAGTGAATAAAACAGTCATTTCCCTGCTCCTTTGCTTAGTCATACAAAATGGACTTGAGGGGGGAACCATGTTGCTTGACTTCTAATCTAAGTGTTAACATAATGGAAAAGCAAAGGAACTAGAGGAAGGGGAAATCCAGCAATTTGCTACATGGTATCTTGCTTAGACAATATATTCTCTATGCATTCTATATGTATATATTCACAGTCTCACAGACTCCTGCTCTCTCTTTTACGGACTAGAGAGTATGAAGGTCAATTATCCCGTAAAACTCTTGTGTGCCAGTAGAAAAGATTCCTGATTTGAAGTTCAGGGTATGCAATGGATGCATTACAGAAGAAAAGTGTATGGGAGAATCAGCACAACACTATCAATTTTTTTTCCTTTCCTCTCACTTATTTTAGTAGCAAGCAGTTATAAACCCTTAAAGGAAAGTGCTACCTAATTATGTCTTTATCAGCATTTCTTTATATTCTAGTTTCACAAAAGACCAAAATCATAATTTAAATGCAAATTAATGAAGATAAGCCAAATACTCAGAATTTTTAAGAAAATCCATTTTCCAAAGAAAGAGAACCACAAAAGAATTTTAAGTATTAAGAAGCATAGGACAATTAACTTTGTTTTCAAACAAACGGATCTCACTTAATTCAGCAAGATGTAGTATTTCATTTTCTGACACGAACTTGTGATTTCAAGTCATCAGTTAATTACACAGCAACTTGTCTGGCAATAAAACCCCTGTGACAAATCTCAAAGCTCAAAGGCACTTTCCAGTGACAATTTCCCTCCACAGATTCAGGAGCATATGTTATGTCAAGACATAGATTTCTGATTTTATAAAGTTCTGGAAGAGCTTACAGGAATTCAAATAGACATTCTAAATCCTACAAATTTTCCAGGCTCACCCTTTAAATTTGAACAAGAAAGGTAGGAGTAAAAATATAAAATATTGATGTTGGACTGGACAAATGAAGGAACTCATTTAAATTCACAAGTAGAAAGCCCCTGGCCCACTCCAGTAAAGCAAAATAAAACAAATCATTAATAGGAAAAGGACACAGTAACAAGTGTTTAAATTAGTGAGTTTCAATATGTTATTAGTCTTTTTTAGATTGCAGAAAGACTTTGTATACTTCTACAAGCATCACAGAAAAAAAATCGTAACAGAGCAAAGGCATTGACAAAAACATTATATGACAAACTAGGAGCATTACTAACAAGATACTACTTTTTCCAGTAAATGCAGCGGAAGCTTCTATAACACAAAGTCTAAAAGACTCTGGTCCTGTCAGCATTGAGTAGTGGCTGGCTCCTTCTTCTTTGTACCCTCACATGAGATGCCTTTGAATATATATTATATATATTATATATATTTATGTTGACAGCTGAACCATCAGCTTAGACCCACCCAGACAGTGCAGACAAACAGGCATAGCACAATGTGCTCATCCTAATGCAAATACCTATAGATGAGACTATGCAGCCCTGCTTTACCTTTGCCGACAATGGAAAGTGACCTGCAGGACACAGCCAGATATTTCCACTAGCCAGGTTCTTCTCAGTGGTGCCAAGTAGTAGGACAAGAGGCAATGGGTAGAAACTGATGCACGGGGAAGTTCCACCTTAACATGACGAAGAACTTCTTTACTGTGCAGTGACCACACCGGAACAGATTGCCCAGAGAGGCTGTGGAGTCTCCCTCATGGGAGATATTCAAGACCTGTCTGGACACAATCCTATGCCATGTGTTCTGGGATGGCCCTGCTTGAGCAGGGAGGGTGGACCTGATGATCCACTGTGGTCCCTTCTAACCTTACCTGTGATTCTGGGATTCTATGACTCTGTGATGAATTCCACTTGTTGTGCCATATAGGGCGCAATTCCCTCATCCTTGCCATAACTGCTAAAACTTCAAAATGAAAATAAAAGAAAATAAATCTGTTCTTTTAGAAGTAAATGTAATTTGTACATTAAAAAATCCTCCTGCTCACAAACTGCCAGGAAGGTATTAAAAATTATTTTGCTTAAAGAGGCCACTAAAAATGGCCATACTGTAAGTATCAAATAAAGTCTTACCCAAATGATAAAAAGCACTTTTCCCCATAAAAGGTACAACTAAAATTAGTGCATTCAAAAAGGAATCTGAGATACCATTTGCATCAGTAAGCAATAATGGAAATACGATTCAACTATTAATTTAGAAAGACAAACCTAATTTAAAAGGGTCTTCTGGTTAAAATTCATCAACAATTTCAACTTAATGTCACACTGCACTACTGTATGTAACAGATGCTATTCGGTGTAGGCTACTAGTGTGTTTCTAACTGCATTTCTTTGGCTTCCTCATTCTTCCTGAAGAAATTTTACCTTGTCTTACAGAGTCTTCTTACAGACAATTTTTCCCTGTTTTTTTTGTATTTCAAGTCATCACCTACACTAGGAAAGTCAAGGTGACTTCTCCAGCAGGAGGAACAATGTAAACTCAGCTCATGCACCTACACATTGCACTACCGCAGTTAAAGCCCAGGAACTTCTGAGCAGTAGTAAGGGGTTACTGGTGGAAAGTATTAAGTCCTGTGCTTCTACATCACATGAATTCTTAAAACCCCTCTATTAGACACCTACATTTAGTAACTACAGTTTAACGTGCCAAAAGATTTTGGCATTTGTAGGATTTATGGTCTCACTCTGCAAACCTAAAGCATTAGGATTCAATAATATGAAGTAAGTTACAACAATTCTTATGATTTGTATTGTTTCAGAACAAGATCTCTTAGTGCTAAAAAGTGAGCTATTAAGAAACAATAAAACTGACTTTAGAGAAAAATTACATGCACATCAGTATAGCTTTTCCTTCAAGCATATCAACAGTCTCAAAGTCAACTAGACTATTCAGATAACAGTGTAAAACACTAATTCCATTCCTTGTCAGCATTTCAGCATGACTTTAATCAAAAGAACTTAATTCCTCTTTTCTGCAAGAAAGGACAAGAATGTGTGTAAATGTGAACAGAATTAGGCTCACATGCATATATTTCTGTATGCTTGAATAACAAACTATTGGATACACCTAGATGTCCTTCTCTGCTATTCTGAACAAATAAAAAGTGTCTTGAAACCCAGAAATACAGTTAGTTACCAATATACCCCATGACAGTCATGGGATGTAGGACTTCATGTTGCCTGCAACCTTGTAAAAGTAACACTGAGGTTAGCCGTCCATCTTCCCCCGGTTCTCACACATCTCAAGTGCTGAGCTCTCCCCTACCTGCTGCAGTCCAAATGGCCAGCCTTCTCCACACCAGCTCATCTATTAGTTCTCAATGCCAGCTCAAAACTAAACATTCCTTCAAGTGCATCAGGTAGGACAGGAAAGAACAGGAAAAGCAAAAATTTCTGCTATGCAATAAAGTAGAAAATCTTTTGCAAAGAGGTTTGGTCCCCTGCTCTTCCTTCCCTGGCACATTAAAAGCTAGGAGGGATGAAAGTCAATCTCTGATCTCCAACAGTGGTATAGGGTCACCTCTAGAGACAGGGTGCATCAACACAGTTTTTCTTTCCCTTCCTGGAACAGATCAAAGCCACAATGGACAGAAACCTCTATATTCATGTTTTCTTTGTCTCCTTCAAGTAATAGATAAAATCTGAGAGAGACAAAAAGAGAAACTAAGTAAGTCTCCCAAGACACTTCCAACTAAAGCAGCTCTTTCATGTTCCAGCTTCAAAATTACATCCTGTGTGGGCATGAATACATGTGGCAAAAATACTGCAACATTAAAAAAAAGCCACCAATGCCACTGGTGCACAAAGGGAGCAGAGGCTGCTTTGCACCTCTGAGGGTCCACCCTCACACACAGGGAGGCCAATTGACTCGCATTCCCTCTCGCTTTTTAAAGACGAATCGCAAAGAACAGCAATAATCGCCATGAAGCAGCAACATTTAATATAAGGGGGTTTAAGTGACTCCCACATGAGCTTTTATCGCTAGAGAGAACAGAAATTAAATATTTGTAAAGTTGACTGCTTTTTCTCCTGCATTATTTAAACCAATTGTTTTGTTTTAAATAAAAAGGAGCACTATGACACTTCAGGATTCAAGACTATCCCTTCTCTGGCTGCTGTGGCAGATAAATGAAAAAAGCATAATATCCAGTCCACCTAGACCTAAAAAAAAGAAACAAGAAGTTAATTACATCTTTTCCAAAAAGAAAGGGGGATGGAAGATAGATTTAAATGTTACCAGAAGAAAGTAATTGAGATTATTATTCTACCAGAAAAGATCCCAAATGCATAGAGAAGAACAAACCCCACAAACAAATAAGCAATCACTGTGTTGTGCAAACACACAGCTCACTTTTAAATAAAACTCCCTCTGCCTATGCATGATTAAACATACTTAGATAGATGCTTTGCTTGGGTAAACAAGACTGACAGCACTCTATTGGAAACACCTTAATTGGATCACATAGCAAAAATTTCAAAGTTTTAGGCTGTAACTTCGTATCTATGTGTTTGCAATGATCACCCCTTTCACCACAGCCCATCCCAGTGTCCACATGGGCCTTCCAGGCAATGCCCCTGGTGACCAGTACCAGGGTGTATCTAGGAAAAGCCTCTGGAAATACCTCTGTAGGCCAAGGGAGGATTCAAAAGCATGACAAAAGAATGTTCCCTGTGTCCAGAAAAGGTATTTTTTCCATCTACATAAAAACAACCTCTGGTTTTAGACAAGCTATTGCATTGGGTGTCATTGCTCAGGCAATCAGGGGGTACAGGGGTGGCCTCTTTGAGGCAAGGCCAGGGTTGCCCTGGGATGGACACAGCCAGTTCCAGACAGCTCCAGCCTATCCTCCACAGGGCACGGCTGAGCCCCCTGGGCACAGCAACAGCGCCTGTGGGGGAAGACACTTGAGAAAGGGCAAAACGTCACTCAGCAGTGAGGAGGGAGGGAAAAAGAACCAGCCGTGTGACACTCAGGTGAGGGAAGGAGAAGGCGAGGAGGTGCTTCAGGCACTGAGAGACCACAGTGGAGCAGGTTGGGCCCCAAGAACCCATGGAGACCGCTCCAGAGCATGTGATATTTTCTAAAGGACTGCAGAGCCTGGGGAAGACCCATGCTGGAACAGGAGAAAAGTGTGAGGAGGAAAGAGCAGCAGGGAGAAGCTGCCCTGGACTGATCACAGCCCCCATTACCCATCCCACTGTGCCACTCGGGGTGAGCAGGAAGCTGTAGATGAGCTGGAAATGAAGGAGTGATAACAAGCCTGGGAAGAAGACGAGGTGGGATGGGAGTGGAGTAGAAGGCATTTTAGTTTTGACCACTGTTTCTCACCATCCAACTTTTGTGATTGACCGTAAGTTAAATTAATTCTCCCCCAGTCAAGTCTGTTTTGCCTATGATGGTAACTGTTAAGTGATGTCCCCATCTACCTCGACACATGAACTTTTCCATCTCATTTTCTTCCTCTGTCCTATTAAGAAAGAGAATGAGAGCAGCCAATTGTATGTTTGGCAGCTGGCCAAGGTCAACCCAGCACAGCTATAAAACTTTAATTTCTGTATACTCAATCAAGTCTTCTGCAGCTGTGTACCCTGAAAAACCTCCAGAAGCTAAAACCTCCCTCTGCAGCCGAAACCACAAGGTGCTGTCCTGCCCTCTGACACAGCTAACAAGCAAACACAAGGTACAATAGAAAACTACAAACAGCCATGCTGCCTTTGCCAGTGTCATCACATGTGTGTGCTTCCCCCCAAATCAATGAGACCACCCTACTAACCTTACGGTATCACAGAATCACAGAATAGTTTGGGTTGGATGACCTAAAGATCATCTAGTTCCAACCCCCCTGCCACAGGCAGTGAACTTTCCAATAAACCAGGTTATTCAAAGCCCCATCTGACCTGGCCTTGAACACCTCCAGGGATGCGGAGTGCAAAACTTCTTGGGCAATCTGCTCAAGTGCCTCATTGCCCTCAGAGTGAAGAATTTCTTCCTAATTTCTATTGCAAATCTACCCTCCTTCAGTTTAAGGTCACTCCCCCTCGTAGTATCACTACATGCCCTTGTGAAAAGTCCCTCTCCATCCTTCCAGTAAGTGCCCTTTAGGTCCTGGACACTAGGTATGCAAAAATGGTAAAACAGAAGGTGATTTGATGAATGAAAAAAGGAATGAGAGTGAGAGGGTGGTGAATGGCTGGGAGATGAAAACTGGGGAAATCAGGAAACTAGAGCTGGGCCAGGTTGCACAACAAGGCTGGGGACAGGACCTGGAGGTAGCACAGGGAAAAGGAAAAAGACCAGGGCAAAGAGACAAGACTGACAGGAGAGCTCCACTACAGGATTATTTTTGGCAGGAAAGCAAAATTAGTTGGGAAAATGAGAAAGAACTGGTTTAAAACCCCCCACAACTCAATTTCGTGAAATAAGTAGGGCTGCTGTCTGCATGATGCCTGCCCTACAGCATATCCTTCAACAAGTGCAGGAAAAGCAGCAAGAATGTCCACCATGGCTAAACCAAAGTCAAATTCCAATCTGTGCTCACTGGCAGCAGATTTCTCCTTCCCAGCCACGTGGGCAGTTAGGATGTTTTGCACAGTGCTCTTATTACTGTTAAATGCCCTCTGATGGGGAGCAAGCAGGTAGGATGGCACAGAGGGCTGTCTGCCAGGCACCCCAAGGGGCAGTAAGAGGGGCCAGCATATGGTGGAGCAGCCTCAGAGCACCGCAGCCTGGCTGATGCTTTCCCCATCACTGCCTTCTGCTGCCAGGCGGCTGCGGTGCATGGCACACAGTGCTCCCAGCATGGCACTGCATGGAGGGCTTCAGCCATGCTTGCCAGCAATGTCCTCTTCTTAGCTGCAACCCTTCATAAAGCTTCTCATCTGCTTTTTCACTGGCATTTAAGTCTGATGTAAGCCTGGACTCCAGGAAATATTAATTTAGTTATTACTCTGCCAAGCTTTCTACACCATCTGAAGTACTTTAGACCACTGTATTACAAGAAGTAATTATTTGAAAGACTGTATTTCAACAATACTTTTGTTTATCCCTCTGAAATAGTTTATTCCTTTCCATCCTTTATCAAAGTGAACTCTGATAGCAAACAGTTTGCAGAGCAGACTACTAGGCAGCTCATCGAAAGCATCTCTACCCTTGAGAAACAAGCAGCTACATGGATGGGAGAGCTCTTAGGAATTCTCAAGTGCCAGGTCTTAGAAGGATGTTACACTTGAACACAGATTTGCAGTAAACAAAAAGAGAAATCAATATAAATGCTACATTATGCCCACGGCATTCTTGTTCCCACTTCGTAAAAATCTTCTGTATGTAACTGCATCCCTGTGCYGAAGTTCATATTCCAGCTAAACAGAAGCCAACAAAAGGCTCCAAATAAACTAAGCAGGCAGAGCTATTAAACCTAAAGCCAAAATTGCTTTTCCTCATAGTCAAGAAAATCTAGAATAAAATACTAAACAAAACTAGTTTTTGCCCACAAAGATCTGTGAATAATCTTAGGTTTCTGTTTTGATTTTTAAACAGAAAGCCATATGATAACCTATGAATATGACTTAAGACTTCACAAATGTAAGCACTGAAGTTCTGACTTTTCTGTTATTTTTTTTAAAGAAAAGCATTTTATACTGTGGCTCCAAAATAAGCTCATCAAGCTGACCAACTTGCAATAACACTGGTAGAGAAAGAAACAAACGATTAAAAAAAAAAAAAAAAAGAAAAAGAAAAAAGCTGCATCATTTAAGTGACATAAGCTTCATGAACTCAGCCAGATTTAAATTCTACAATGGAAGACAGTCTTCTCTCCACACAGGAAGAAGTCAGTCAAGAACTCAAAAGAAAAATTTTCCAGAGCCTTTCAGACCAGAAATCTCAGCACCAGAACAGTGCATACCTATTACAGTGTCCCATGGGTGATACAAGTGAACAGAGTTCCCAGAGAAAAGAGAGATTATGAACTCCGTGGCAACACAAAGATAACAGAACACAATTGGTCATTGAAGGAGTTATCAGAAGTATGAATAATATTGAAGGTATTCCATTATTTTTTTGGTCTTGCAGATTATGCTCCTGTTCTCTAACGGCAGTGCATTACTTGACTTTGTATTTTAGTTTTCATGTTGTGTAGTTATTTCTTATGTACCTTCAACTACATTCATTAAACAATTCACTTTTACAGATGTGCCTCTCTCAAGATTCTGAAAATCCTTGGTAATCCAATCTGGCTTTACAAGCTAGCCAGCTGAAAACAAAACAAAACAAAAACTACCCCAAATGAGTAAGTTTTTAATCACAATTCTGCTCTAATGTTACTGACATACAGAAATCCCACATCATGATCTTTCCTAATATTAGAATTCACCGTAATCTGCATGTCTGTTTCTTTGAATGGAACACTGATTCCCCAAGGCATTGTCTCTGACATATAAGAAGTCAAAGCTTGCAAGGAAGCAAAGCAGGCTCATAAAGGCACTAAGTCTTCCTTTGAAACGAAACTTGAAACTTGAAAGTTTAAATTTTAAAAGCCCATATGCCAAGAAAGTTTGTTCTTAAAAACTGCAAAAAGAAGGTAGAACTTCTGTTCTTATTTTAAAGACAAACATATGATAACATGTTGCGAAGCACGAAGTTACTATGAAAAGTTTAGAGGACGCAAGCTACCTTGAAAGGTTTTTCTCTCTAGAGAATGACTGAAAATAAGACCAATACTCTTGAGAAGGCAGAAAGCAAACAAATCATAACAAGAATAAGATTCCATTTTTTAAATTACCATAGCTAGAACAAGTGCTATCATCCCCTAAAATCTAACTTCATGAAGTTAAGAGCTGGACAGACCAATATCTAATGCCAAAGCTAAAACAGCAATGCTGCAGTAACCACTTCTCTACAGTCAGAAAATTATAGGGGAAGGCATCTTTCCTAGGACCATTCAATCCAGAAGAAAGGAAGAAAAGGAAGGGCAACCCACCATAATAGAGTGCTTCTTCCTTCAAAGCAGCGTTTCTGAACCTAAGAATATGAACCGGCAGGCAACCAACACTGATCAACCAAACAATTAAAAAAAATTTTAAAAAGGCAACACAACTAAAAAACCCACAAGCCAATAAGCTAGTTGCTATAAATGAAATAAGGCCCTTTTCCAGGGGAAAATTATTGTCGAACAACTGTTAAGTAAAAAAAAAGTAAAGGTATTTGTCTAAATAAGGTTTAATATAATTTGATATTACATTAAAAACACAACAGTTCTTTTCTTCACATATGACGGAGCAAGTTGCAAAAGGCATATAAGAGGTACAGGGGAAAAAAAAGATCATTGGAATAGATAATTATCAACATGAAACACAAGGCAAGATACAAAAAGAAATAACCATATTTCTTAATCAAATAAATATACTTTCAAATTCTAACAATTTCATTTTATCTATGATAGAAAATTGTGTGTGTCCAGTTGACAGAATACTCATCTTTTTTTAGTCAAATGCACTGGGATAAAATTGTCTTGACTTCAGATAGCACAGTATGCCTTCAAACTTAAGGCCTAACCATATTTCAGGACCCTGGTGCATCCCAGCCCACCAGGTGAGAAGTGTTTGTCTACAGCACTGTACCACACCTACACTGAAGTATGCATGGAAACAAAGATTCACAGAATCACAGAATATTCTGAACTGGAAGGGACTTACAACGTAGAATCAAAGTCCAACTCCTAGCCTGGCACAGGACAGCCCAAGAATCACACCATGTACCCAAAAGTATTATCCAAATGCTTCTTGAACTCTGTCAGTCTTGGTGCTTCCCTGGGGAGACCATTCCAGTGCCCAACCACCCTCTAGGTGAAGAACCTTTTCCTAATATCCAACCTACTTCACATTGATAGGGAGAGATTCATCTTCACAGAAAAGTTCTTGAACTCCCATTAGATCAGAAACTTTTAATTCCCATCATCTGCCCAAAATTCAACGGGGTAGCTTCATCCTGTTGCTTGTTCCAGTGAATATGAGGACATGATTTCAGAAAGTGATGTTTTAATAACAGAAAGCAGAGGTTTCTTAAGGTCTCTCTCCCTCTTCCCCCTCTATGTGCAAGCAAAATAATGTGGTGTGAGTCCTACTCATTTTGGATTTGATGAATTCTGGTCTGAAGGAAGCGACTTCATGAAAAACATGATCTGGTAAAAATGCAGCACACCAGAAAAATGAATGCAACACCCACATTCAACTCTAGATACAATCTATATTGTAAAGAGTTCGGCAATACTTCAGGATGCAGGATATATTTCCTTATTACAAACTCACACAGATATTCCTCACCACAACTAGACTTTCAGCCACCACACCCCAGGTCAGCACCTCCCACTAGCCAGACACCCAGGCAGCAGTGTCCCACCTACACCTGCCTACAGCTGGAGAACTCAACTCATGGGGAATTCTTCTCTAGACCTATGGAAATTTTTTTTCCCTCACAAGAATGGTCAAACCCCTGAACAGATGTTCAGAAAGGTCAGTCTTCTCTGTTGGAGATGTTCAAATTCCTCCATGTACCCAGTGGAGATCCTACCCAAGCAGTCAATGTAGCAGAGGGAGCAAGTCACCTCACTCTACAGCACACGCCCCATAAATGCCCCACATGAGTGGATGACCTAATGAATGAATTGATGCACACTAGTCTGTGTTGACCAGATTACCACTAAATGGGAGTCCAGAGAAGTGTGCCCAAATTTACATGTTACTGAACCTGTCCCATGCAAGCTTTTCTTCTTGCATGTGCGATCTGATCTCAGTTAAATACAAAACTGTAAATGTAGCTAACTCATTTCTGAATCACTGATTACATCCATGATGATACTGCCACTTCAACGTTACAGCACTCAAGAATAAAGCCTCTTCATGTATGAAGTGAGAGAAATAATCCTACTATATGTATTATTTTGTAATTCACAATAATTAGTATATTCCCTGCAAATTTTCCATTCTTTTTATTCTTTTATTCTTCAAATACATGAAGAGTGGTTGCAGTGCACCATGGTGTAAAGAACATATTCATTTATCGCATGTAGGACACAAAAATTGTATTGTTACTAAAAAGGCTGACACAAAACTTTACATCTCTCAGTTTTCATCCTGATACAGCATCCCAGGTTACAAAATACTCTGAAAGTGGAACATTTCATTACCCAAAAATTCCAGATATTTCTGGCATCACGCTCACAATATCCACAATAATCCAGAATTTTTAGAAAATCTACACTTAAATACCAATGCTTCTCTTTCTTTAGAAAATAATATTCAGTGAAAGCCAAAAATTGGAACTTTTTCATAAGAATATATAATGAATTATGAAATCATAAACAGTATCAAACAACAGAAAAATAAGGAGAAGAAATCAATATTCTGTGAGCCTTTGTAAACACTACCTCATCTTTTGACAAGGGAATTTTTCCCCAGTATTTGATCTCCATTTCTTCTAAATTTCAGAGCTATGCAAATAATACAAGTTCAGCCTAAATTTCTAACAACAAGGGCTTTCAGACATATTTACCCACATTGCATTGCTCCTACAAGCAACTACTACAAAGATATCTAAAATAAATTTTAAAAAGATTGATGACTATGTTGCTTATATACGGTGAATTCCCAAAGTCACATGTTAAAGAATAAATTCACACGCTCCATGAGCCATCTGGTTTAAAGCCAAGTATCTTTCTCCTCCACCCAGAAATCTTGAATATTATTGTTCTTTCAAGACAAACACACCTAGCAAAAATCCACAATTCCCTCTAAGGCAGATTCCCATTTATGAAGATAAATCTGCAGCCTGTCCCTTTCTGAACAGAAGGCTGAAAGAAATATCAAGAAAAGAAGATATTTTACAATCTGGCTATGGGCTGCTATTGTCACACACCTAATTTTCAGTGCAGTAGTACCCATTCATATTGGTATGACTTCACTCAAGTAACACTGAAGTCCTTTCATCACCTCCAGGTGCTCCTAAGTCACAGACCACTTAGTAATTGCTAAACTGTATATCAGCTCAACACACATTTTAAAGTCAAATAACAACAGATTTGCCTCAGACAACTAACGTTTAATAGCAGTGTATAAATTATCCAAGTCTTTCAGATGCTTGTTCCTTCTCTAACAATTAATTTTATCTTTACAGTCGTAAACAGAAGGCTCCCTACCACCAACAGTTTTGTAATTCCTGTTAGTTTTACTAAATTAGTATCTTGAAAGCAGAAGAGCTAAAAGAATGAACAATTTGAGGTGTTCCTTTTATTCACGTCTGACCTTCAGAGGTCCTGTTGTCAAAACCGGTAAAACCATTTAAATCCATTTTTTAAAAAATACCAATTACTAGGAAACACTATACTACCCAAAGTAAAAGTATGCTTAGTTCTGAAAAATTTTGCCAAAAAAATTCTGAGAATTTTCCTTTGCTAACCCTCCTAAAGGCTTCTTCTAAGTCAAAACATTCAAGCAAGGGTGTCCCTCACCATCAGTAAGGGAAAATCCAGATCATCTTCCCTAGAACAAATTATTCCCCCTCTCATCTGCCTATGCTTATGCCATGTACTGACTCCTCTGCTAATACTTAGTCTCCTGAAAAATAATTATAAAAATTATAATATTCAGATTACATTATCTCAATTATTTCATTAAAAAAAATAAGTGAGGATGGTAGCTGTACTTCTGCAAAGCATATCATGAAACGTTTTCAGTTGCAGCTGCATCCCGTGGTCTCACTTTCATGAGAGCTGTTGTAAAGACAAGAAAGAAAAGGGACACACCAGCTTTTACCAGAAGTGCTTCCCATGTTCATCAGTAGGTCTTTCAAAAGTACCACTTCCAGGGAGAAGCAAACCACTAAAACAAAGGGGAGTGTGGAAACCTCTCAGTCTAGAAACAAACCCAGAAATAAAGACGCAACAGCTGACTAGGGACAGTCAAAAACTAGCAAGTTTTCATGTCACAATAGACCATGCTCAAATTTACCTATCTTAATACAACGGCTGGCTCCATGTTATGTCCCTCTGGACAACAAGGTGGAGCTGGCATTTAACATTCACACACTTTTCAAGACAGAAACCCATAGGGAAAGGCAACACAACACTATTTAGCCACTATTCAGATCTGTTTAGATTAGGAAAAACCATAATCATATTTTTAATTCTGCACCAATTACAATTTAATTTCTTGATTTCTGCTTAAAGGAAATGGCCAAGAAAATTTTCTCACTCTGCCTGATGCTGGCAAACCTATTCAAGAATGAGGTATTTAAATTAAAATGTTAAAGTTTAGCAGCCTTTTCTTTTTTTCTTTTTTTTAAAATTTCTACTGCCTTATCATTGCAGAGTGGTATGGTTTTTCTCAAAGTCTACCACTTAAAAGGAACAATCTCAGAAATGCTTATTTCAAAGTGTTGCATAATGTCATTATTAGCATTTTATTTCAAATCATGACTCATGGAAATTCATTCTGAAAAGCTACAAAATAAAAGCACTAGGAAGCACACAGTGAGAGACCAGGGCAATAATGAAAATGAGAATGGAAATCAATAAAGAGAAAAGAACTAGAGCAATGCAACCTGGACCATATCACAGACCATAACTCACTGGTGACTAACTTAGACTGAATGCTAACAACTGAATGCTGACAGGAAAGCATTTGATCAAAACCTGTCTGACAGAGCACAGAGCTCAAAAGGCAAATCAAGCAGGTCTCTCTAAAGCTAGTCTAATTAGAGCTTAGCGGTGTGACCATTTTTTTGTTCCCTTCTTAAAGATAAAAGGAAAAAAGAAGGGAAAAAGAAAAGAAAATAGTCTTAAAGCTATTACTCTCTGTAAATGCTTAGTTAACTTCACAATATATTCACAGAGCATCTACTTGTGCAAAATCCCACTGAACCACAGAAGTTCCTCTGCTTGCGTTCCCCGAAGGCCAGGATCTGAGCAGGGCGTAGCACACGGGTGGAGGGGAAGAGGTTAAGTGACTCCAGGACAGCACACATGTTTAATAACATGACGGCAGAGCAGATAACATCACGTTTGAAGGAAACAATGAAAGGAAGTTGGCTGAAAGCCTCCCAGCCTTCTCCAACGGCAACAACCTCGCTCAAAGTGTAAGAAAAACAGGCCAACAGGGAAATTACCGGAGTAGAATGAAAGCTGTAAAATTCAAACTCAAGGGATAATAAAGACACTTTCAACAGCGGCCACTACAAGTCTGCATTTATAGAGAAATCCTTTCAGGCAATGGGGAGTGGTACTACAGAGCCCAGGTAAAGAGACTGGCAAGTCATCTTGGCGCTCCAAAGCAGGAGTACAAACGTACAGACAGCAAGGACAAAATCCCAAATTGGTAGGGTAATATGTTTCACCATTCAGTGAACATGCCCTGTTTATCTCCAGTCTATGGACAAAAAAAAGGAACCAACTATTCTGCCTCTCCACTGTGTGAGTTAGAGTGTCTCTTTCCATCATATTTAAGCATGGAGAGGAAGCTGCAGCTTTCTCCTCCAAACACCTTAGGACCCGTTTCAATCCTGTGAGAACCCACTGATCAGCCATAGTTTATGTTCAGGGTTTATTTTCTGTCCTCAGGTCTTTCACGTAAGTTTATACACAAGAAAAAACACTGCCCTACCCTGGAAAAAACCCACCACTAAGTATTTGAAGGTGGTTTTACAAGTTTAGGAGATAGCTAAACTGTAGCTTTCAGCTTATGAATGGAGCAATTAGCTGCAGGAAGAAAATGCAGTGTTTCCAGGTGTCTTTTTAAACCTCTGGTGTGTTAACTTGTATGAGGTACCCAGTCAACCCATCTGCATGTGAAGTGACACCAAAAGTTTACCCAAACTAGTAGGAATGGAAAATCTATATTCTTTTTCCTCACAAGAACATGACAATTTAGAGGTTAGCTTTTTTGTTTGGTGGTTGTTTTCAATAGTATCGACTTGCTTTAAAGGGAACTTTTCTAACAGTAACAAACCAGATTTGGAAAAAAGAAATTGGACTAATCCCGTCACATACAATTATCAAGTACGCTTGCCTCTCAGATCACCAGGAGGGGCTGAGCAACAGCTCTTTAAATGCTCAGCACGGGCCTTTCTCATTTAAGTCAGGAGTAAATTCTTAACTTTAATCCTGCAAAAGCTGCCTAAGAAAACTTCGGTATACACTGTGCTGGTAATTTATGTATGTAAGCAAAAAGCAATAGAACAGGATTCCTGATCTCCGTCTCTCCCACCGTGACAGAAAAACCATGGCACAGTGATTAGGTACATGCCAGAGGAACAGAGCTGACACTATTACTACATTGGTATTGCAAAGTCAAATAGGAGGTGGTCTAATATTCTGGAGATGCAATTTCCTTTCCAAATTTCAGATAAAACTCAACTTTCAGTATTTCTATGATTTTCAAAGTTACATTAGAGGAGCAATGCTTAGATATTCTTCCTGTTCTGTGCAGAGGGCAAAATGATGAAGGACAAAAGCATATAAAAATCAGAGCTTCCAGAGAGAGAGCTTATTTCTTCCTCTAACTACCAAGTTAATTTGACAGGATGCCTCTTTTCCCCCTTCTAAAGCTCTTCTTCCTTTTGGTGCAAAGGACCATACAACACAATCCTAAAACAAAAGAAAAGACATATATACTGTTCCATAAAATCCAGTACAGTAGAGGAGTATGAGAAGTGGAGGAGTTGTGGTGAGGTTTGCTTAACTTTGTGCAATTAAATCTTGCAGGAACAAGAACCAGACTTTCAAAGTGATTCACTTGGTCCCCAGCACAAGCACAAGTACTGTTCTCAAGAAGCACAGAAATAATGACTGACCTTCAGAATAATGCACAGTAGGTTCTTTGTAACAGCTTTTCCTAAAATTATAATTACTTAGAAGTGCTAAGTAGGAGTAAGGCAGACAGGCCAAGGCTCCTTGCAACTTTCCAATGCTGGGAGATGCCTGAATTACTGCACTACAGGCAGAATAAAAGACGACGCAGGGCCAGAAGTCACTCATTCTTGTACTCTATTCAACCACAATGTTGTGGTGTCAAAGGAAGGAAAGTCAGGAAGTTAGGAAGGAAGCACAAGTCTGTGTCTTTTGTTGCACAGAAAACTCATATATATACACGTCAGTGGGTTTCAAAACAAAAACACTGGCTCAAGTATGCCAGACAATATTTTAGAAGGAAGGATTAACTCCAAATGCTGCATCAGTTATACTTGACTGTTACAAGCATTCAAGTCATACGCAAAAGTATAGCAAAAATTCACAAGTCTGGACACATTCTATAGAGAAATCAGTATGTCCTAAACATTTAACCTTCTGTGGTCAACAACAATCTTAACCTAAGAGATGTTTTGTAAATTCTGCTCTGCAGTGTGCCAAATTTGGCCAGGGCAGAATGCCAGAAACAGCCTTTTTCGAAGCTTACTGGACAACCAGGAACTCAAGACTATTGATGGCAGTTGGGCTAAAAACAAATTAAAAGGAAGGCACACAGCAGCAGTGCAATTGAATTCATACGAATTGTGCCACTGAACACGTTTTGTTCTTTATCACCACAGCACTTAATTATTTTGAGAGCTTGCTGATAGGCATGATTATTGAACACAAATCTGGTCTCAGCAGTTTGCATTTTGTCAGAAAGATCTTTTCAGCCTGGAAACTGAGAAGTGATAATTTATTCTCTATGTCAAGGAATTAAGAGGAGTTAGTCAATTCAGTAATCTGAAGAGTTGAGAGACCTGAATAAAGCAGTGTGCAAATTCTTAAGAACAGTCTGAAAGTTGTCCAGCATCAGCCAAAGAAACCTCCTTCCCAAAAGAGGGCAGCAGGTCTCTATATTCAGAGGAGCACAGACTCCTCAAGGCAAGGATATAAAAATAAGGTTAGAATCAAGAGTAAGAGAGAATGGAGCAATCTCCGACCCAGAATGGAAAGGATTACAAAGTCACAGATTTACCACAATTATTTAAAAGATGATAAAAGTCAAGTAATCTGTTTGCTTTTCATTCTCGTTTTCTGGCTAAAAGAATGCTGTAGATCTTATCTAGACAACAGTTAAGCAGTGGAGATACTGCCACGAAGGGGAAAAAGACTCTATAAAAACATGAGGATAAGTGTTAAAGGAGAAATAGCAGGAAAGGTAGCTGCAAGTTGAGCATAAATACAGTATTTCCATCCTTATTATGATAGAGAGAACAGGAACATGACATTATATTATTCTGAATTTGAGGACTGATATTGACATTCAGGGCTGGGATACACCAGCACACAGAGTGGGTAAAAAAAACGTACTGGAAACGGTCAGCACAGCAGCCATGGTAACAGAAACAGGGTGAAATTCAGCATCCCAAACTTCAGGCCAGGACTCACAAGAACTTCTGTGAGATTTTTGTTCTCCTTGGCTGCTCTGAGCTGAAGGCTCAGATGCACGGCCTCAGCACACGCCAGACATCGTGCCAATGTGACATGAGAACAAGGGTGCATTAATTCCAGCTGCAGAACATACAAATAAAGGCAGCTGGAATAATCAGAGAAGAAGAGACTACTGCCTGAGGGATGGTTCAGACCTTGGACTGTTTCATATAGCAGAACAAGACACCATCCTCTACTAAATCCTTCAGGAAGGAAAAGCTGTTATTACAGCTGAAGGGCAGAGCTGACAGAACAGTAAGTGGGTATAAACCAAACTGCAAATGCATTCAGCTGGGAAACAAAAGACTCACAACTATTAGAGTAAGGAAAAACAGTGGGGATACCTACTAAGTGAAGTTTCGGCTGCTTATAAAAGAGATAAGATGTCTTATTTTTAGACAGGAGACTGACGCAACCCAGGTGGTCSCTTCCCATCTGCAGTTCAAGTATGATACACAGTAACTTGTTTGTGTGTTGAATACATTCATAAGCTTTGCAGTAATATTGCAAGATAATCTTTCCATCCCACAGCAAATCCACAGTTTCGTTCAGCCATGATATCTGCCAGCATGCTTACTTGGTGTACCTGAGACACAGCAGCTTTGCTAGCCTGGCTTATTACATGTTCTGTCAAAGGCACAAATATAGTAGCAGAGCTGTTTGGCAGCAGAGGTTACTCCCTGGTTAACTATTTGGTGATTCAAAAAGAATCTTGTGAAATTGTAGGTGGATAAAGTACCTGGTTTAACACAATATACTGAGGGAAAATCTGCAGCTCTCCTATTTTTCCCAATTTTCAGAAAAAGCCCTTGTTTTGCTATCCTAAGTCATATGCACACAATTTGCATATACACACATCAAACTGTTTAGAAGCTACTGCATCAGAAATGATGTCCCTAACTCAGACTATCAGCTCCTCTTTAAAACTGGATTAGTTTAGTCCATTCTAATCTTTCTCACTCTTCTGCACCGATTGCAGAGATTTATTTACTTGCTGTAGAAATAAAAAAACCACTAATTATTTCAATGCTTTATTCGGCTGAAAATTAGCAAGCAACTTACAAGTATTTTGAGACAGTTTTCAATTTTCGTGGTACCTTAAATAATTTTTTTTTTTACTTATTCATATGAATGACTGTGGTGAGTACATACTACCTGACACCTGCCTTACACACACAAATGCACATCCTGTCCAATTGACAAAACGACCTAGTTTCTCACTCTGAATCCTTCAGCCCTTTGGAAAGGAAAGATTAGAGGCTACCTATCTTCTTCTGATGTTATTATGCAATTTTGTTCATTTTCCAGGCTCTCCAGCACTATAGATTGAAATGGATTTGTACCACTGACCACCTATATTGCTCAGAGCTTCAGCACATCACACCTCTTTACTCAGCCTCTCATACGACATATTACACCAGCTATTATCATCAATATGCATTACCACATTTATCTTACTAGCGTTGAGGCAGTGTTAGTCTGATCACTGATACGAAGCAGCTGTTCCACCCTAATTGCATCACTATTAAAAATAAAATGGACCAACTTCTTTTTTTCCCCAAAAAGTGGCTTACGACAGCTGTGTTGGCTGCTCTGTAGCCTCACTGAAGTCAGACTGAGTAAAAGGTAAGCACTATCTGCACAGTTGTGGAGTGTAGGAGGAGATTTTTTTTTTCTTACTGTTTTTTTTAACCACATAGTCAGCATAGCTGTTTTCCTGTTGGAACTAATTATTTTTCCACTATAGGAAAAAAAACACAAATTCAATCAAATTAGGAAAATAAATTATCCTTAACACTGAGAACATATATGCTTCCAGAGCAAATGTCCATAGCAAAGGTATGAATCCATCCTAAATATAAAACCAAGCAAGATATTTAAGTCTTATGCCTGTAAAATTTAAAGAGCAGAAATAGAACACTAGAAATTAGGTGTACTTATTTCAGGAGGGCACACTCTGAGCTAGCCTTAAGGAATCAGATCAATTCTAAAACTTCAATAAAAAATAAAATCTTTACTATTAGCACAAGCCATATGAACATCTTTGCTTCCTTATCACAAGGTTTAGGAGTTTTGTTTTATATGAAGTAGCTACAAAAGCCAAGGCAGAAATACAGATCTGCAGTGTTTGGGACGTTGGGTGTGTTGGTTTGGTTTGGGGCCTTGGGAGTGTGTGATGTTTGTTTTTAAAGAAATTAAACGGCAATTTACAACTTCTACTACAATAAACAGATCAAATAAAAAGACATTTCTGAAAAAACAGTAGTATTAAGTAACTTGTATTTCAGTATTTTGTGCTTAATCAGTAACTTTAAAACTGATGAGATCATAACATGCAGTGAAGCACTCATTCTAATGCCCTTCTGTAGTATCTACAGCTTTTTTCCCAGGCCTCTCTCATGCATACACACACACACACACACACACACACACACACACTCTCCTCCCCTTTTTATGTATATATAAACCCCACACAAATGCATGCTTTTCACATCCCATAGGGAATGTGGCAGAACCACAGCATGCAGGGAAGTAGGAATGCACCACCAGCAGCAGGACTCTCTGCCTCTGCCATGGATCATGGTCATGGTCTCACAGTGAGCACACAGGAGTCAATTGTTTCCCTTCTTCCAGGATGTAAATACATTCAGAGTTGCAAAATACAGACTTATGGGACCAAAAAGATACTAATCACTTCATTACAACACACAACGTTATGGGACCAAGGAGATACTGATGAATTTATTCCAGCTCAGAACAACCAAAAGACACTACAAAGGACATGAATATTCTGGTTCTGGGTCTGGTCCCTCTCTGAATGTGAATCCCACATAAAAAGGGGCTCACATGGGGCCACAATGATCACAAATTGATCAATGAGAACTAAATGTCACGCCTGTCTTAGAGGGACATCACACAGCAGTGGGTTGATCTCATAGCCTAATTACTTCAAGACCCGTGTCCCTCTTGGCTGCCTTCATCATGTGCACCCCATCACTCTGGCGTACCTGCAGCCTCCCACCTCTAAATCTCCAGCAGAGATTTAGAACCAATATAGAAAATTACTCCTAGGTTTCAATGCTTCCAAGCATTTATTTTTATTTATTGCTAATCTAAGTTTCTATAAATGTGTCAATGTAATTGAGGATTACAGCTATTTTAAACAGTTCAAGTTTATAAATTATGGAGTGCCAATTAGGCAGGAACACCCAAACAGATGCCTGGATAAAACTTTACCCCTGATTAGCCCCTCCAAAGAACTCCTTAGGATAAAAAAACCTTATTAATCAAGCTAGATTTTTTTTTGAGAAGAAGATAGATCTTTAAACTTTCAATTTATTTTCTGTCAGATGTAATTTCCATATTGCTCTTTTTTCAAGAACATAGCAAAATCACAGTCCATTTGGTGGCCCATACACTTGACAGCCAACAGTTGCTACACATACACATGCTACTAATTAACACAGAGGATGCTACCCAGAGGCCCTCTGCAAGCACTAAAGACCTCTCTCAGCTCTATGAGCAGCAGACTTTTGCAAAGCTAACTATTAAAACAAAATACACTATGTCAGTGTATTTCATAAGCAGGTTCTATTGAAGTCATACGAGAAGAGAGCGTTTGATATTGAAGTGGAAATACTACTCCTATTTTACCTGTCATTCTGCCCCTATCAGTCCCTGCCTCAGCACTAGAAAGCATAAGCACAGCAAACTTGCAAATCAGTTCAGGTCTATCTGCAGGATTAGATACAGTAGATGGCTCAGGGTGTCACAATATTTTCCAAGGGCACTTTATTTGCTCTCTGAAGATACTCTTGGAAATGATTTCTTAGTCATTAATTATTCATTCTATTTCTTATAATCAGTTCTTTTAATTAGTATCCCAGGCAGCTTTGCTGAGGATCCCACACTTTCAGTAATTAGGGGCAGTTTGTTGCCCCTAATTAACTTCAGACATACCAAAACTCTTATTACTTTGTTATTTCAGCTGTTTTTATGTTTGCATTCCATATTCTGTCCTGCTTTAACGGCTCAGGAAGGAGACTGCACTGTTGTGCTATTTATCTCATTTAGATTCCATCTCTCTTTCTTGACTGTGTTACTTGCTGTGTATTAAATCTCTCTGACTGTCTGAAGTCATGTCTACACTGGCAAGCAGTGTGACACCAGAAAAGTGCATCTGTACAGTGGAACAGAACCCTGCCAGCCTGTAGAGTTTCCTTCCCTTTTGTGCTGCTCTGCATAATTACGTGCACTTGTAAAAGACACAGCTTCCAATACAGCAAGAGGGTTATATATGGAGGCTTTAACCAGTTTACTGATTTTATCACACCTCTGTGACCTCTTGAAGGCCATTCCAGACTGAGTTCTGACTAACAACTGTAGTTAGCAATTAATGTGTTAATAAACCATTAGAGTTTAAATATCCAGAACACATAAAACAGCTAGAGGTTTAGTAATAATTTGAATAATTTTATTGTTATTTTAAATAAATAATACTTCTCATTCTTACATGGTGTTTTTCATCTACAGACAGCAAGGTGTATCAAAGCAGCAGAAAGACAGTTGTAATCCAGTTGCTCTAATTAAAGTTTGAGGAAGAGTCAAGCAAAGATAACAGCAGCCCTGTTCACAGCATACCACTGTCCTTCCCTGTGATTCAGAAAGTAAAGACGTTTTAAAAATTCCCCACCCCAGCCTGTGGGTGCTGGGGGCAAAGAGGAGACAAACAAATTTTCATCTGGCTTTAACAGAAATCCTGTAAGGTACATCCTACACACAGAGTGTCTGAGAGAGAGCCACGCACAAAAATACTCGCACAGTCTGATACTAGTGGGTGACTGATCTGCAGAACAAACAGATTACCTTTACATTACACAGTTAAGAATGACATTTCAGCGGCACATGAGCAAAATATATTGATATATGCACAGGCTGCTGGATCTCATAATTCTCACATTACCTTTGTAGGATATTTGGTTTTTTATATTCCAGGTGGTAAAACAGAAGTCTTATATTCACAAAACATAGCTAATAATTTTGTAACGTTTATTATCACAGAAAAAGGCCTGGAAATGTTAAGTAAGGGTACTAAAAACTTGAATGGTAGAGAGACAACTTTAAAAGCTGGCCTTAACCTCCAGTGGTGTTTTTAAAGTAAATTAATTTGGGAGACAAAGTATGTGAAAAGAACCCAAACTCATATAAACAAGATTGTCACAACTTTTATCACAGAATATTCAAGAAAAAACATGTCTAGCTACTTCATAACCATGTTCTAGTATGCTCAGAACCTCCACTGTGTGTAGCATATATGTGGTCATGAGAACGATACTGCATTTGGAGTTAAGTCACCACAAGCTGAATCTAAGTGTCCATTCAGGCAAATACTCCAACACCTAGCTCAAGATTACTAGAATAAAAAATTGTAATGGAGTTTGTTAACTTCCATCTCCAAATAATACCACTCTTTACTATTAACCCCCACCGGTGAAAAAACTGAAAAATCCTGTCTTTTAATGACACTATAGAAAGGAAAAGAAAGGCAAACTGATTTCTAAGATGATTTAGTATCAGATCTATACCAAACAATCTCTTACTTACTTGTATTTCTTTTCTTTGCCTACACTTCATCCATAAGGAAGTCAAAAAAAAAAAAAAAAAATTAAATGGTCAATATTAATATTTTAGCAATAATCCGTATTTGACGTATTAAACAGTTGGAATGGAGCAACATTTGTAGAACACTTCTGAATAAGAAATAACCTTGCTACAAGGCCTCAGGATACATAATTCAGAAAAAAATGAAGGAATATATGAGCAATAGGCACAAACTGGGGATGTTTCCCAGCAAAAGCCAGCAAGATAAACACTCAGCATAGACTGCCTGAAGGCAATTTTTTTTTAAAACGAGAAAACTCATGAATTCACCATTAGAAGAACCTAAACATATAAAACAACTCCAACTTTCTGCAGAAAAAAAACATTGTTCTCCCCAGTGCACTATATACTACTGCTCTGATTTTCATGGAGTCCAACTTCCACACACCATGTTTCTCATCAGCTCTTTGCCCTTGCTACTCTCTATTACACTGACACGGATATTGAGACTATTCACTTCTTTTCCAGTTTAATCCTAATCCCTTTTTGTAGACCAATATCTTTCTTGCAAACTCTTATCCCCAAGATATTCCTCCTTCACTTCTGTTTAATAGTGAAAAGCATAACTCTCATGACCAATGGATTTCTCTGCTACAAATTTATTCCTCTTTGTCATTGTCCTTGCTGAACAGTTCCTCCAAAATTAATTCAGTTCCATATACTCTCACAATACCTTCAACTCAGTCCATGAAACTCTCCATCACTGAATTCTATTTCTCCTCTAATCTTTGCAGATGTACACCATCTCTTTGGAGATCTCATTTACACCCTATCCAAGCTTCTTTGTTTCTTCCACATCCTTGTCTATGGCCCAAACAAGCCTACTGAAAATACTATCCTAAGGATTTTTTTGTGTGTCTATTCTATCACTCAGATTATCCCTCCAGCACTTTCATTACATAGAAGCCGCCAGCCTCTCTTTCTAAAACCCTACAGAAAAGACAATTGAAGATAAATGAATAATTAATGGTTGAGACAAAAATGGAAACAGAGTTGCATAAAAATTCTTGTAAAATCTCTTCTTTTTCTAATTTTTCTTCACCAGGTCATGTATTTAAAGAAGTATTCACTGTAGGTCTGTTCATTCTTCTTAATGCTGTTAATTAATGCTTTTCCCCTTCCTGACAGGAAAAACACTCAAGAACATTCTTGAACTCATGCATACAAGTAATCACACTTGAAGAGAAGCATATGCTTTATCTCCTCACTGCAGAATAAATAACAACCAGAAATAAATTCTATTGAGCAAGTACCATCAACTTCTAGGGAATTTTAAATACAAAATGAAAAGACTTCAATGCTTATGGCTGAAAAAATAACCTTCAAAATGCAAGCTTAAGCTGATGCAGCCTGGTACCGACATGCAAACACTCCATCTCTCCTGCTGCTCAGAGTTTCCCACACACAGCAACAAATTGAAAACTGCCTTTTCACAGCTGCTATTCCAAAACCTGGGGGAATCAGCTGCAATGCACAAGAACTGGGCTGCTTTCAATTCAGTGCCAGCACTTCTAGGCAGAAATGGGCACTGGAGATAAGCACTAGGCAAATGAACAGGACTTCAGCAGATGCTGTTCCTCTCCCTGCCTCCCGTCCTGAATGGCAACAGCTAGAGGTGAGGGAGAAGTCTGAGCACCAGACCTGCGCCTGCCACTGCCATCAGCTGGCAGCAAGAAGAATAACTCGGAAAGAAATACAGGAGGCATGTTTGCAGCTAATGTGCCAAAAAAACCCTATATGAAAACAGACTTCAGAATCAAAAAGGTTAAAAACCTTGGAGACTGACACCCAGTTCAGAGAGAGTAACAACTGGGGCCCTGTACAACTAAATACAGAACCAGAATCAAGGCAGGAAGATGAATAGCCCAACACATCTCTCAGTGAGCAGAGGTGAGGAGGCAAGCCAAGCACTTTCCTAGCAGACAAAACATCATCCCATCTTCCTCTAAGGATACCTCCTGGGTCGATAAAGCAAGTCTTGTCCCTGAGCTATTAGCTTTCTGGTTGTAGCAAGGGAAGCAGCAAGAGACAGGGATGTTAAGCTGGCAAAGTAGAACACATCTACACACAAGAAAAAAACCAGGTTAACAGGAGAGTAGAACACAAATACAGAGGTACATTAAAAAAGCAAACCAATACATACCGAAAGCAACTTCAGGATGATATTCACCAATATGAAAAAGAAATGGTACAAGGCCAGAAAGAGAAAAACCAACTCTAATAACTAGCATGAAAATGGAATGGCAATTGGTTAGTAGTGTCCCCATACATGAACTGGTGACAACAGGTTTGCATGCAGGAACAAGCAAAAAAATTGAAAATTTGCTTTTACAGAAATACATTGTTAAGTGAATAGTCAACTAGCAACTAAAAAGTATTCTCTGTTCTGGCAATATTGCACAGTTAAAGACAGTACGTGGTAATTGATATTTTGATATATTGCCCCTCTTCAGATACCTGTAAAGGAGTGTGGTTTAGAGAAGAAAAAAATATTTTCATCAGCTTTGTTATTCCACGGCATCAATGAGTATATTTCACAGGTGATGTCAGAGAAAGTATTAAAGACAAGATGATTTGGTATTTCTGCATCCCAGTCAACAATTACAGCAGTTCAGATACACAAAATGCAGTGTGAGAATAACAACTGCAAAGGGTGAGAAATGCAAGGCAGCCCAGCCAGACAATTCCCCAGCACAGTCCCTGCAGAGATGGTGGCACTCGACTGATCCTTCAAATTCTCCTCCTGTCAGCTCCCCTGTAGAAAAAAACTAATAACTAGTCTTCCACAGGCACTTTAAATGGGGTATTTACCAACAGAGTTAACACATTTGTCAAACTGTGTGGGTGACAGAAAAGAAACAACCTGAGGTCACACATTCAGAAAAAATAATTAAAATTGCCCCATCAAATCATAATAACTAAAAATCAAATTTCAAAGGCAAGTATAGGTAAAATAGGCAGGCAAAGCAAAACAAGCAGGCAAAAGAAGAGAGTGATGAATTTTTCATCACACCAGACTAGGTTTGCAGACTGTCCACACATGTTCACTTCATTACACAGCTGTTTACCAATACCTGGCTTTCCCAGCATGTTGACAGCTTCTGGCCAAGCCACACTGATCAATGCTGAGCTAGCAGGCCAGCAGAAGAATTTAAGATCAAAACAAAACTCTGATGGGTTGTCATTTCTGAAGTGGCGCTGGTTACTACAAGGCTTTGCTTTCCTCATCACCCCTCAGTATTTCTTCAGCCATGGTTGATTCAATTGCCCACGGTGAGCAACTTTCCTACTGCAAACAAAACCAACTTCTTCCCCAAAGAGCCAGTTCTAACAGGGGTAAAAAGATGAAATTATGAATAATCTTGTTTCAACCTGTATAGAGCCCTGTAGACCATCATATTATGGACTTTGACAGGATTTACCAGAACTCTCTATACTCACTTGACTAAAAATCAAAACTATATACAGCTTAGACCATCATGACAAGGTGTTATGGGGAAAAATAAGGCAATAAACTTGATTTAAAATGCCTTTCTGAAACACCACAAAAAATTTTGAAATTTGTAAATGAAACAATGAAGGTAAAATTGGAAGACATGTTCCTAGAAAGCTCTTTAGCAGAATTTTGACCAGATGAACAAGTTTTATAGCTAAACTCTTTCTCTGAAATGTGTCTAGAGTTTCTGAAAACAATGCCTTTGGATGTACTCTCCTTGCCACCTTAGCAGTGCAGAAAGCAACATCTTACGAAGCAGGGTCAGAGGCCAAGAGACAATTTTTTCTTTCCCAAAATATGCTTAGCCAATAAGTAAGTAGATACACATCACCAGCTCAAAAGTAAGGAAATGTAGGGCTTGAGACAGGAGAAATAAAAACATTGAGAATAGAACTGCAGTCCAGAGAATGAAGTCGATCCCCATAATCAGCATTTTCCTGACAGCGTTATTTAGTGGACACATATCATTATAAACCTCTCCTTTAGAGGTAAAGTCCAAGAAGCAGAAAAGAACTCAAAAAATTCACATGAAAATAAATTATTGATTATTACTGCTTCTGCTTTTGAGAATTAGCTAGAAGTCAGTGTTTTTGATCTACTCACGATTTAGTAGCTGGATAGGAGAGAAGGAATAGAAGGAAAATAGGTCATCAAGTATTCAGGAAGTAAACTCCTTCAGTTATGAATTCTACACGGCCAGATCAATTACTTCTGCTACCTATCACCTATGAAAGCAAGACTTGAATTATCAGCTTTGATGTACTAAGCCTTTCACGCATTATGAAATCTTGTTTAGCTTTAGAGTGCTACTTCTCCTTTAGTCTTGGATTTCTGTGCAGCCACTTGATTGCTACAGTAAATTTTAAAATGTTGAGAAAGAAAAACACGGGAAGAACACCTGTTTTTTGCTAGTTAATCATAGCACTTCACTGTCCCTTCCTTCCCCAGTAACTTTAACTCTTGATTCATCTCCCAGATACAGAACCTGCCTTTGGCACACACACTCCCTGAGTAAAACTGGGTAGGTACATGCAAGTGTTCAACTGATTAGTATAAACAACAGTTACCAGGGTCATCATCTAATCACTGTTCACATACACCACTTTCCCTTGATGGAAGACAGTCGCAAGTGCATTTCTTTCACCACCTAAATCTCATTCTATGGACAAACTGAATCTGGCGGTTGAAGATTTGGTTTGGCTGAGGTAGGAGAACAGAAGGAAGAGGAATGGGATTAGTTAACTATTGTCTTCTCTAGAAACAAAGAGAAGTGGAGAGGCAGAGAGAAAAATGGTGAAATATGTTCAAGAGGACTCATTAAAAAGTGGTAACTACCAAAAAGTGACAGTCTTTTTAAACCAGGGACAGACAAACCATGCTTTATAAAAGAACAATATGTAATACATTGATGCATCAATATTTCTCTACAAGTTGGAAAATACATGACTAAATGTCCACAAATATCTACCGAAAATATGTTACTAAATACATACTAGCTCTGCTCTGTAGAGCTAACTCCATCTTCACCAGGATCTGCTACCCCACCTTGAAAATGCCACGCTTCAGTTCCACACCTCCAACATTTGCTTATTCCCCCTTCTTTATCAAAAACCTATGAGCAATCAAAGTAAGGCAGGATGTAATAGCAGGTCATCAACTAACTCTGAACAATTAAAAAAGAGTATTTCTATCATATATGCTACAGATTAAAAAGAAAAAAAGAAATGCAGCTGTATTATAAAAGTATGTGATTCAGCAAAACCTGGGGTAAATTACATTGAATTTGTCATTAAAAACAAGACAGCAGAACTGATGGACTCTGATTAATTATGTTAGTTCTTTTTTTTTTTAAAGTTTGATTTTCTTTTTGAGTTACTCTTATCTATCACAATACAGAACAGCTAATTTTACTTAGCAAGAAGAAAGAAGGAAGAAGAAAGAACAGAGGAGTGAAACACTGCCTGCATTCAAAATTTTTTAATTAGTATAACACAGTCCATTAAGTATCGTGGTTTCCAGATACCACATAGTACATTTTAATCTGATACTAAAGCAAGAACATAAGAAGCCAGCCATATTGTAAGCCATTTCCTTACTGATATTACAATGCAGTTGAAGATATCTGATATATGAATTCCATCTCATTCCCTTACTGGATAATATGTTCCACATTAAAAAGGAAGCAAACTGCATTCCACAATATTTGCTCAGCAATATGCCAAATGAACTGGCAGAAAGAACAAATTACTTCTGCTCTTAAGCAGGGTGGATACTATTCTTAGGTTATCCGAAAGACTGCTGGTGCAAAAGCACTWCAAGGAGTGCACAAGCAGGAACAGGCAGGGAGCTGAAACCACAGAGCATCACAGGTTCTGATTCAAAACCATACCTTGGATCACTGATGATGGACAGGGCATGCAGTAGCTAACAGCTTCAGTTAAATAACACAGGTAAGGAACCTCAGTCCAGCTTGCATTAGACAGCCAGCCACATCACACAAGTCAGAACTGAAGCAAAAGAGCAAGAGATCAAGGAACAGTTCATATTTGTATCCTATCTTGGCAGAGAGAAAATTAATTCAGGAAATAAGACAGACTTTTATCCCATAGAATACGAATCACAGAATCACACAGAATGGGTAAGGCAGGAAAGGACCACAGCGGGTCATCTGGTCCAACCTCCCTGCTCAAGCAGGGTCATCCCAGAGCACACGGCACAGGATAGCATCCAGATGGTTCTTGAATATCTCCCGTGAGGGAGACTCCACAACCTCTCTCGGCAATCTGTTCCGTTGCGTGATCACTGCACAGTAAAGAAGTTCTTCCACATACTCAGGTGGAACTTCCTGTACATCAGTTTCTGCCTAATGTCTCTTGTCTTACTACTTTGCACCACTAAGAAGAGCATCCTCTTGACACCCTCCCTTCAGACACATATACATTGATAAGGTTCCCTCTCAGTCATCTCTTCTCCAGACCAGCTATCACACCTCCAAAAGTGTCTTCCTTCAGCACATGGCGTAAGACAGGTGGTTGTACTCTCATTTCCAAAGCTGACACGGGGTCACTGTGCAGCACAGAGTACAGAAATTAGACATAAAAGAGGGGTCCTTCGTACAGCTCTCAGTAATCCCAAACTATCAAAGCAGGTTTGCTGAACTCTCCAAACTCAGGACCAGTCCTATTACACTATATTCAGTAATTTACCGGTTAATATATACAAAATTGTCAAATAAGAGAAAGGATGGTTATATGCATTTCTTTAGTTCTAGACAGAAGTGCAATTCTAGAAAGAATTATTTTTTGCGTTCTTATTTAAAAATACTGTTTCCTGACTAGAAAAAGACAAGTCATCCTTGTTCTGCAGCTAAATTCCTAAATATGATAAAATTCTCTTTGTACACACAGTAATTAATGCAAAATGCGGAGTTCGCTTAAAAACAGTAATTAGCAAGAGCAACATTTAATTTTAGGTATCTAGTCAATTTTGTCAATCAGTCTGTTCATTGCTTATATGTTAAAGCCACAAGTTTTATTTCTGCATTTACTGCACATCAGTAATCTCTTTTCATACATTTTATTAATAAAAATAATTAATACAGTAGTTATTTTTAAAACAGTTCCTATACTTAGTGATTTAGATCAGTGAGAACTTCTAAATGCTCAGTATCTTCTGCAACTGATGGCCACAAGCTGCAACTTAGAAGTTGATTAGGAAAATTTAATCAAGAGGAGGGCAATGCAGCACTAGAGCAGGTCACACAGACAGGCTGGGGATCTCATCTCTTGGAGGCTTCTGAGCCTCCTGCTTGAACCTAGATTGATACTAACAGTATATCAAGTCCACTTTGGCTTTGTCCAGTGGGAAGTCACACTTAGAGGGCCTCCAGATGTCTCTTTAAAATACCATTTCTGTGATGATTCTGTGTTGGGGTAGGGAATTTCCAGTGGGGTGAAAATTTTCATTTCAGATTTTCTTTGGCTTTCTGCTTACAAGATGTCTCAATTCAGGCTCCACAGTTGAAGTACCTAACACTTAATAAAAACAAAATAGTCTTACATAAACAATCTTATTATTACTGCCATGTTGCCACATTAACTTGTCTGAGAATTCACTAAACACAATTACCTACAGCAGACATATTTCAGATCAAAACATTTAGCATTGGATTTTACAAACCTTTAGAGCTATGGTAGTATCAAGATCATAAAAAGATAAGTAGAACTGAATTATTTTTTGTGTCCTATCACTATCCTTCTGAAAAGTGATGTGGAATAGGGGGGTTTGTTTGCTTTTTTTTGTTTTGATTTGGATTAGTTTGTTTGTTAAGTAAAAAAATAGAATTTTTTTAGACCAAACATTTCAAGAACTGAGCTTTTAAGTAGTTATCTGGAAATGTAGTGCCTTCATCCAAAACTTTAGGTATTCTACCTATTCAACAGCTCAAAACTAAGAGAGAATAAGCATAAATACCTATCACACACCTGCCAGTCCTCAAGAGCTTGTCTTTGATGTACAAGACACAGAGAGTAACTTTGGTCAACCTTCATGAGAAGGCCATTCTCACCACAAACATGCACGTTGATTGTTTCTATGTACAGAGAGCACACTTAATAATTCACGAAACAAAATAGTTTTCTCGTTCACCTGTGTTTTATGGCTTAATTTGCTCGGGTTGGGTTGGGTACAGACGGTCAGAACGCGACTCGCAGAAGGCACCTCTGGGAGGTTTAATTCCATCCATCAGGCAGCGCCGAGAAGCAGGAACATATTCTCCAGCGCAGAACGGCCCCAGCGCCCCTGCGCCCGCTCCTTGCGCTCCTGTGCCGTTCGCACGGCGACTTCAAGCGCAACTCTAAAAACTTAAACGACTTCACCCCTGGTGACTGCTGGATTTCTACATAAAGGGTGTGTTTTGGAGACGGCGCTGACCCAGCCCCGCAGCAGCCGCTCCCGCAGCGCCCGCGCTGCCGCCGGCCCCCCTCGGCGCCGTGCCCGGTGCCCGCGGCCCCCCCGCTCAACCTGTTGCGGGCCGGAGCGCGGCGGCGGCGGCAGCGCGGCACGGGCGGGCGGGCGCGGGGGGCGAGCGCACACGGCGGGGCAGGGGAGCGGGGAGGCGCGGGCTCACCTTCTGCTGCCGGCGGGCCATGTCCGTGGGCTGCTTGGCGTTGAAGGGGTGCGCGATGCACCTCGCGATGAACACGTAGAGCTGCAGCCGGAGCCGCTTCTCCCGTTCCTCTCGCTGCAGGCGCTCCTGCTCCTCCCGGCCCTCGCTCAGCACCGAGGGGCTGGGGCTGGCTGCCCGTGCCGCCCCGGCCTCCCTGCCCCGCGAGTCCCGGGGCGGCGGCGGCAGCGAGCGCGGAGAGCCGCCACCCGCCGCCACCAGCACGTCCCGCCGCTCCTCTTCCAGCAGCTCATCGGACTCCTCCTCGCTGGAGGAAGGGTCCAGCATCGCGCTCGGCGGGCGCGCCCCGCAGCCGGGCACGGAGCGAGGCGGGGAGCGGCGCGCACCTTTCCGGACACGTCGAGTTTACACACGGACTGTTTCCGACCGGCGGCGGCCGCCGGGCGGGAGCGGCGGGGCGGGGAGGAGAGGCGGGGTTTGGGAAGGGGGTCGAGCCTGGGTTGCCGTGGGAATTGCTCCGAGCGGCTCCCGGCGGAGGCAGAGGCGGGAACGGGGCCGGGCTAACATCTCCGCCCGCCCCGGCGAAGGCAGCGGCCCGCCAGCGCCCGGGACGGGGCCGAGCAGGGCAGCGCTGTACCTGCTGGAACACCGCGCCCCACCGCGCGGCGTGGCACGGCTCAGCAGCGCACGGCTCGGTTCGGCTGCCCTGCGCCCACTGACACGGGCAGCCGCTGGCCGGGGGAGCCCCCGGCCGCCGCTCAGCAGCGCTGCTCCGCTCGGGCCCGCCGGCCCTGGCAGCGGCTGGTGCGGCTCGCCCTGCCCCGCGTCCCGGGCAGCGTGAGAAGCGCGCCCGCCGCTCACCGGCCGGCTCGGACACACGGCGGGACGCCCTGCTGGAAGGGGAGAGCGGGAGCTGTGCTCGCCGCCGACCCCGAGCTCGCTGGCATCCTCTGCCAAGTGGTGGAGAGGGAATGATAGGCATCTCAAATGGCCCCAGAAAAGGAAGCCACCGAAATCGTGCGTTTCTGAGGGGGCGGGTGGGCTGATTCTGAAGTATACATTGCTCTCGCAGGTTACTTCTGCTGCGAACTTGCAGCCACAAATAGATAATTCACATCTCTCTGAAATGGCTCTTCCTGACTGTCTGAGGATCCAGACAAGTTCATAGTCACAGTGGTTGTCATCACAGTTAAGGCTGTGAGAACCATACAAAAGCCTATCACTAGCACTCTTTAAACAAAAAAGGCTTCACCCTGTGCAAGTCAAATTTCTGGAGTCTGATCAGGGCCCCCCGGGAAGGCATGCCTGGGGAGAGAAGGGACATCAGATTTCACGTGGATCAACAAGTTCTTCTCTCACTCCATATGCACCATCACGTGATGGTGCTGGTACCAGAGAGGACAAGGGAACTACCAAACAGGGAAGTATCAGGGGCCAGGAGGACAAAGGCTGGACGGATGGACTTGTTCATGGAAAGGCCATGACTCTGTATGCTGCTCTAAAACAATGGCAGCTGAGGCTGTGCCCACACTGCTCCAGGCCCTGCTCATTAGTGGTAAGTTTTCAAAGCACTGCATGGAAACTCAACAAACTCAGGCGGCCAACCTGGTTCTCATTATATGAGCTGGGCCGGGTTTAGAGTGGTGAAGGACTCTACTCCATTATCAATATTTTGAAGTGCCCTGTACTCCAGATTTAGGAAAGGATCTTTAAAGCTGTCAGTTATCTCCCTAGTGAACGAGCTCTCGGAAGTGGAATTCCTCCTGGGGGCAGCAACTATTAGCTAGATGGCAGCATTAGGCATTAAGAGGCTGAGTTCTGCCTCTGGATTTTTACCAGGGAAATGAGGGCAACACTGAGGGAGAGTCGAGCTGACAAACACACTGGCCTTCTTCACAGTTTGGGTGCAAAGTTTAGCGGTCATCCAGAAATAGGTATGTTATTTATATGAGTGGCTTTTGTCCCTAACATTAGCTGGCAAAATTTGTGAAATGCAGAAAGGCAGTTGGGGAAAAGCATGAATGTCAATCTATTGAACATCTCTGGTCACATTCCCTTAGCACAGTAAGTGCTAAAGCCAGTTTTTGTGGGACCACCATCACCAGTCTCTTGCCAGTGCTTGTGTCTCCATTGCAAGTAGTGCTAGTCCTGTAGTAGATAAGAGGTAGTTCCATAAAAAATATGGTTACTGTAAATGACTTTTTCACTAAGAGGAATACAATGTCCACTCAGATTTGTGGATGCCTTTTGCAAAAACTTGTTCTCATTCTAATGGCAAATAAAAATAAAGTAACCCTAAACAAATCTTGCCGCTAAAGATATGCAGAGCACCAGTTGGGATATGAATCCTGTGAAACTTTAAAACAGTCAGGTCCCAAGCAATTTTAAGTGTAATGGCTCAGTCCAGCGGTTTCATCTCTCAACTGCTGCTGCATTAAGGCCAGGATGATCGTGTTATCATACATAAGATTACATGACTCTTCTTTTCAGAAAAGATTATGTTTGCTCCACTAGCTGCTTGAACCTTCATGGAGGGAAGATGTTTCTCTTACTTTCCTTCACACTTTGTATCAGAATCAGAGTTGTTATGATGGACAGGAACTTTCTGAGCTCATCTAGTCCGACAGGGTCACCTCAAGCAGATTGCCCAGGGCTGAGTTCAATCAGATTTTGATCATCTGCAAGGACAGAGACTCCACAACCTCCCTGGGCAGTTCATGCCAGTTTGACCACTTTCACAGTAAAAAAGCTTTTTCCTATGTCTAAACAGAATTAATTTCCTGTATTTCATTTTGTGCCCATTACTTCTTATCCTTTCCAGGGTATCACTGAGAAGTGTCTGGCTCTGTGTTCTTTACTCCCCTCCATCAGGTATTTGTACGTTGATAAGATTCCCCTGAGCCTTCTCTTTTCCAGGTTGAACTGTCCCAGCTTTCTCAGCCTCTCCACATAGCTCACATGCTCCAAGTCATTAATCATCTTCCTGACCTTTTTTTTGCTCCAGTATGTCCATATTCCTCTTATGGATGTGGCCTCTCCAGTGGATGAGGAGAGAAAAAGGATCATACTCTTGACCTGCTGGTGGCACTCATTCTATTGCAGCCCAGGAGGCTGCTGGCCTTCCTTGCTGCAAGAGTGCATTGCTGGCTCATGTTCAGCTTGGTATCCACCAAGACTTAACTCTTCGTGGAAAGCTGCTTTCAGCCCCCAGCCTGCACTGGTGAATAGCGGTTTTCATCCTCAGGTGCAGGACTTCTCAATTCCCTTTGTTGAACTTCTTAAGATTCCTTTTTGCCATTTTCTCCAGCCTGTTGAGTCACACAACCTGAACAGTCACACAATCATGTGATGTATCAACCACTCCTCCCAAGTTCATGTTGTCTGTAAATTGTCAGAGGATGTGCTCTGTCCCATCATCCAGGTCATTTATAGAGGTATTAAATGGCATTGGTCAAAGTATCAATCCCTGGGTGCACCACTACTGATTTGCTTTCAGGTGATCTTTGTACCACTGATCACAAACCTTAGGCCAGACAGTTCAGTGTTGTCACCTCGCCAGCCTTCACTTTGTCAGTTTGTCTATGAGAATGCTATGGGAGAGAGGCAGTGTTGGAAAGCCAGGTTGAAGTCAAGATAAGCAACACCCAATGCTCTCTGCTCACCCACCAAACTAGTCGCTCAGTCGTAGAAGCCTATCAGGTTGCTTAAGCATAAATTCTCCTCCGTAGACCTATGCTGGCTATCCCATAACTTTTTTGTGTTCAATATGTTTGGAAACAGTTTCCAGAGTTATTTGCTCCATCACCTTCCCAGGGATTAAAGTGAGGCTGACTGGTTCGTAAGTTCTTTTTTTCTACCCTTACTGAAGATAGGAATGCTATTTGCTTTCTTCCACTACTTAGAACATCCGTGTCTTCCCTACAGCTGCATGCAAAGGACGTGAGCAAGTCAGCAAAAGTCTCGTAGATGGCTTTCAGGCTTCAGTTTTTCTCCCTGTATCTCCTTATTTGGGGACAAAGATGAAAACAAGAACAATTTAGATTTTGTTTTCCACCAGACTAGGCTCAAAAGAGAATGTTCTCAGCTTGGAATTGAGTACATTGATAAAATGAATTGACAAAGTCTATCAGCATATCTAACAGCTTGGGATGAACACCCTTACCTTCTACAGCTACTTGTATCACAACTCTTTATTTGGTATTGTGTGTTTCCATTGTGTAAAGCTGCTCTTGTCTAACATTATTTGCATTTTTGGTTCTGATCTCTTGTTGATTCTTGGTACTATTTTTCGTCTGGTGCATTTAAATGTAGAGTATCTTTTTCACATATATTTTAAACAATTCTGCAGAGCACAAAAGCTACCTTTCTGGAGCCCTTTTTGTAGTTTACTGATAATGCTGCCATCAAACAATGGTGGTATCAGTCTTATAAGAATCAGTCAGAACTTGTCCCTGAATTCCTCAGATGCTTGTGTTTAAATGCTGCTCAGCCAAGTTAAGTGCACAAATGTCAATGCATAATGTTTATATTCAAATACTTATAAGCTTAAAAAATCCAACAACAACAAGGAAGTCATTCATTAGTTCTCAGTGAGAAAATCTAACCAAACCCATTTTATTTATATTTACTCTTTGCTTTGTCCAAACTCAGCACAGATTTATTTACAATTGCACTCATTCAACTGCATTTTTTTCTGCCTAGATATTATATTCTGCCTAAATTAGTTTGTAGAATATATTAGTCTTAACAAAATGGTGTTAAGAAGTGGATTGTTCTTTTTTATATGGCAATGGAATGAGGATATTGTCAGTAACGTTTGCTATTTAGGGGATGAAAGAAGCAATAAAGTAGCTAGTGGTGAAAAAATCAGTTTTGAACAGATTTAAGGTTTTTTTTCAAGACATGAAAATTATAGTTATGTGTTCAAATCCTTCATTTGAGAAAACATGGCTAAAATTGAGGTATATAAGAATATATTTATGCTTAGTAAAGATTTCCTAGTAGAGAATCAGTGCCTTGTAATTCACCTATAACTGACTTTTGGTCATAAAATTCCTTATTATTTTGAGGCTCCGTAGTTCACAGTAATGAGTTTTAGCTTCATGCATTGCACTGTCATTTTAGACACTTCTTGTACTATTTTTCTCTAATGTTTTGGATTACCAAACCGTGTGATTAGGTATGAATCTCACCTTATGTTATTTGTAAGCAGGTCATAGCCAAAGCCAGACATGACAGTGATGTTTCTAGGGTATTTGTAATGACTTTTTCACGAGAATATACCACACCAGGCAACACTGAGTGCTGGGTGAAGTACTGCCTTGCCCTTTGCCTTACCCACTGTGACCACCTTTGTTTGTATACCATGAACTTGTGGAGAAAAAATTGAAAGCATGATGGAATACTTCCTCAAAAGTACAAAAGCTAAAAGTAAAGTAGAAAACATATTTTTAATGATATTTATGGGGTTTATTTTTTTAGTAATAGGATGGTTAAGTTGAGCATGTATTGTTTCCGTGGCCTTGCTTACTGCTTCTGAAGGCATCTGACTGTTGACACTATTGTCCATTTGTATGTATGAGTTTTTGACTAGGTAAAAACACATAGCAAAGATGCTGTAGGGGCTCTGTTATTTCTAATGTGGATTTACAATCTGCTTGAAAGAATGTAAGTTTGAAAGTGCAAAAGAGCTTGCATTCTTTTCCTGATGAGCTGTGTACAATCGATCTTCAGAAAAAAAAAATTTATCAGCATGTGTCTACTACTACCACTGTAGTTCTCACCTCTGTGGTCAGAGAAGTTTGTGCATAACTGATACATTTTCCAGTCCTCCAGCTTTTCCACAGAAGATTAATTTAATTCTTTGTGAAGAGTTTGCAGGAGGTGGCTAAAATTTCTGGAGATTTCATTTCTGGTATATAATATAAATTCTTTTCATTTCAGGAATGCATTTCTCCCAGAGGCATGTCCGATGGTACCTCTCCATTGATTTCAGGTGCACTGTGCAGATTCAAGTATTTGGATGGCAATTTGTAGAAAGAAATCACTAAACGTTGTGGTGTTGACCACACATAAAATGGGTTTGCCAATAGTAACTGACTTGCAATGAATAGAGCTCCTCAGCTTGTGTTGACAAAGTAGAGCTTTCCTTGAAAACCAGGCTTGCCACCAATTTACTTCATAGTGGGTCTCCCTGTAGCACAATACAGGTCGTGAGACTCTGCGTAAATATTCAGACAGCTCCTTTCTGATGCCTGAAAAGATGGGATTTATTTTTTTGGTCCTCTCAACCAGTCAAGCAAGTGGCAGAGCATTCGCAGACTTAAAAGATGGAGAGGTTGCACTCTTGCAGCCATGATCATACTGTTACTCTGGTTCGAAGTCTTTCTTGTTCATCACAACTTGTATTTGCAGACAATGTGTAATATATTCTTCTTCTCCTACTTAAATCGAACACCTTTGCTCCACTGATGTATACCAGAATTGCGGAGTTTGGGACAGCATTCCTCCGAAACTATTCCATTTGATTTGCCTCCCTATAAGTAATCATTAAACAAAATGGCTTTTATGTCCTGATATTTCCTTTTGGCATGCTAGAACTGGATGCCATTGTTCATGAGTTAGATACATCTCAGACAAGAGCGTAGGGAGGATCAAAGAGCATCCACATGTTTGATTCCTAGCTAGTTTTCCTAGCCCTTAGGAGAAATTCCCAGTGTCTCCTCAGTTCACGGAAAGACAGAATCACAGGATATGCTGAACTGGAAGGGACCCACAAGGATTATTGAGTCCAACTCCTGGCCCTGCACAGCACCATTCCCAAGAGTCACACCATGCACCCAAGAGCATTGTCCAAAGCCTTACTGAACTCTGTCAGGCTGGTGCTGTGACCACTTTCCTGGGGAGCCCGTTTCAGTGATCAACCACCCTCTTGGTGAAGAACCTTTTTCTAGTATCTAAGCCAAAACTCCACAGTGGAGTCCCCAGGGGGCAGCTGACGAGCATAAGTGATGGCAGAGGCTGATCCATATAAAGAAAAAAACCTAAGATAGATCCAAGTATTTCTACGCTTAACTCCCAGTTTTGTAACTCATGTTTAGTTTGTGCACATGTATGTAAATGTACAGAAATACATGAGAAAATGCTAATCAAGTGCCCTCTCTGACATTTAGGTGGCACTGCATTACTAACAAGCTGTGCAGCAACAATATAAAGAGTAGCCTATCACTAAGAGGACATATTAAAATTTGTGTCAAATCATCACTTAGTACTAAAAGCTATGCTATAAAATTGAGATTTTTTAATTAATTTGGTTTAGGGTAGCCTTGTGTCTGAAACGTAGTGTTCTCTACACCTCAATAACTTAAGGCAATTTGATTTTTCAGTGTGGTGTTGAAAAAGTCACTCTAATATCTCCTTCAAAATCCTAAAGAAATATTCAAATTCATTTTTTTAAAGGAATGCTTCTATCCACAAGAAATCTCTCTACGTCACAAGCTGTCTTTATTGGCAAGGATGTTTGGACCATGTGCACCACAGAGTCTATTGTCCTGTTGATGCCTTATTGGGATCAAAAAAGAGAGAGGCTTGACAAAAATCAAAAGGTTAAAAGTGGTGGTGTTTATTTGAAGGCCTTCAGGTACATCAGAGCTCACTCAGGGGACTTACACCCTAAGGTGGGCCCCCTAAGATCAGCTCCCCAAGATGGACCACCCAAGATGGACAACCAGTCATGAGTTCTCTGTACTTTTATAAGTTTGGTCTATTAGCATATTGGAGCCAGCTCTTCCAATTAGAGCTCCAGGTAATGAAGTAATTCACCCCAGGTTTGCTCCCCCTTCACCCACGGTTGTTTACACATCTTGGGCCTGAGGCAGTAAGGTGTCCTTGAGGTCCAGGCCTGAAGATAGATTGTTTTGTCTAAAGGCAGTAGCTAACACTTTATATGGGCTTTAGAGTTACACACTAAGAATTGCAGGGTTACAAATATATGAGAAATATCAAAGCTAAAACCCTAAGGCATCACTGTTAGCTTAATAATGCCAGTGAAAATCTTAAAATTAGTTCTGTTATAGGTTAATGAAGTTCTGAATTAGCAGCATCAAGGAACGTACAGAGCCATTAAGTAGCTGTTGCTTAGCCATAATACACTAATACTTTCATTTGGCTGTTATCGTTAACACACAGGCAGCATTACCAGGGACTGTTACTACTTTCTGAAATACCTGGTTTCTTTACAAGCCCAGATGACACAGAACTTGCTGATGTGAGTGGTGTGGGCTCTTTTCAGCAATATAGTGGAATCTGGTATCTTTAATAGGACATTCTGCATACGTGACACTGCCAGACACAGCTAGTGAATTCCATAGAATCCTATTCCATGGAATCCTCTGGAATCTCCAGAGGAATGTGCTTGCTTAAGCCTCTTTCAGTTCTAAAAACAATAATAGAAAGTAGACTTGGAAAGGAACTTAAGAAGTTATCACGATTGTATTTCTGCTCCAAAACAAGACCTGCTACACCTAAGTAATTTGTGACTGATGCTTGTCTAACCTTTTTCTTGGTACCTTCTAGTATTTCATCTTCCTAGGCAAATAGTTGCAGCATTGAACTTTTGCAATTCAGAGAGCTTGTCTTAATGTTACCCTAAGCCTCCCATTCTGGAAACTTGTGCCATGCAGCCTAGCCTGTGTTACTGATTTTCCAAAGACCCGAAACTCTGTTCCTGCTCACTCTGCACTGTGTTTACTCAATTCCTGGGCATGCAGGAAGACAAAAGCACTTTGCCTCCTCTCCCTTTCCTATTGGAGCTGTTCTGCTCAGTTGAAACTAGGGCAGACCTTAAGAACTCCGTCTGTGTTGGCGGGAAAGACCCTGAGAGGAATCTGTCTGGTGCAAGATGGGCTCATATGGAAAAACCCAGCAGTGTCCACCTTTTTGTGCTGAAGAGAACAGGCACTTGCAAAGGGTTCCTGGCCTTGTTCTCCACTTGCTACCTGGGCATGGGGAAGGAAGCACAGGGTGGGTTTTCAAGGAAGCAAGTGATTCAGATCCCATCCCTCTTCCAGGAACCGCTGCAGGTGTGATCTTGCTGAGAGCTTCAGTCACTTTTTGGGCCTGAGCAGAGGAAACCAAGTACCTAATTTTTCTGCTCCCTTCAGCATTGCCTTGGAGCTTCCTCCCAGTCCTGCAAAGAGGACAACAGGAAAAAGAAGGGACAATGACTGGGAGATGCTGTGAGCAAGAGCAAGAGCAGGAGATTTCGGCTTTCCCCAGTAATGAGCTTGGAGCCACTAAAATCTGCACCATGTTCATGAGCAGTTTAAACATATTAGTCTCGCCTGTCTGCAGCAAACATGGAAAACCATTTATTACTTCCCTATTTAAAAGGTTTCTTTCTGTAAAAGGGGATTCTCTTCCTCCTGCTCAGCTTTCTGTGGGCTACATGACCCCTCAGTCTTCCTGCATAGGCGATGGGTACACTCAAAGTACACTTTTCCCAAACTGGCACTGTCAGAGGCAAGCCAGTCTTACCACATCATGCTGAACAGATAGAATTTATGACCTTACTGTCCCTTTAATATTTCCAGTGGCAGAGCTGCCTTGTTTTCCTAGCACTATGAGCTGAACATCCACCAATGTCATTTTAGATGTTAGAAATGTGGTTCTGCTCTAGTCAAAGCAGGGGTTTGGTACAGTGATATTGCCAGTGAGAACAGCTTTGTGATAATGAAAGGAGTAGGGGTGAGGAGGGCAGAGTGATAATAGGGATGCAGAAGGTGCTCAGCCTTTCCAATGCTTTCTACTCTCACTGTGCAAGCCTTCGGTTTTGCACATCTACTTGAAAATATTTGGAGAACGTTATTATCCTGTTAATTTTGTTTCCTGGGTGAGTTCAGATTCCTGGCAGTGTACATAATTAATCAAAATTATCCAAAAATGCAGTTTTTATGGACTCTTACCAGGAACTGGGCCTGTAACTGAACATCGTGATGAGTGACTGCCTGCATAGTTCAGGAAAATTATTTCTTGTTTGTTCTGAACTCTGGAATTCAATCTCAGTCTAGTTATTTACAATGAATTTGTCTTCCTTTAAGGTGTGTGTTGGAGTTCAGGTGGATTGATAATGTCCTTTTCGTATCTTCCATTCCATTTGTTATGGAAATGACTTGTCATAGCCCTATTCTGCACTGCACTGACTGATGAGTTGAGAATCAACCTTCTGGAAAAGAAAATAGATTAACTTTAAGCAATCATGCCCTAATGTCTAGAACAACAACCAGAGTCAATGTTTGTTTTGTTGCGTTCTGGATAATGAAATAAATGGTACAGAGAGTCATTAACTCAGTGATTCATGTAAAGAAAATACTCCTAGATGGCAAAGGAAGACTAGCTGTTTAATCAAACCATTCTGAAAGGATGATGAGACTATATGGAAATTTCTTCGAGAGTTTGAAATAGTACCAAGAGAGTCTTGTGGTTCTGACCACATCTTTCCACTGCATGTGAGGAAAGCAGCTTGATTCAAACCCTTATGGAGGGATATATGTGATCATTTTCTGTTTGGTGATGGAGAGAGTGTTTGAACACATTGTCAGACTTTCACAGCATTTGGTCAAAACAAAAAGAATCCCAATTCTCAGGGTTGAAATCTGCATTTTGAGTACTCAGACAGTCATAATCTGCTTAGGTGCCTACATATGGGCTTGAATTTGATATATCTCCCAGAAGAATTCCTTGCAAACAACTGACATACTTTATTGCACAGAAAAATGTTGCAGAGAATGCAGATAGAGGCAGCTGTACTGAGCATACCCAAGAGCTGTGCTTTGGGAAAGGCAAAAAGCTTGTCACTGTGATTATGTCTTTTTGAAAAGTCTTCTAATCATACCAGTAGTCTATGTTTTGAATATAAATCTTGACAAGTTAGGACTTGATTCAAAGTCCACTGCTGACAGAAATAGCCCCTTTTTTCTCTTCAGTGGACTTTTCTCCGTTTGTTTCTCAAAGGCTCCTAAACTCTACCCTGCCTTTGAACTTTAAGGAAGTCGCTAGTTGGATATGCCAGAATATAATCATTTTTAATCCAGGGATAAAAGAATTCTTGTTAGTGTCTGGATTTATCCTTTAGAAGACCCTCTTATAGCCTTACTGAAGGGGAATATTTTTAGACTTAGCAAGCTGGAACCATTTCTTAATCACTTATTTTTTAATTACTATTCTGTGGCTAGACTTAGATAAAATTTTTTTTATGTTTTATTTTAACCAGCACATAATTTAAACCATGTACGTGGAAGTGACATTGCACTCTTTTCTCTCCATCACCATTTGAAAATTTTCTGCTTTCTCATGCTCTCAGCCTCTTGTCTTCTAACACAATGCTTTGGGTTAGCTGAAGATGTGATTTCCATATAGTTATTTTAGTACAGTTTCAGTGCAATTCTAAAACAGTTCAGTTCATTCCTCTCACAGGTGACCTGATGATCCTTTCTCCTGGTAATTTTTGGTTACAACATGAAGTTGCATTGTTCATGCAATTTGCTGCAATCTTAATAGCATCTGGGTATGTTATCTTTAAATTCATCACCTGCAGTTAGTATATTGAGAATTCAGCTTTCATATTCTCCCACCCCCTCCCAAAACCCCCTTCTCTTCTTGTGGAGGAAAGTTGAAGGGCCTGTGCTCTAATACCTTGTCAGAAACGAGGCAGCTAAAAAGAGTGCCATGTGAGTCTGGCTTTGTTCAGATCTGGTGACTTCAAAGGCAATAAATATTATGATTTGGGATGCTGGACTCCGAAGAACTTGGGCTTGGTGCTGCTGCCTTTGGCTGTATGCATCTTTTTATAGTGTCACATTGGCTTTTCAGCATTTTATCACCTTCTGTCATCTGGTGACTCTGTCAGGGAGGCTGTCATAAAATCACTAAAAAATCAAGACAGGTAAGACTTTGATTTGTATTTGAATGAAGCCCTGACATGATTTTTGGAAACTACCAAATTTCTGCCTGGCAGTAAGCTGAGAGGAGTGCTGGAAACCTTTGCCAGATAAGTAATTCTTGCATTTGCTTCTAAAGTAAGAACATATGTATAGAATTATAGAATCATAGAATATGCTGAGTTGGAAGGGACCCATCAGGATCATCAAGTCCAACTCCTGGCCCTGTACAGGACACCCCATCAGCAATACTAATATTTTATTTTACTTTTTTTGCAAATTTTCATATATCTAATAGCTATTTTAAGTAAAGTGGGCATTTACTAAGTACATTTTTTTCAATTAATTCTGCTATTTTAATTCTATTTTTTTCACAAAAAACTTTTTTGAAGACAGTAGAGTCCTAGAGGAAAACATGTGCTTCAGTGCAAGTATACTGAAACATATTTGTCCTCACAATAGATAAACAAGTAGAAGGTGACTCTTTCTTCATAGAGGATGTGTTTCAATATTTGTGTTAAACTAATTCCAAAGGCAAACAACAAATACAAATATAGTTTCTTTTTGCTGTCCTGCATCTTGCAGTCAGTTCTTTGGATTACAGCCTTTGGGGAATGGTTGCTAAATCATGGCATGTGTTTAGAGTTAAAGGGAAAGTTAACAAAATTAAATGGCAGAAATTATGCCAAATTCACCTGTCATTCATTGCTACTAAGTTTTGCAGCTGGATTTTTCATCTCCAGCAGAGCCTGCCTGATCTTTTGATTACAAAGATCATGCAGATGAAGGTGTGATCATATTGCTTCAATATGAAACCTCATAACTGTTATCGGGATATTGCACTGGCCATCCCTTGGTTTCTAGAGGAGTTTAAGACATTTATTGTAAATCAGAAAGCTAGAAAAGACCTGGATAGGACAGGGTGGGAGAAGGCAGCAATATACTCTTAATGACCTAAGACAAAGAAAACTTTCCTCCTTCTATGCCCCTCAGTGGTGGCATTTCAGGAAGGTTGCAAACATACAGTCTAATGGGATTTTTGAAACCTRTGCTTCCTAGAGAAATAAAATCCTGGTCCTAAGTTATTCTAGAATGTCGCCCTGAGTTTTGCAGTTCTTCGATGCTTTTCATTTCTGTAACAGAGTTCTCACGCACTTTCTGTAAACATAGCCATGTTTTGCTAACCGTCCTTTATTGTTTGCATTCCATTCTCCTAGGCAGAGACGTTTGATAGATTTTTCCTTTGACCAGTGTGATTGAGGGGTGGTAGCCTCACCCTCCAATCCACAGTGGTTTCTAAGAACATATAAATAAACAAGCTCGGGGTTGTCTAGCCCCCTTCTTACTTCTTGCCTTGACAGACCTGAGTCTGCGTAGCTCTTTCGTGTCCAAGTGCAACACTAGAAATCAATTAATGTTTCAAAGCTCCTAGGATTTCACTGTATGCACTGTATTGTTGCCAGGGTACCTAGAATTTTACACTGTGTTTTAGATAAAAATCATGGAATTTAAAATATTTGTGTACAATAGAGACACATCCATCCATCCATCCATCCATCCATGCTACAAACTCGTTTTTCCACCATTCAGGAAGGTACTTTATTTTACCTGTAAACTTAACTCTAGTCAAGCAAACACCTACAAAAGTTTAAGACTGTTGAGACTAGAACCTGTATTTATGGTTAAACACATACTTCCACAGACTCCCAAAGAGGTGGAGTTTTATTGTAGGCTGGGGTTTTTTAAAGTGATAATATGTCCTTTCCCTATAATCAGATCTTCATTAGTAGAGAGAATCAGGGTTTGTGTAGTAAGTCACTGTTGATGAGTTGAAGCACTCAGTGGTTCCATGCTTAAATTAATACTTTAAAAACCAAAGCGTTAAGCTCAGCTAGTGCTTTGCTTGCTAAGTGACAAATGGCAAAACCACATTTAATTAGTTTAATTTTATTTTTTTTTGCAATGCTGATGGAAGACAAAAAAGGTAAGGTCTGGCTTTTACTTTCACAAAAGATTCTATTTGACATTTATGATTAAGAATGCATGAAATGAGAGTGAACATTTACACCTCTTTTAATTAAATGATCCCTTAAATAGTGGGCAGTTAAACTGGAAAACAGAATTGCTAGTCCTTGCTATTTGAATGTGGTTTGGGTTTGTTGTGTTGAATTTTTTTCTGAAGTTTCTGGAATCACCAAAATAGGAATGAACTTAAACTTTCACGGAAAGAAAGCTTACAAGGAGAGTCAGTATTATTTCAAACGGAGGTGAAAAATCTTGAAAATTTGACCCTACTTCATAAGAATGGCCTGAAACCAAGAGACAAATAAAATGAGATTTAAATATATGTGTTATTATAATTATTAAGAAATTAACTTCAAGTGTTTTGATATCTCTTACATGAAATTTTAGTACTTGTTGGAAGCTGTGATACTACAATAGAGGGAATATTTGGCATCCTGATCATAGACTTGGTAGTTAAATGGAAAATTTGCCAAAGTGAATGTGTCAGAACAATGTCCATTCCCATTTCCAGAGCTCATCTTGGCTTTTCCCACATACAGAAATTGCAGTGATGGATAATTCTACCTTGCTACATTTCGGTTGCAAAGAAATATTTTTGCCAGCAGATAACCCAGTTGCACTCATTAATCTATACAGAAATATCCATAAGATGGTGCTCTCTCTTAAATCTGACCTGAGTCATTTGCATTGAAAAATAAAAATTATACTGCAGTTGTAGCTTAGAGCTCTTGTTGTAAACTCAGTGTTGATAACAATTTCTTTGGCAAACATATTGCAAATGTTAGTTTCCAGTCACTCCAATATGTTAATTTACATATATTAAAATATTAGTCACAGCATTTTTGTTCTAGCCTGAAAAATGTAAAACCAGCTGAAAGGTAGTATCAGGGACGCTCAGGTTATGAGCTACCTTGGTTTCACAGCTGAGTTTCACTCCATCGTTTTTTGCTAAAGGCAAGAGATACTGCAAGGACTCCTCCAGACATGACTTTAATGGAAAAAGAAACAAAAAAAAACCAGTGCACTGGGGTTTCTACTTAAAGGGATGTGTTGGCTATTAAAGATAATGGCCAAATCTGGCCAGCAAATGAAAAGACAGTGGGGAAAATGAATCTGAGATATTATAGCCACCCACACAAGCAACAAGAGCAGAAATTTCATGTGCAGCCATCTCACAGTTTTGTGGGATTTTGGTGAGAACAATGGTGTCAAATGGAGGACTGGCTGGAGAGCAGCCAATTACAGCATTATCCCGCTGGAGCCTGGGCAGTGGATCATAGCTCAGTAATAGCCTTTCACCACATCTTGTGGCTGCAGTAATGCAGAGCCAGAGCTGAGCTGCCAGGCCATCCAAACTGCTGACAGGAGGAGGGAAAAGAGGCTGTCAGAGAGGGAATAGGCTGTCACATCTCCCGAGGTCCCTGCAATTCCATGTGTGTTTCAGCTAGATGGCTACACTACTTCAAAGACCTTGTTGCTCTGGAAATTTTACCTTCTTGAATCGTTCAGGTTTGCCCATACATTTTTCTCCCTGTTCATTTCTCTGAAGGGATGCAATGACAAGAGCAACTGATCAGTTGATAAATCTCTGGTTCTCTATATAGTGTATTTCAGTTATTCATTTTCTTCTGGAGTTACTTGTACATAGTCTGAGTCAGTTTTTCTCCATGAAAACAAGAGTCAGGGAAGATGCAATATTCAAAATGACTAAAGCAGAAGTAAAGGAACAAGGAAAGATGGGTTCCGTGCAGCATGCTATTGGCAGTAAGGAAAAAAGGAAATGGTGAATGATTTTTCAATGGGGGAGAGAGAGAGAGAGAGAGCACTTAGTGTCAGCAGTGTACCTGAGCTGATCCAGGATGGTCTAGGAGATGGAATATGCCAATAAGAAACTCATATCATCTTCCCTTTGTTTTTGAGGGATTGGAATGATAGTATCTGCAGACTGCCTCCTCCTTTGCCTTTTTGAATAAACCTGTCACCTTCTTGATTCCAGACCTGGGGAAACTCAGGTAAGCCTCATTAGGTAATGAAGCTAAGAAGGAATAAGCAAAGAAGGATAGAAACTCTTTTTCAGATGGTTAATGAATTTAATTCATGGGTAAATGTTAAGGAGAAAAACCTCTTATACTCCTAACATCATCCCTAGATTGAAAAAAAATCACTACTTTTGGTGAAAGGTACAAGACAAACTTGAAAAATACTTTTCATTTTTCTCCTTGCTATTTAGCTGTTGAGAAAAACTCTAATATCATTCTTAATAGTGTAAGGTCTTGTGATAACACCTCTCTGTAGGTAAATTGATTCTTGAACCAGTTCAGATGATCAAGAACAAAAAGAGGAAAGCATAAACTACCTTAATTGAACTAATATAAAATGGAAGCTAAAAATATACATATATAAAGCAAATGTGGTGTATGCCAGATTATTCATGAGATGTGCTAGGATTAATTGCAAGAGATTACATGACAATGTAAGGCTAGAACTTCTACTTTCTATCATGTAACAGATGTCAGTTTATATATTCTGGTTTACTATAATTCTGTGAATTCTTGTTAAAGAAGCTTCAGGAATTTTTTCTTCCTTCCTATGGTGCCATGTTTCAAGCAGCATTCTGACTGCTTTCTGGTGTAATGATGCAAGACGTGATCACAGAGACAGCTAACTCTGCTGACGTGCTGTGTTATTATAATGCCACCTGATACCTCATTCATTTGATACATTAGGTACCATACCACATCAACAAAGCAAAGTGCTCACATCATTTCTAAAATGATGGAATGTTTCAGTGGCAAGCATGAATTCAGGGTAAAAGCTACAGATATGAGGCAGTGCCAAAATGCCCCTTGGCTTTGTCTTTTTCACTTTATGAAACTTGTTAGATAATTCAAGATCAAGAAGACCTCTTATAGAAATATGAACCCATGAACTCATCCATAATAATCTCAACATGACAGAATTCTTGGTTTATTTTATATATATACCATCATCAAAGTAAAAAAAAAACAAAATAGTAAAGTGTTTCTGAAATGTACTTATTTTATTGTTTAATAAAGCAGCTATCTCCAGGAGATCCGATGACTAAATGCTATGTTCTCAGTAGGTATATAAATGACATACAAAAAGAAGTAACTTCTAAAATGAATTCTAAGTTAAGTTGTAAAAGCCATAGATGCTTCTGTTAACAGTCTTTATGACAGGTAAAGACATCAGAGTGCCTCATGAGAAATAGGTTCCCTGAGCAAAGGTCACCTCTGGAGAGACTAAGTCCCATGGAACAGCAACAAACAACAGTACAAACAAATTACTTCTCTGAACTCTGGTTCTGTAACAGAACATAAAAGGGAGATAATGAATCAAGCAACCAGGTCCCATATCATTAAGAATATTTAGGTGTTGTCCCCCATTCCTGATGCAGGGATTCTTGAGGGCATCCCAGGCTGGAGTACGGCCTGCATCTATTTTACACACTTTTACAGTGCCTCTGTAAATCCCCAGGTATCCACTGTGACCACACTTGCGAGACACCTCACGGCGTTTCCATGAGGTTCCATCACTTACACCATTCCCATCCTGGACTGCAGTGTTGTGCCTCTGCTTGGCCCTGCCTTAAAGAGAACCTTCATCTGCCTATGGGAACAGGGATGGAGCAAGCTCCAGTCCTGCAGGTTTATCGCTGTGGCCCTGCAATCCCTGGGCCAGACTGCAGTTCTGATGAGCACCCTGAGCAGCGGAGAGACCAGGTGTCTGGGAGAGGTGAGACAGCCTCATAGCTGAGGTGCACACAGTGTGTCTGCAGGTACACAACACACCTTTCACACACCATTACGTCTTTTTCCCAACAGGTTCTTGGTTCACGTTTGTTATTCATCATGTCCTGGCTTACTGATCAAGCTTGTCCAACTATGTCCTTTCTTCTGTAAGCACCAGTGGTTTGGTGCTGGTGGAGGTCACTGGCTGCCAGCTGCTGACTGTTTGGCATCCTTAGCAGGCCGCTTGTAGAAAGCAGAGACTTGTAGCTGCATAAAGATGTATGCTGTTGGACTCCCATCCTCTCTGGAGGTGGACTAAGGGCTGAAGTTTGGATATCCTTCCCAGCATCCTTTCTCTGCATGTGTACATTTACTTCCTCTGCAAGTGGAACACTGCAATGGAGAATTGCTCTTCATGGTCTGACCATGGGCCTTCTCCATTTTTTTTCACCTTTCCCTACCATCACATCCAATTGTGATGGATGTGTAGTGCTTTCCCTGCAAGGTCATTGGTGGTCCCCTATGTGACAGTTCTCGTCCAGTTTCCTGAACATGCTTTTTAAGAGGCWATTTTTCCAGTTGGATAGAAAGTCCCTGTCACTGTCAGTGTCATCTGTCATCTCCACGGGGCACTCTGGGCAAGCAACAGGATGAACAGCCCTGAGCCTTCTTTCCTTTCCCTCATGCTTTCATGCCTGAGTACTCCTGGTGTGTGTGTGTCAGGTGGCTAGATAGTGAGGATGATGAAGGAATTTACATTTCAAATGGTAACTGAGTGGCACCTACAAATGCAGATGCAGCTTTGAGCTAAAGTTCTTCCACTCTGAGTCAAGACGGTCCAGCAGAGGTGATTGCTGATCTGCTTGTCCCTGTAACCTTAGCAGTCAGTGCTACTCAGATTGGGGAAGTTCTTGCTATTCCCAACCAACAGCAGAGCAAATGAATCTCTGTCTCTAAAATTAATTGTCTTTTGTGTCCATTGTTGTGTGAGGTCTTCAGATTTTAAAGGCCTTTTCCAGTCTAAATGATTCTATGATTCTATGTGTCATGAAGAGTGATTTCATCCCAAAGCCACTGAATCCTACAGTTCCAGTCTCATGTTGCTAGTCTTTATGGACTAGTTCAGAAGTTTCTGGCAAGCTGTGGGTTGGTGTCTGGTGGAGAATTGTCCTGTCTTTATGTGCATAGAAGGCTCACCAAGAGTGGCGGAGACTGTTAGCCAAGAACAACCAATGACTAACCAGCTCTACCAGGCTACCCTGTACTGTGACAGAGTGGAAGAAACACAGGTGACCAATCAGTTGTGAAAAACCTGCTTAAGATTAGAAATACTACAATGGTGATTTTCAAAGCATGGATAGACTACTTTAAGGAGATGGGGAAACTTAATGCAGCTTAATTCCTCTGCCACGTTATCTTCAATGAAGTGCAATCCTCAGCTGAGATAAGGCCTGCATCCTATTTCTGAACCAAAATCTGCCAGAACAAGATGTACAGAACACTTGGTAGGCAGGCTTTACACTATGATTACAGCAGAGAATTTCAAAATCTCTTTAGCAGATTCAGTGCAGTGAAGGTTCTCTGAGGTTCAGTGTGGGCCTGGGAGGCTACAGCTCTGAAGGCTACTCTTCTGAGACAAAAGCTACAACAGGCCAAGGGAGACACATCTCCAGGGAGCAAAGCCTGGTTTGGGTGGTGGTCAAAATGTTCTTGTTCCATCTGTTTCAGTGTCATAGCCAATAAGTGTTAAAGCTTGGCTAATGCTGAGAGGCTCGGAAAGGTTTAGTGCACAGAAAGGAAGTGCTGAGCACCATGGAGGGCTGGAAGGGAGTCTGGAAGCTGCTCTTCATATGTTTTCAATATATGTCATCTGATGACCCCAGCTGAGGACTAATTTGCATGGATTTTAGCCTTACAAGAGAAAAATACAGTGAAAAGCAGATTTTGTGAATTGCTGCCTAGAGAGCACACTTGAGCAGAACTTACTGTGCTCATTTGTCAGATAATTCATTAGGGTTCACATCATACTGTCAGAGTGCTTGGCTGTGTTCTGTAATGGCATTTTTTTCCGCTGCTGAACAGCAATTTTGCAATCGCTGCATCAATTATTACAATGAAAAATATTTGATATGCTATTAGATGAAAAGTAAATTTATCTTGTGCCAGGAGTTGCATCAGAATGTGATAAATGCACTTGATGCTCATTGGGCTTTACAGAGAGAGAGGCACTTGAAAGAGCAGATTGTCTAGAATGAAACTACCATCTGGAAACTTTGTCTGAAGCCTGATTAGAATTAGGGTTTAAAGGGCCACTTTAAAAAAAAAAAAAGCTCTTTTGAGATAAATGTATCTGTATGGATAATTGAAAAGCCTAACTGAATTTCAATAAATTCTGATAAAGTGGAGGTGTAAATAAACCAATATTTAATTTCTATCTCTGGCATATCTAATGTTCAACAGTATCTAAATAAGTTTAAGAAATGCTCCACAGTATATGAGATAATTGTATTTGCATGTAAAGAACAGTGGTCTAGCCTATTTGGATATTTTTACTTGTCATAGCAAAAGACATGCTTTGTATATTTTTTGGGGTTTGGGGTTTTTTTCTTGAAAAAAAACTCATGCAAATTAGGTTCTGCAAAAATACAGTCATAATCTTCCCAAAAAGCTGTGAGCTTGAAGAAATTTGGTTTAGAAATAAACAAGACACAAAGATTCAAGCAATTATGTGATGTGCTATTACTTAGGAGCCAAGGTCTGTCACAAATGTGTGTTTTTTCTTTATGAGATTTTAAAAGAAAACTGTGAATCACAGCCAAGCTCTCCTAGTTATTTTGGCAGTAATTCTTTAAATGACCCAACTGGCCAAAATTATATGTGGTTCATTCTCTTCTTCATCTGTTCTCCAAGGAGGAGAAATTTGTGAAGAGCAGTGCTTTGCTTTGATGGAAAAATTGTTTACATTTATATATTTATTTATTTAATTTTTGTTATATTATCTTTTTTTTTTTTTTTAAGAAAGTAAATTTGAAGCTGTTTTCTTTGAAGTTGAAGCAACAGAGTGAAGTTTATAGCTGACCTTGTTGCCTATGGGAATTCATATCACATTTTCGTATGTCTGAAAAATCTCAGTCCTCTGTAGTAATTTAGAAATAAAATTATTTTGTTCCTGAGGTATAAACTGTGATATTCATCCTGGATTTTCCAGCTGTTTTGGGTCCGTACCATGGGGCATCTTTAAGAAAAACATGGCCCCTGTGGACCTGAATGGTACTCTGTGGGAAATCTGTGCTGCACATGTTGCAGAGGTGTTGTTCCACAGTTACTCAGGTTGTTGGAGGGATCGCCAAGGGCACTTTCTGCCACTCACCTGACTGCTTTGTGCCAAGGCAGGTTGCTGTAGCTCGGCAGAGACCCTGTGAAGGTCTGCAAAAGGGAGGCCAGCTGCTGCTCGCCAGGATGGAGCAGAGTCTCCCAGGCAACTGAAACCTTTTGGAGATGCTGACTGTGAGAGTTTAGTGACATGGAGAGATGAGAGAGCATGCCTTAGCAACAGGCTCAATTGGTCGTAATGAATATGTACCTCTAACCACAGATGACTGCACAGAGAATTCAGAGTGATTTCATCTACCTGCTAACATTTTTCTCCCTCCCCTGGACTCAGAGCCAACTTGCTGGTCCTTATGCAGGAGAGAATACAMTTGAGGATGGGGCAATTTACTGACACTGACATGATCAAACATTTTGAAGGATAGCCAGAGTTGTGTGTGATCTGCGTAGCGGTGCCATGCACGCCTGCGTGCCACTCACCTACTGCTAGCAAGGATGAGCGGCATTGCATTCTCAGTAAGCATTATCTTCAGCTGCATCAATAGGCCTCATTAGGGGTAGGAAACAGGTCATGGGAAAATGTAGAAGACAGATTAAATAGCAAGATGCTCACAGTGATGGCTTCAAGAAAATCTGTAATACTTCATACTACTATTATCACCTAGAAAGTACATAAGACTCATCTGTAGTATGTATAGTACTGACACCATCAGGACAGGATGCACCATAGTACACATGCTTTAGAAAGAGGGACAACTTAAAAAAAAAAAAACAAAAGGGTTTTTTTGTTCAGTATTGTGCATATCTGTTTCAATTATTGTCTGAAAAGAGTGCCATTCTCTCTTTCCTGTATCTAATTATTGTCTTCATCTAACTTATTCTCTTCATCTATCTCTGACTCTTTACTTTTCTACATTGTCTTTTGTGGGGATAGGGAGTCTAGAGCCAGGTGCATCATTCTGTCAATTCAGAGAATGGCATTATTATACTTTTGCTATTACTTTCCTACCTGCTCCTTTAAAATTCTAGCACTTTGTTTGCTTCTTAACTACTCTCACAGAGAGATCAGAGATTTCTATTGCACTCTCCATGATGATACCTAAGTCCATTTTCTGAATGATTACAGTTAATTTAGAAGCAAGTAGTATGGCTGCATGGTTCAAATTGCTCCTTCCACTGCTCATTAACTTCACATTTATCAACTTTTAAGAAAGGCTTAATCCTTTTACTTTTGTTAATTAGATTACATGAACATAAGAATGGAGAAAATGTATATATTTGAATCATTTTAAGAAAGAATGCATTGAAAAGTCAACTTTAATTGAATCCTCTGTCAAATCAAAATGAAACCCTGGTAGTTACTCTGTGAAAGCCAGTTACTTCTGTTCACCAGCCATCAGAAAGCAACTGATTGAAAAAAAAAAAAGAAAAGAAAAAGGAAAAGGGAATTATCAGGTTAACTTCTAGAGACTATTTATATAGCCCTAGGATGCGCTGACAAAGAATTACACATTCAAAATATGATGTCTGAGTTAAGTACAAATATTCCTAAGGTAATATATGTAATTGGGGTCATATTCCCTAATGACTGTCCCTGGTTCCCCAAGATCAATGTGCTTTCAAATTTCAGTTGCTTTTCCTGATTCACATTCCAAATTCTGCTCTACATTATCATTAAAATTCCTGCTCAAGGCAACTTAGTTGCTCACCCTTGCTTTGTCTGTCCACATCAACATAATCAAAAGGGTGCTCCAAAATTAATCTCTATCTTCAGTCTCTCTAGTCACATAATTCCTAAATTACTGTCTTTTCTCTTATTATACAAAGCTGAACCTCTCTTTTGGAGCCCTACACAAATTTTGTCCCAAGATAGCACAAGCTATCGCTTATGCTGTCAGTTATCTCTTGCCTTTTCTGCCCCTGACTCTCTTCTAGAACACTGCAGCTGCACAGGCATAAGTGAAGCAGAATCTGACCTGCAGAAACACTGCCACCAAAAAAAATGGCTGGAAGAAATCAAAGGGATCATGGTGCGATTCTTAGTTTACTGTTGACTTTCCATGGGCAGCCTGTAAAAGAACATGTAATGTAGAAGTTGTTGAGATGCAAAATTATTTTCGCCAGAATAAAATGAAGCATAAAAATGTAGTTAGCTGTGTGAGCTTGTGGGAGCTTTCCATACCTAATCTGTACAAGTTTGGTCTGACTTTACCCATTTGATTTGACTGGATTCTTACAGACTACATTAGACTTCTTTCATTTCCTAGGAATAAAAAGGCAATAATGAAAACTATGTCATTATAACTTCAGTAGACTTTGCTTTTAAGATAGCAATATAAAAAATAAATAATGCAAATTCTGTGGTGCTAGGGCTAGCAAATGGTTTGCCAACTATTCAGAAGTTTTACCCATGGAAAGAAAAAAAAAGAAGCTAGTTTAATTTTTAATAATAGAAGAAGGAAATGGTGAGTATTTTTATTTGTTAAAGTTTCTTTATATTTGTAAACATAAAAATGTCTTAGTTTGACTCATATGGTGTTCTTGATATATCATATGTCAGATTCTCCACTGATAGAAATTAATTAAGCTCATTGACTGGAGCAGGTCTGCATTTTTTCAACTTAGTTGTAAAACTTACCTGGAGCAAGAACGTGAACATAGAAGGAAGACAAAATTTTATTTCTTCTTCTTCTTCTTCTTCTTCTTCTTCTTCTTCTTCTTCTTCTTATTATTATTATTATTATTATTATTATTATTATTATTATTATTATTATTATTGTCACTGTTCGGAAATATCTGTTGAATTTATGAGCTAAACACTAGCTGTAAGCCATGGAGGGAAGACTAGAGGCTTCACAGCCCCTGTTCTTTGAAAAGGTGAACCTGGAAACTGTTGTTTTAAGTAAACTCCAGATTCCTATTGTAGCAGCTGCAACATTGGCATTAACCCACTGTGAGTGTTGCAGGCTTCCCATGTGAGGTACTAAGCTGGTTTCTGTGAATTTACATATTTTCCCTAGAAATTCTTCTGAAGTCTCTGTAGCATCTGAGGTGAGCCCTCAGAAGCACATCACTGACCAAGAGGGCTTTGGAGGCCAACAAGAAGGCAGTGGAGCTCAGTTCTGAAGAGAGAACACTGCTATGCATGCATGTTTTCTGACCTGCAGGGAAAGCTCAGATGTCCATATCGGGTAAGGACTGGAGCAGTTTGACAATTGAGCATTTTTGCTTTCCATGTGTCACTCAGCTCATTATTTTCCTGGAAGGATTAGGAGAAAGTCTTCCCCAGGAAACCTGACAGGTTTTGTTTTCCTAACCCCTTCTTTACTCACATAGGCTTTCCCCTAAGTAAGGATAGAGACTGTAAACCTCCCTGCAGATCTATCCTTAAAGTAAACCAATAAAAACAAACAATATTGTTAAACAGGCATCTAGGAATTGGACAGTTGATACTGGAATTACCTCACAGCCATCTGGCTCTGAAAGGAGGAATTGCCTGGCAGTTCAGCTCTAAAAGAAACAATACTGGGTACTTCTCCCTGAAATTTATTTTTTATTTGGAGACAGAGAAAAAAAGTATTCATTGGTCTATGGTGACTATATTGAAGAAATCTGTCTCTCACAGTATCTCGAGGAAGTAAATCACCATAAACGACTAAATTCATACTGAGATGTATCCTTTTTTATTTGTGTTTTTTTAAATGACTGTTTATGAGTTAAACAAGCCTCTTTATATTATATATCAGTGATGCACTCTCAGGCCTATACTGTCCCCTTCTTCCTGGGAAAGTGGATGAAAGTCACTGTAAGACTCTCCTCTTCTAGAGAAAAATTCCCAGCTTTTCTGTATGGAGCGAGCAGCCATGCAGAGCAGCATCTCCACTCAGCCCATGGCCTGTACTGTCCATTGAGGTGGCTGGCCTTGGCCACGGGTGCCCATCAGGCTGGCTCTGAGGTGTGTTGCTTGTGGGCTGAGAACTTGCTCTTCTGTTTTCCTCTTGAGGGTTCTTGGCAAAACTTCTGTCTTTTGATAAAAAATTCAAACTTTTGCCTCTGTATCCACCTTTTATGATCATACACTAGATTCATACAATGGTCTTCAGACAATGGGCCTTATTCAGAGATTAAAGAAGTCTAAATCTTTTTTGGTTCTTCTTTGGTTCTCTTTTGGACTTCACTGGTTTAAGGCTGGGATCTTTGCTTTGCTTAAAAGGACCTCAGATGAAATGTGGAAGTGATAAAGCCTTCAGTGCTGGGTGTGATAATTTCTCCTTCTTCTTTGTGTGTGGCATTTTTTCAGTGATGTTCCTTTTCTATTTGCTCGACCTACACATCACTTAGATTGTTTGAAGCCATTACACTTGATGATTTCTTTGCAAAATGAAGTGGAAAAACATATTCAGTCAAGGCCAGCCCCAGAAGAAACCCATTGTTTGCAGTGATTCAATTTAATTTCAAACATATCACATCAGTTTCTATTGTTAAGTTTAGCATTTCAGCACTATGGAACCTGATGAGATGAAATTGCATTTTCACTGTAAAATCAGATTTAGCTTTTTGAGTGATGAACTGATGAGTGATTGTATTTCATTATGTATATTTCAGAGAAAAGAACATGCTCTGCCACACAATGATAGCTTACATGCAACCAGTTTTGGTTTGGGTTTTTTGGTTTTTGGGGATTTTTTTGTTAGTTTGTTTTTTCTTTTAATATATGTTAGTGTGTGAGATATTTGGGTCAGAAATTGCCAGTGCATCTAAGTTTTAAGATCCCGAACTTTGCCAGTGAACTTGAATCTTCAAATTTCTTACAATGTTCCTTTAAAGTGTAATGTTGTTTCCATAGCCTTGGATTCTCCAACCCTCTGCAGCTGAATATTGTTGTTTGTTTAAGTGCAGTGTGATTAGCTGTCCTTGAAAATATCATCTGTGGCAGTTTAATTGTGTAGCAGAATGCCAGGAGTCAAAGGACACAGGAACATCATCTACCCCCACCAGATACACTTACACATTCTGAAGCAACTATATTATTTTAGGCTTTGATTTGGGAAACTATTCCCGAGAAGGAAAACTCAGGAAGATATATCTAGTTAAAAAACACCAGCCTTAGGAGATGTATGAGTTCATGTCTTGGCATTTGCATAAAAAGATGTCTAAGTGTTTATATTTTCCAGAATCATGGCCTTAGCTTTATTCCCACTGGAGTCCAACAACTGAACCGATGTTAGACACCTAGACTTGGAAGGCCCAGTAATCCCTTTAATAATTTGAGTCTGCCCTTTAATTGGGTTTACAAACTCCTTGAAATGTTGCATGACTTTAAAACTGCAGAATCCTCAGAGTTTCCAACATGAACATGCTTTCAGTTTAAAAAAATTGGGAATTTATTTGCTTACACGTGATTTAAAATTGAGATTTTACAGTTTTGACTGCAGAGGATGCTTTCCTTTAGGTAAAACTTCTGAAAGGCTAATAAATCATTTGCTCTGCATAGGGAATCCATATTTTAAAATTTTTAAAATATAATTACATGAGTCAGAAAATCTATTCAGATATGAACAACATGGTTCTTCTGTCATATTACTACCTTTTTATTTGCAAGAATTTAAAGAAGTTCAATGCAGCCTAGAAGTCAGTCTTTCGATCTGATGGGTAAAAATTAAGTGTGGAAAGTTCATGAAGTGTAAGACTGATCAAACTAGCAATTACTTTTTCTGTTCTCACTTGAAATTTTTGGGGGAATTTTTTTTAACGTTACAATTGCCAAAAAGTCTTTAAAGACTAGACTTGAGGATCAGAAAGCTTCCTCAGTTGAATGATTTCAACTGCAACAGATTTAGGACAGTTTTCCTTAGACCATCTATTAGCAAGTTTGTAAAACTCAATGCTGTTAAGCAGACTGGGAAATTTACAGCTTGAAAGTCTGTTTGAGAACACCATGAAGTCTAACAGCTACGTGCACCCTCAAGCCAGCTAGTTTGGTTTGACTTTTTCCACCTTTCTGTCCTGTAGCTGTGAGTCTTGTACAAGTTACTCTTGTAACACACAACTTGCACAGTTATTTAAGTACATAGCAACATACCGTGGGCAAAAGTATAGATTAATAGAACACTTTGATTTAAGCACATCATCATAATTTTGCACAGCGTGTAGCATCACAGAAGCAGAAAAGCACTTGGAAAATCTGCTGCCAGGTATAACCTGCTTTCTGCACAGTTCAGTCCTTTGCTTCAACATCTACCCAATCTGTCCCAAAGTCTTGTGACTCCAGCCACCATTCCTATCATCCCATCATCACCAGAACAGAGGAGTTGTTTTAGTCCATTTTTATGCTATAGTATATAGTACATAACTATTTTGATGTACATGTACAGACCCATAATTTTCTCTCTCTGCAACCAGGAATCAAGCTCACTCACTGTGGATTCAAACGTCCATTTTTTCTCAAATACCTTTAAGCAACAAGCTGACTAAATGGTGGGTTGTCAGGACATTTGATTTATAAGTTTTGATTAGTTGTATAAACCTATGTCATGACTTTAAATTGTTTTGTCTTTACCAAATTTCCTATGCTTGTATTGATTGCTGCTGCTGTTTTTTTTATTCCTTAGTTTCTCCGCAGTAATATTTTCTACACTGTGCTGATACTCCTCAATGCTGAAAAAAGGCATATGTAGAGAAACTCATCATTAAAATATTAAAAAATAATAAAATAAACTGCATTTTTATTCATAGAATTGCCTTGCTTATTATCTTGGGATGTTACTCAAAATGGTAAAATTTAATCAGAAAAGGCAGCTAGGTGTCTTATCTGAGTCTGTATATCCTTCTGTCTAACTTTCACATCTGGCCTGTCATTTTGTTCTATACAATTGTGATACAATTCATGTATTGCACAGGCACAAAGTGATGGTGACAAGTACAACTGCTACTTGACAACCGGTCCCAGACATTAATTTCCTTCTGCATTTAAAAAAAAGTGTCACCTGAATATCCTCAGGACTTGCTCTTGCAAAGATTAATGTTTACAGTGGTTTGTCCAGAGAAATTAATGCAAATCAATCATGGTCCTTAAAATAGTTTAAAATAGAAGGCATTTCACAAAAGTCTTTCCTTCAAGACTGTCTCCTAACCCTCACCCAAATGGCATTCCTTAATGAATAGCTTTGAGAGAATAAAGTAATCATGCTCAGGAGTGAGGATTTACTGTCAGATTAGAAAAACTATTAAGAAAAATTGAAAAGTGACCACAAGCAACCAGGATGTCCTATAGAACTATAATTTGAGATACAGAACTGGATTTCCTAAGTATGACTAAATACTATTTTATTTCAGAAAACCAAGGGCTTCTCAAGCCTGATTTTTCCACAGCAGGAATTTCTCTGCTAGCTGCTCTTACTCCTTTATTGAAGCATTTTACATATCTGATGGTTTCTATATTTGTCGCAGCATTTGCATGCAGCTGTACTTTTTGCACCACGACTCTGGGTTAGCTAAGAGTCAGAGACAACTTTGACACAGGATTTCTGTGCAAAAAAAGACCAGATATGGTTATTATTAAGCAATTACAGGCCTGATTGTCTTAGCAAATCACCATGATCACAACCCTGTTCTGTCTATTGATGGCAACCACGCTACCTCACGCTGTGATCTTGTTAGAGCTCATAAGCAAAGCAGAGCAGGGCTGGTAAGGCAGAAAGATGGATTTACTTTGGGAATAAGGCAGAAAAAATAACACCAAATGAATTGGTACTTGAAGAGGTAGCATCTCATACAGTCAGCATTGCCAGTTTACAGAATTTTATCCTGAAGCTTCTGGTAGTGGAATTTTTCTTGTCTCCTGATTTTCTAGGCTACTAAGGAAAAATAGGTTTAAATTTAGTTAAGGAGATTCTAGATAGTAAAATCAGATTGTAAAGATATCCCTTGTGTATGTGGTAAGATGGTAAAGAATACCTATGTTAGTCTAGTAGATAGTCTGTCTCACAGTCTCGATGTCTGACTTACAATTTTTGAATACCTGAGCAAAAATGGAGCACTCCACAGCAGTACCCTTTTGATGAGACACAGGGCTCACCACCGTTGTGGCAGTTGTATTTCTGACCTTAGGACCCTGACCTCTGCCAAGAGTGAAACACCTGACCAGCCTGTGCTTCAGGAGGACCCTGGGAAACAGCCTCTCTGTGCTGAGTAAGTCAAAGCCTGTATTTTTTTTACGATATCAAGTCAGAATAACCTTTCATTGCCATAGGAAAAGCCGTCCCTGCACTGTTTCCCATGACTGCTGCTTCTTATCCTCACATCATTAGTTCCCTTGTACTAAGTCAACCTCCTGTCAGCTGTACAACAAAGGATTTAAGATCTGAAGTGGGTTAAAATACACCACAACTGGGGAAAAAAAAAAAAACTGAGAGAAAAAAATTCGTAATTAAAAAGCAGATAAATTAATTTTAAAGCAGTTACATAGTCCCAGAAACCTTATGGATTTTAAAAATTGTCCTCACAAACTTCTTAAACAGTGATAACAATAATGACTTGTCTTGACAACTGAAGCTATGTATAACAGAATTGAAATGAAAGAAATAAAAAGCAATAACTGAATGCTCCTTAGAACACCCAGGAGTGACCCATCATCTAACTGCATCTGACATGTGGGATCAGAGATTGAAAAAGAGGCTGCTCTGCATAAATGTGTGTGCACCAGCCGGGAGGCAGTGTGAGTGGGTCACTTGGTTTACCCGTGTCAGACCTGATGGGCTTGCTGAGAAATGCTTTGCTCTCAGGCAAAGTGCTGGAAGGGTTCTATCAATTTTATTGAATTTACTTTAAAGGTCTTTGAGTCATAATTTCTTTCTCTTTTCTGCAAGGCAATTCATTCTGCGGTTAATTGTGAGCATAGATGAATAGTTTACGTTAGGCCTATAGCAATATTAGGGCAAAGGTTTGTCAAAGAATAATGTAGCTACTGGAAATTGAAGGTGCCTTATTGTAAATACTGGAGGCAAAAAAAGTCCCAAAGCAAAAGATTTGATGAACTAGACAAATCCTTTGTCACATAACAATCTGCAGCATTCTTTCATGTAGTAGAAAAAGATACTTCAGAAATCTGAGTAAATACAAGATAAGAAGCCCTCTCCCACTCTTTTGGCTTTTCTATACCAGATTAAAAGATTGAAGTGGTAGAATGATCACATAAAAGTTTTCTATTTGGCATGTGGCAGATTATCCCTTTGCCAAACATAAATGCATAAAGATCTCTGCAAAACTTCATCACAGCTTGGCAGTAAAGAAAAGCTGAGTCTTGGTTCGAGGAGACAGATATATGAAATTATTGCATGGAGTGACAGAAGTAAACCAGGAAAGGGTGTGCTACTTATCAAGAATTTCTGTACTTCCCTTATGCAATCTAAATTGCACTAGCTCTTCTCCAACCCTTGGGCAGACAAACTCTATAAAGGAATAAAGACGCCAAGCACAGACCTTAAATTTGCAGAACCCTGCAATGATTTAAGAAGTTCTTAACCCATAGGTGTTTCTTGGAACCTTTCTTTTGGGGATGCTTGCTTCCCAAGCTCTTCCACTGAACAGATGGGATCACAGAAGCATTTTCTTCGGAGCATTTAAAGAGGTGATCTGAGTTAATTTGCCTGATTTTGCCTGATTTGGATGATGAACAATTCACCTCTTATTCCACCAGAGCTGGAAGACCTATCAGCTCCAGCTGGTGATCTGTGCAGGCCTGAGGCTCCACCTAGCTCTGCAGGGGCAGGTCACCTCTGAGTTTTAAAGTGCAGTTCACAAATTCACCCTAGGTCATTAGCAAAGCAGAGTAAAACCCCGATTTTGTTAATCAGAGATCATTACCTTGGCTCAAACACTGCCCTGAGAAAGATCATCATTTAACTGTTAACTATTTTGTCCTTATGGCCTGTCCCTTGAGTTCCTCTGTTTCACACATGCAATTGCTTTTCATACATATAATTGGTTTTGAATCACCTTCTTGAATGACAAGCAATATTGCTTCCCTCTTAGACCATCAGTGATACTAAAATTAGCTCACCTTAAAACCATTGACACTTACATGAAAGATATGTTTTTAATGTAACTGTCATTGCTCACTGCAGCTTGATCTTAACTTGGGCTCTATAACGATTAAAGCATTTAGCTAATGAGATCATATCCAAAACTACCAGAATAATGTAATATGCAATGCCTGATTATACATTTTTAATGCTTAGGGTTTTTTTTTAAGTACCCTTACACTAAATAAGGTCTCCAAGAAGAAAAGAACAAAACTTATTTTGCTCAAATAAAAAGATACTAGGATTGCCTTTTCTCTCTTTTGTGTTCATACTGATTATGAAAGCAACATCAGTCAGGTCGTGGAGTATTTCAGGAGCCAAGCAATCATGTTTCTGTTTGCAGCTGTGCCAAGCAGAACAGTGCCATCTAGTCGGCTGCAAGGCGGCGATTCCTGGTGCCGCAGTGTGACCTGACCAAGTGGGGGCTGTAGTTCCCCAAAAGGTCAGCTCATTGCTGCTATGACTTGGTTTTATGGAGGACTTTTTCTGAACTGCTGTTATATCAGCAGCAATGAGGTTGTTTCAGACTAACTTTTTTTTGCACTGTGTGTGGGATAGCCTGACCATAAAGGAAATAGAGCTGAACAACTGTTCACAGAGTTTTAAATAATGTGATTCGAGTTATAATCAAGCATCATCATGGTCCTGCCGGCCTGATAACACAAACTAGATTTGTTCCTATAAGCTTATATAAAATCCAAATTTTTTTTTTTTTTGCATTATTGGATAAATTACATTTCTTTAGTTAGCAGAGAGCAGTCCCCCACGAAACAATGTATTATCCTAGTACAGAAATCAGGAATACATTACTTAGGGAAGAATAGAGCACTGAGTGAACCTACCTGGTAACTAAAAGGCTGGAGTAGAAGTTTCTGTTAAAAAGCCCAAAAGCTGGAATCACTCGTGTTGACACGAGTGCAGATATTTATTTTTATTTTCGGAAGACACAATACATCATAACAAAATTTTGTATATAATTTGTAGTGAGGAGGTGATCCTGTGATTAAGTGGCAATACTTCATTTTTTGTCAGCTACAGATGGGCGTGGTAGGAAATAAATGGCTCTTGCATGCTGTAAAACCACATTCAGATTGGAATTATAGATGGAGATTAATACAAACCCTACAATGCACAAAGTGATTTCTGCTCTCCTTTCATCTGGTTTAAGTTCAGAGAGTCTACTGGGACCATCAAATTCAGCAAAAATGGAGTTAGGACTCAGATCTTGCAACATTTATATTGCTTCCATCACCATGGTGCCCAGAAGCCCTGGTTCAAACTTGTTTATCCCAATAAACATGACATAAGAAAGAGCAGATTTGACACAAGGCAGCGCAGTGTCACTAGCCAGTGCCGACTGCCATTGCTGGAGATGTCCGAGGAGAGATTTGTGCGAGTCTTGGAGGGACACGACCCAAAGGCCTCCTTGGAAAATTAGAAAGTGGCCAGTGGAAGGTGGTATTATGGGAATGGAAGCTGTGAATTAACTCCTGACTTAAGATGTTCAGATGGAATAGACAGAGGCTGTGAGGAATACAAGACACACGGTGTGTAACTGGAGAGCAGCAAAAGGAGAGTCTATGGAGAGACGGAGTGACACTGCTATAGCCACAAGCCAAGAAGGTGCTCCTTGAATAAAAATTTTGACAGGTGCAAGAAGACACATGTCAGAAACAGCAAAAAAACCTGTCAGAGCAATCGAATACTGAATCATAAAAATCTGGCCAAATATTTAGCTGCAAGATAGTAAGAAATATCATACTTTAGAAATATTATTAGGAAAAACTGTTGGTGATGTGGAGTTGTTGCCAAAGGTGCCAGCTGTGCTGTGGACTTGACTGACGGGCTAGATGGAGGCAGTTTCCATGCTCATGACCAAAGGTGCAAGAGACATAAACACAGACAGGACCAACTGCACACCAGCAAAATAAAGGGCAGACAGAGTGGGACAGAATCGAGAGCTGATGGGCAGGCAGGCTCACAGATTTAAAGTCATAGAGAGGTTGAGCAGAAAAAATTGATAAACCCAAAACAGACAGTGGCACTGAGGAGATGTGGGTGATGGAGAAGAACCTGGTCATGAGGAGGTCAGAGGAGAGCCCCACTTCCTGAGAACAAAGGCAGCTGTGTGGCCTCTGTGGCAACTGAGGAAGTTGTAATCAAAGCCATGAGCTGAGTGAGGAGCTAAAGACAAAGCATTGAGCATGGAGGAGTCAGATGAGGAATAGAAATCCCTGTCATCACCCAGATGAATTTGTCACATTTTTAAAGGGGGTACAAAACAATATCAAGACTGTGGTAAGCTCATGAAGTTCAGCAAAGGGTGTAGACTGAYTTTTAATTAAAGTGGGGAGAACTTTAACGAACTAGCTGACAATCTATGGTATTCCTTCTAATGGACTGGAGGACATAGTGGGAAGGTCCCTGGGTACCAGATAATAGTTGGCAGGCAGGTAGGGCAGAGCACTTAACCATGGGAAGCAGGCGGATGAGACCGCTCTAACATTTCTGCTCAAGTAGAGATGTTATGGCAGAAAGAATAGAAAGTATTTTAAAAGAAAATTTCCACTTTGGCTCCAGAGAGACTGAACACTCTCTATAGGTACATGAAACTCCTCTGTGAAGGCCTCAGATACAAAAGAAAACAGAACTGCAACCCTGCACCCTGTGCAGAATTGATGAGTGGGTAAATATCATTGACTGCAATAGGGCTTTCTTGGCCAAAGAGCTTTGTGGGCTATGAAAATCCCAATTTCCTAGAAGTCATTTTTCCTTACATATTTCCAAAAGGTGAGAACTTCTTTAAGAGTAAGTGGAAAGGGGAAAAACAGATAAAATCTGCCTTAGTCTTTGTAAAGACCGTATGATAGCTGAAAAGCATGGCAAGGAAACAGCCAATAATAGTAGTAATGAGAAAGTATGGATATAYTAGTTGTACACATATATCTATCCAGCTAGGTTTGGGCACAAAGAGTTAGAGTGAATAGGGTGACATCAGACTGGTGACCTGTCACTACAACGGTTCTGGAAGGCTCCATCCTCGGCCCTGTGCTCTTCAACATCTTCATAAATGGCTTGGACACAGGACAGGAAGGGATACTGAGCAAGTTCACAGATGACACACAGCGGGGAGGAGCTGTTGACTCCCTCGAAGACAGAGAGGCCCTGCAGAGAGACCTCCACAAATTATAGGACTGAGCAATCACTAACCATATGAAGTTCCACAAGGGAAAGCGACAGATTCTGCACCTGGAATGGGGCAACCCTGGATGTACGTACAGACTGAGGAATGAGATACTGGAAAGGAGTGCTGAGGAAAGGGACCTGGGGGTCCTGGTCAATGGCAAGTTGAATTAGAGACAGCAGTGCCCTGGCAGGCAGGAGGGCCAACCGTGTCCTGGGGGTGCATCAGGCACAGCATTGCCAGCCTGGCAAGGGAGGGGATTGTCCCGCTCTGCTCTGCACTGGGGCGGCCTCACCTTGAGTCCTGGGGCTAGTTTTGGGTGCCATAATAAAGGAAAGTCATTAAACTATTAGAGAGCATCCAAAGGAGGGCCATGAAGATGGTGAAGGACCTTGAGGAGAAGCTGTATGAGGAGCAGCTGAGGTCACTTAGTCTGTTCAGCCTGGAGAAGAGGAGACTGAGAGGAGAGCTCATCACAGTCTACAACTTCCTCATGAGGGGAAGAGGAAGGGCAGACACTGATCTCTTCTGTCTGGTGATCAGAGACAGGACCTGAGGGAACGGCTTGAAATTSTGTCAGGTTTTTCACCCAGAGGGTGGTTGGGCTCTGGAACAGGCTCCCCAGGGAAGTGGTCACAGCACCAAGCCTGACAGAGCTCAAGAAGCGTTTGGACAAAGCTCTCAGGCACACAGTGCGATTCTTGGGGATGGTGTTGTGTGGGGCCAGGAATTGRACTCAATGATCCTTGTGGGTCCCTTCCAATTGAGCATATTCTGTGATAATATATGAATCCTGAGAGTATGCAGTCCTATGCTTATAAGGGACCAAATCATCAGCTAGCGCAACTCTATTAATATCCACAAAGCAACATGTAATTATATTATAGAGTGTATGAATCTTATTCTGAGCTTTTGATTGCTCATTTTGAGGTGAGGAATCTATTCTTCTTAGCAGGGACTATCATTCCATTCAGGAAAACAAGTAAAGAAAGGTACTGATAAGTCACTAATATTAATGGAAACTGTCTGAGTGGATTAGCCATTCATAAAACACTCCTATAGCACCCACTCTATAATTCAGTAGTATTTGTTTTGTAATCCTTTATATTGTGTGCTCTCAAAGTATGTTTTGGAACAAAAGGTAGCTCACAGAATTGTTCTAAGCCATACCAACAGATATGTTACGTTCATAATTCTGTTTTACATTTGGACAGAAGTTCATTTTATAATGAGCTGGACACAGTTTATTTTACCTTGGGTGCCTTACACTGGGGGAAAAAATATTTTAAAATGGTATTTTGGGGTATATAGTTATTTTCTCCTAGTACGTTTTTTTTGCAGATGGTGAAAATATTTTTTACAAAGATTTAGTAACACAAAGAGATTAAAAACACTCTTAGTTCTGAGTTGGGCCAAGCATAATAAAAAGTCAGGACATGTGGTGATCTGAAGCTTTGCAGCCATGTGTTACTGTAAGGTTGTAGTATGGTAGCCATGCCTAGTCTGGCCACCTGCAGATTTTATATCAGGGCAAACCTGATCCACATTGCTCTTTAGTGCACCACGGTTTTCTTGGAAAGGAACAAGAATGACCAGGCAAGGCTCTCCAGTGACTCCTTCCATCTTTTCATCTAGGTAGCTGTGTAACAGGCATCTAGGTGGGTGTACAGTTCACACTGGAGAGTTCACATGTCCAGCAAGAGATTAAATTGACCAATAACCTGCCAATATCCCTTCATCTTAAAAACCTGTGGCTCTAGGTCTAATTAGGTAATGCCTCTTGTTCTGCTCTGTAAAAACAAGTGGTCTCTTGGTCAGAATATATCTGTGATATATTTTATTGCTTCATTTTATTGCTGTCGTATTAGTTATGGTCATGATCTTACTAGATATAGTGAATTCAAATTCAGACTTGATAGAGGAAAAAGTACTAAAAATTTCATGAGTAGCCATATTCTGTACTGAACCAGTGCCCTGGCATGGGCTTGTCTCCTGGAAATGCTGTCTCTTCAATTATAGATTAAGTTAAAGGTTTACTACTTGCAAGAACAGTGCTGTACAAACCTCCTCTGATTTAGTCTGAAAAAACTAACGCCTTTGATCCCAGATATGCAGGTGAGAGTTGATCTTGTGCTAAGAATTGGGGGCAAAGCAGGCAGTCCTGGTTTCATTTGCAGCATGTGCCTCAGACTTCCTATGTAACCCAAGATAAGCTACTAAGCTCTTTGTTCATTATTTCATGCTCTTTAAAACTGGGATGCTAATACTTCCTTTCCCTTTGTATGCTCTTATTCTTGCCTAATAAAATACTACGCTTTCTTGCTCAATGTAGCTGGTGTTGCMTTTGTGTGTTAAACAAACAAGTACATAAATACAGAACTCCCTTTCTTCATATCTATGCATATTCAGGACTCACTCATAAATGCAAATTGGTCTTGAATGTGAGTACTTGAGCAGTCTGCCTGTTCAGCTGGTTGCAGATATATTCAAGTCTGAGTGCTGATCCAGAGTTGTTTCCAACTGAACTTGATCAATAAGGTATCAGTTTTAGGACCTAATAATTCAATCAGAATTAAGCTAGTTTTTTTCTTTATATAGTGGTCATTATCAAGTAATGAGGAAGGTTCATTTCACCATATACTTCTACTACTTAGGTTATTTGGTTGGAGTTCTTGGAGTCTATGTCTTCCAGATTTCTAGTGCATTATATGGGAGATCCAGTAACTTTGTAAATCAAGAGGTTATTTCTCTCTCTTTGCTTTCCTGGAAATTTTTAGTTAATAAATTTTTAATGTAAATAACAATCAACTTGGAATTCTCAACTGGTATGTTCATGACAAACTGTACCAGCTGTGCATGACCAGGCCGCCCTTTATGATTTTTCTCAGATAGCCTTAGAATTCTGAGTAACAGATTTATGGCCAGTGTTAGTGGAAAACTCATAACAAACATCCCTATCAGTTAATGAATAGAAATACATTTGGATTTAAGATTGATAGTGTGATTAAGCTGAGAAACGAAGCAGTGTTATTGACATCTCTTTACGAAAAACAGAAATGAAGACTTTTATCATGTATCCTGACTAATCCAAACTTGAGTAAATATATTTATTCTCTCCCCAAAGTCTTCCTGCAGTTTCAGTGGCTATGACTTTATTCTTTATATGCTTTAATCCCCAACAACCATGTAGATGTTCATTTGTGCTAAACCAATGCTGTATCCTTGAACTTAGCTGTAGAGGGATTGATCTCTGATGCAAAGCGTTGCCATTAGGGCAAATCACACCAATCAGCTGTGTCAATGACAAAATACCAGGTTGTGCCAAAGAGTGGGAGAGAAACAGGGCTGTGCAATCCCACGGTCTTAATAATGTAGTTTTATTTTGGAACAAAAAGGAGCTTGTTGGCTATCATCATCAAAACAATGAAATTTTTTCTTGTGTGTAGGATTTAAGATGTATTGGTCCATAAAAAATGCAATATTTTGTTCTTTTATTAAGCATGCGTTTGATCTGTTTGTGGCATATTCTAAAAACAAAAATTTCCAAATTTCTCCACACTTGAACCTGAGAAATTAAATCAATAACTGTTGATCTTCTGTATATCTTGCCTATAAGATTTATATATTAGATTTTTATAATTTTATTTGCTTAGATGTTCTAAGGCTTTGTTAATACCTACCTACTTTGTTTGGCAGATATCAAGTAGCAACTAGTGTCATGGAGTATAGCTTGTTCAAAATGTATAGCTTAGTTCAAAATGATTACTCTTGCTGTAAGTATCGTCAAATATTTCCTAAATCCAAAGTGCAGAAGGCATCTTGAGGTTTGACATGCAATAGAACTGCAATTCCATTTGCTTCAGATCAACGTAACTTTTTATTGTATTTTGCTGTGAAAGCCATAACCTTTGTCCTATTCTTCATCACATTTAGAAACTTAGTCCATGAAAGCTGTCAATATAAGTTTAGATACTGTTGTTTTCAGTTTTCTGTAGTGCAGGTAACCTCCCTGAACTCGGGTGCCTCCAACAGCAGAATTGTGGTGGGGAGGAGGCAAAGGGCATATCTCTAAGACACTACAAATGTAGTCATCCCTCTTGATGCAAAAAGTCACTAGACCAAGGTAATGAGATTATTCTATAGCAGTTTTTGGATTTGTCTGACTCTGTGCAACTTTTTATGAGGGGGAGCAGTTAAGACATTGGGTAGTGAAAAATGGTGATTATCAGATGCTTGATGGGAACCAGTGCTGGGGAGACACCTTCAGCCAGCCAGTCAATAAATCAAAATAACAAGAAAGTCCTTTTCCTCTCAAGTCACAGCCCTGTCTTGTCTCTTGTAAAACCACATACAAGAGAATAATTCTGGTTTAATATTACAACTGAATATATACAAAACATAGCAATGAAATAATCCAGGAAATCCCCAAGAGGGCCTGTTGCCTATTACCAAAATTAAAACCAGCTTTTTGTATGAGAGTATTTTTTCTGGGAAGTTGTTTGTTTGGTTTTGTTGGTGTTTTGTTTTGGGGTTTTTTTGTGAGGGTCTGGTAAGTATTCCTTCCTGTTTATAAAGCAAAAGCATCTCTTTCTGTAGAAAGTGTGACTGGACTACTCTTCAGAACTCTATATCTCCACTACTCCATCTAAGTCCACTGTGGTACTTGGAGCCTGCCCATTTTGAAGTTACTCATGATAGCTGAGCGCTGGATGAGGAATTGGCATTATATTTTCAGAAATGCTATTTAGCTTTGCTTTGATGTCGTTTCTGGTAGCCTTACCATCTGCAGGTGTATAAAAGTAACACCTGTTCAGTGAATTCAGAATAAAGACAGTTTGTGGAGGCAGCCACACAGAATATTACAGAAACTATCTGGTCACCTGAAATATTAAAAAGAACATCAAGAGATAAAATACTAATCTTATTCAAAACTCCTACAGCACTGAAAAACAGACAGTAGCACTCAGAGTTTAGGGAGAAGATTGATCTTTCTGACAAAGGACAGACATCATTAAAAATGCTGGAACTTTGGACCAGCTCCACTAAAATTGAGGGAGTTTCTTTGAGTTTGCACAGACAAAAGTGAAGTTAGAAATWAGTATTCAGTTTCTATATTTTTTAGATAGTCCAGTAAATGGATGCCTGGTCTGTTCTTTACCAGAGGGTTTTCTATTTAGCTCACATTTCATTTCTCAATTAATCAGGTTCTTCTTGGAGAGACAGAGCTTTATCTTCTGCTATCCTTTGATTCACTTGGCTGGAATTAAATGTTTAGCCTTTACTTGCCCATTAATATGGTATTCTAGGACACATCTATTTTATGCATTCTAATCACTTGTGCTTGTATGGGCTTACCTGTTGAAACTTGCTACTCTAGTATAAGTCTGTAAACAGTTCCCATGCAGTCTTCTAAGACTTCTTTTCTCCTTTAGATTTTAATACTTTTTAATGCACCCGTTATTAAAAGTTTTCATTGTACGAAAACCTTTGCTGCAGARATTCATTACATATGGACAGGCACAGGTCTCCATTTACCATGGTGAAGCAGGTCCAATGAATCAGTATGTAGATAAGTGTTTCCTAACAGAGTTTATGTTAAGCAGGATAAACTCTGTGTTGACTGAGTTTTGCCACACTAAAGCCTTATAAACATTATACATAAATACAGTCTTTGATCATTTAACTGGCTTATGGCTTTGTTATTTTGGTTTTGTGGAATACTTAAATTAAGTGGAAYAAACTATAAAAATAAAAAAAAAAAAAGTCCAAGGAGGGCTATAGTCCCTTTGCCACTGTTTTTTACCACTCTTTTCTGTAAAATGACAATTTCTATTGCAGGACTGGAGAAGGCAGAGACAACAAGCATCATTCAAGGGACCTCCTCTGCCAGAGTACTTATGATTCTCAGAATTCCTGGTTTTATTCATCTCAGCCTTGAAATGTTCAGTTTCCAGCTTAGGAACAGAGTATGTAAGTAACTTAGCAGTTTTCTTTAYAGGTTGTTGTCTCTTTCTTTGTTGGTTGGTCTGTATCGCTGGACTTTGGCTGTAGGCATGACAATTAAAAGTAGAAGGCACGATTAATTTCATACTCATGCCACTGTAAAAGGCAGCCAAAGTCAATGGAGATAGAGTGATGTAAGACTCAGATTGGTTTCAGACTTCTGTTACAGTGCTGGAGTTAGACTGTGGTTCTTCATTTCCCCACAAAGAAAGATGGAAACRAAAAATATTGGCCAGATATTTTTGGCCAAAATTGGCCAGATACTGGCCAAAAATTTTTTTCTCTCGTGAAAAGTGTGTATTTAACCACTTGGGGAATACTGGCAGGGCAGCTTACAATTAGCCATAGCCTTGGTCTTGGGCAATGATCACAGATCTGTTGAGCAATTCAGCTTGGCAGGGACTCGGGAGGTCATCTAGCCCTACAGTACAGTTGCAGAAAAACAAAGAACAATTCAGTTATGCTGCTTTAGTACTGCTGCCTGAGTCCATACAAGAACAGAAAAAAAAAWTTAGAAGTTTTTATATAAAAAGAATGACTTCTGTCATTTTAGTCGAAAATACTAATGATTTGTAAGTAGCTTGTCTCCGTATGCTCTGTATATGTTGTAAAAATAGGTGCCAACAAATCATGGTGACACAGTTACTRACGAAAATTAAAAACAGAAGCAAATTCTAACATTTAATTATTTAATTTTCTATATGACTGTAGATTATTGTGATAATACCACAGTCTATAAAAGGAAATATCTCTAAAGATTTCTTCTTTTTTGAAGTTATGCACATATAATTATTGTATTATGAGACATAATTATGGTACCCTCAGGAATTTTCCATCGTCTTTACAAACAACCTGACAAGGAATTAAAAAATGGCAGAAAATAATCCAATAAAACAATTTGCATCCATTTTATCTCACTGTATAGACTTAAATAGAAAACTCTTAAAATATAGTTGTAATGCTCTTACAACAAATTATTTTACAATGTACTCCTTAAGACTACATATAATAACAAATACATTTATTTCTCCCTAGGGAAGCGGTCCTCTAAAGACTGAGAGATCACAGAACTATCTAGTATAACACCAAATTTTGTTGCATGGAAATAGTTGTTTTAAAGCTCATCTTTTTTAGATACATAAAGTTAGGAGTGCTTATTTTCATAACATCTCTTAAGTTACCTACACTGAATTTCCTCTGCCATTTTTTTCGTCGTGGACCATAAGGTGTCCCTGCATCTCATTACAGTGGTAGTTGTCTATGTTATCCTTTAGACACTCATTATCCATATTATTATGGATCCCATTACAAAAAGATGTGTATGGGATGATACAACATATGCATATTGAAGAACCTGTATATGAGGCAAAAAGAGCTATGGTCAAGATCTGCAAAAATGGAGTTCATACTCGGTGGATTTGGGAAATAGTAAACTCTTGTCTCTCTTGTGCCTTTTTCCTGTCCTAGAGTGAAGCTACACTGAATCACCTGGATTCAGCTGGGTTTGCACAAAGTGCATTGCAGTGTGGATCCAAAATTAAAGAGGTGGGGGCACACACATATGGATGTGATTCTTGGCTAGAAATGAACAGAGCTGCTGTGCTCTGCTGATCTGTGTGAGATCTTTGAGAGAAAGGCTGTGCTTGGGCCTCCTGTGGTCCATGAGCTTCTGCAATGGGTGCTGAGTGTCCACAGGCAGATGCTGTAGCCTAAGAGCCAGATCTTCCTCTTGACTTCCCCAGCCATTAAGGCCACAGTGGATGTAAGGAAGAGACTTYATTACCTGTAGTAGCCCCAAGGATTAGTGGGCAAGTGCATATCTCTGGAGTGATGCGGGAGCAATGGTTCACAGTGTCTTCTTATGTCTAATGATATTGGAGAGGAAGAAAGACAGGAAGAGGAGATCTTGAGGGGTCCACATACTGTACTAGGGACATCAGTTGATGCAGTTGAGTGCCCTTGACAGCTTGAAGACGTGCATTGATAAGGTGCGGAAAACCACTCACCATCATCTTATTTCTTTCTGCCTCACACAACCCCCATAGGGTGTGTGTTATCGTTTATTCATGAGAGGGCTTCTCACCRTGTTTCATTAAAAATCACTTCTACTGCAAAGACTGCTGAAGGCTAATCAGAGCACATACCTTACTTTGTGTTCCTGTCTGTTCCAGCTCCACAAATACTGCTGTTACTGGTACAGATACTGTGTGATCTCGTTCAGAAAGCATCCTGGAACCCCACGGTGCCGACCAAAGATCTTGTTATCAACAGGGCAAAACACAGGCTCACACCCACAAACTTGTGCTCATTCACACCTTGTTACGAATGGATGATGTGGGTTTAAATTAGTCCCTGCCTTTTGCCCAGGCCCCTGGCAGCAGGCAGTTGCRTTATCGAGGGTGGCCAGCACCCCAAGACCCACTCTCCTTCMTAAGTTCTTTAATAATGGCTGATTCAATCTATTATAGAATGAATTAATTAATAGACACAAAATTAACAGACATATGTCATGGTTTGACCTGGTGTGAGACAAATTTGATTGGTTAAAAATAGGTAAAGGACAGTTCTATGAGCCACTTAGTGTTTCTGTGACATCTCTGTGAAAGGAATGTTATAAAAAACTACCTAGGAAATGATGCAGCACTTGCTCTCACTTCCTCTCTTGCTCCCTTGCTGCCTGCTGACCACTAGCAAGGGAGAGGCTTCCCCCCCACCCCTGAGCCAGGGGCCCACGGCCCGGGGGGCCGGCGGCGGCAGCKGGCCTCACCCCCCACTGGTCCTGTGCTGTTCCAGACCTGAGAGGAGCTGGTCTATCGCCATCTGGACCAAGGCCAAGCCGAGAGAAGCYGAGCCAAGCTACAGGGAGAGAAAGCCGAGCCGAGAGAGCCAAGAAAAGGCCAGGAGAAGAAAAAAAGCACTCCTTTCGGAGGTGTATTGGTGAGATYGAAGAGTGACCTTGCTGTTTTAGATAAGAGATTATTAGCAGCTGAGAGACTTACTCAAAATTTGGATGGCTGCCAGTGCAGGGCATACGAYGGGGAAGGAGCCTTGGGCCTGGGGAAGCAAGCCTAATACAGCTGCACTATCTTATGGGAGCATGTAAAGTGTTATAAATACTTTTGTAGGCATTTTCTGCAAATATTAACCTATTCTCTAAGCTAGAGAGAAAGGAAARCAGTCACGTGAAAGACTAAATATGGAGGCCAGCAGCCAATGGAAGAGAAGACAAGGAGTGGCAGGAAGTGCCAGAGAAGCCATCTTTACCTGCATCGGGATTCGTCTATTTCTGTGAGCTGTGCTGTGTGATTTGAAATAATACCAAACTAAATATCTCTTTAAATCACAATTTAGACGTGGGGGAGTTTGAAAATTTGACAGCCTAAAATAAGAACATTTTTAKGTTGTGTGCAGATGAAATTTGCAGCCTTTGCAGCCTTTGGAGATTATGAGTAAAGCAGGAGCCTGTACCTGAGTGCCTTCAGGCTGGAATGACTTACTCTTAAAATTTTTAACCCCATCAGACTTTTCTTGTGACCCACAAACTACAGAGTGTATTGTTGGAGAGAGGATACACCACTGCAGAAAACCAGGGCGAGCTGTGGTGCTTCTGGAAGGTTTGGAACCACGCTGAAGATACTTCTTAGGGAACTGTCTTCTGTGGGATGGATCCCCCTACACTACAGAAAGAACTCTCTTTATCCCATAAAGTGGCAATAAGAACTCTTAATCATAAGATCAGAATCTCATGTTTATGTCCTTTGCGTGATCAGTGAGGAAGATTTGGAATGTATGGGGGGAGAATGATATTTGCACATTATGCCTTAATATTTTTCTATTATTTTTTATTCTTTCTATTCTTAGTAGTGCTAGTGAAATAAATTATTTAATCATTTTTCAAGTTTGCAGCCTGTTTTTGCTGTCTCCTCTCCTCTGAAGAACTAAGTGTGGGGATCTGGAGTTTGCCTCCAGGTTAACCCTTGAGAACATAAGACTTAAAACAGACTATTACTACACAGGGATAAAACAAAAGGGATGTTAATAAACACTGTGCCATCGTCAGTAATAGGTTTAAATATACCAATTACTAACTACACAGGGTAACAACAGATTTCACTAGTGAGTTATATTATAAAGCACTATACCACCGTCAGTAATAGGCTCAAATATGCCAATCACCAACTACACAGGGTAACAACAGATTTCACTAGTGAGTTATAATATAAATATACAGTGTACGATATAGATCAATACTATGGCTAGCCAAGGAATAGTACAGTTTAGAAGCTCATATGACTTACTAAACCTGAAATATTATGGTACGATGTGCTGAGGCTTCTTTCACTCAACTTCTAGAAGAGAAGAATTGCTCAAAGCCAGCATCCCAGCTTGAGGGGTCTTCTTCCTCTCACACTTTGGGGTGCATAGAGGATTTTTTCCAACTTTTGTGAGGCAGAGTGAATCTTTTATACCTTGTAAAGTCTGGTGTCTATGAGCCATAAAAATACCAGCATAATCTCTCTTTACAGCAGTTGTTCACTGTTATATCAGCCTGGCATCTGTGGATCTGCGAGACCCTGGGAAAGGGAGAGATCTTTCTGGTTTATGCAAAAGAGCAGATAACCTTCTTGACCTGGGTTTGGGACTGCCTCGCCACACACCTTAGTCAACCAAGGACTATAAACATGCTTATTTTGAAGAGCATGAAGTACTCTTGAATTTCTGTCAGATACTCACATGGTTCCCACTTAACTTCGCTTTAAGTGAATTGGCGCCAGACACTTGTGGGAACTGAACCCATAATGCTCAATATGTTTCTATTTCTGGTTAGCTACCCCAGATGTGACAATATCCAATATTGTACTGTTAAACAAGAACACCCTCATTGTTCAGTAGTTCAAACTGAAGCATAAGGCGACCTGCAGGTGGGTCACCCATGTAAGAGGTGTGTCATTTTGGCAGGACAGTGATACSTTCTAAAAATGAGACTTCTCATCTTCAAATTACAGCCAAATTACCAGTTGAGTGAAAAAAAGGGCTGMGCCACCATCCTTGTCCAGCTGAAAAGATTACTTCATCCTCTAAGGGTGTCATGCAAGCTGCTTTAACTATGGGCTAATTTAAATTTCTTATGCTTTAGCTAAGATTAGTTCATCTAGTGACATTTAAATTTCATTTGCCTGCAGTAATTTTGTTGTGCAGAATGTTGCAGATAAGAGAAATGGCAGACTGTGTAAATAGACGTTTATAAACAGCAGCTTTTTAAAATCCATTGTTCTGAACATCCTACCCAAATTGCCTTGTACATGTCCCTCATTTTAAATATGTGTGTTTGTGACCAGACACTTTGCTTCAACAAAATTTTTTAAGTTTCACCCATCTCCAAATAATTAGTTAAATTAAAATTTCTGTTGAAAGCCAGTTATTTAATCAAACAATAGCAAAAACATTCCTGTGCGAAGGGCAAAAGTTATAACCCAGCCATCTGCTCATTCAGCAGCAATAATATTGCAAAGTGTAAGAAAGAACTGATAATACTTGAAGTGAGATTGCCAAACAATTCACAGAAAACCATATACATACCTTTATTTTTCATTATGGTATTTGGAAGCCTTTTCTAATTATAGAAATGAGGACTTGAGGCATATATTTGAGCTGAATATTCATACAAATCCTAGCACTAAACTTTGCATCTTTCCACATGTCTCTGATTCATGCAAGGGCAGTGCTGTCACAAAAGTAAGCACTGCTCTTCAGTAGGGACTTTGTTGGGGTGGCATAAGCACTTGCTGCCAAGCACAGGGCTTTGCAAATCTCCCTGAAAGAAGAATCCAAGAAGGAATTGCTAAGTATGGTTCCTGTTTCACTACTAAAATTTGAAGTGAAAAGTTAAAAAAAAAAAAAGAGAGAAAGGAAGGGATGCGATGGATTTGCTGAAAAGAGATGGTATGAGCTGAAGGCCAAACATAAATTCTTAGTGCAAAATGTCGGAGGGAAACATGAAGAAAAGCAGCATTTCCAGTTGTACTCACTGAAGGCAGATAAGGCATTGAATTAAGTCCTGCTTCTCCAGTGGTGGTGAGGGTGTCTTAAGCAGATGTGGCTTGTGTGAATGCTTGATAGATGCCTCCCAGCAGCAGCAGGTCACACCAGCCCTGCCRGGTGTGAAGACTGCTTTCCTCCAGGAGCTGCACCCACAGGTTGTGCCAGTGGGTTGGGCTTTTGCAAAACTCTCCGTTCTCTGTATTGCTCCTCTCTGTGTCTTCCCTTTCTGGATTCGTGAGTGATTTTCTGAAATACCAAAACTCAAACAGGAGCCAGAAGGAAATAATTTTTATGTGAATGGGATTCTGCTGGCCTCWTTTGTGTCAATTAATTATATTCAGCTTGACTTTGGTTTCTCTGGATTAGGTGTTTCAATATCTGATCTAGAGGGAATCAAATGAAAAATATCTGAAAAGAGCAGAGAAGTAGCTGAAAAGTGTTGTGGAAGTTTTWAAAAAATGATACAAAGTATACACTGCATAAATAAATAGTAAGAAAAGGAAGACAAAGTTGCATGAAGGGTGCAATTAACAGTGAAGTCATTTAAATCCAGTGGTCACTGATGAATATACATGTATATGCACAAACGACAAAGTCTTCTAATTGTGTAATGATGATTAGTAGCTTTTCTTGATGTATTTCTCAGATATTTATTATAATCAGATGTTTTTACTTTATTAATAACTACTATCTTAAAAATTACTGTAAGTACATGTCCGTCTTTTCAAGATAATGTCTGCTATGTGCTTCCATTATAGCTCCAATATAATTAAATTACTTCTAGCATATTTATTAAATATTGCATAACTACTCAAATAAATTCTTTTGTATTTATGTTTGAGGTAACAGAATTGCACAAACACTGTTTAATGGCACATGCAGGACAACGAATTTAACTGTGTATAAAACTGTAAAGATGTATTCTGTACAGCTATATACATAAGACAGAGAAATTAGGGGGTCATCATATGTTTTGGGGRAAAAAAAACAAACMACCAGGTTATAATCTATAAACTGTGACAGTCCGCTTTACATGGATCTGACAAGCACGGCTGAAGAAGAAAGCATAAACATGGAGAGAGAGGGATGGAAAGAGTTAGTTTGAGAGGCATTTAATTTTCCTTGAGTTCCATTGAGATAAGGATGTGGATGGAGTACACTTCATAGAAGAGAGCAGTTCAACAGCAGCACTAGAAGCTTCCTCCATATTGCATTTATTAGCAGGATAACTGGCTTTCTACCATCATGACTGTGACTCATGGCTGTTTGAACACCGTGGCAGCCCTGTGGAATGTCTCGGTCAAATCCTGGGGCAGCACAWGCTCTCAGCACAAATCTCATGAACTATTTGGAGGCTGCAGATTTTGCAGACAGAGCACAGGGGAGGCTGCCAGCCCACAGTCTGCCCCTCGCATGCAGGATAAACACACAGGAGGGAACCTGCTACACACAGTTTCTGGTTTCCATCTCTCCAGCCAGGGAGAAGAGATGGTCTTCTTGCCTCAGAGAGATCAGAAGGCTTAGAGTGGACTGATAAGAAGGAGTAGGGGTATTGGCAAACCTGGTCAAAGTGGGCCAACAAGGACTAGCAACAAGGCACTGAACAGTAAGTGGGATCTTCTCTCTCTCTCATCCATCAGAAGGAGCTACAAGGATGTTTTAGACACTGTCTAGCTCTCAGTTGGACAAATGTATCTTGAAGAACTGAAGAGAGGGATGAACTCTCAGATGAAGGAGCTTTCAGGGCTGATAGCTGGTGGCAAAGGAAGAAAACCCCAATTTTTAAGAAATGGAGGGATGTAATAGCAAGGCTCATATGCTGTGCCTGCAGCTTTTGTGCTGCCCACTGTCTGGACCTCCCCAGATCATTGAGAGGACAATGTCCATCCTATTTGTAGAAGAACATGTAAACAGGTATGTGTGTACCTGCTTTGGACTTTTTCAGGTGACCAAAGGAGGTAAGCCAGTGACATGTGTGATTGCATGGCTGGTTCATGACTGTGTTGAAGTCATCAACTAATATCCAAAAGATGGMTTTGAGCTACTTTTAGTGCAATAACTAGCTCTTAGTTTTCATCTCATAGGTCCCTACTTTCCTAATATCATTTCCAAGAAAATACTTATCATACAACTTCAGAAAAATGTACAGTTCATTGTGAATTCTATTCAGTTAGTTAAACCATTTAAATAAATTTCCACTATCATGCCATTTCTTACTGCCATTTTCAGAAAAATATAAAACAAAGTTCAAAACATTTTTAAAAGTAAACAGAAATACTTTATCATAATTTATTTTAAAAACTTTTCAAAACTTGGTTAGTCTAGGATGAGCTATTATATGTAAATTGCATTATATTTTCTCTCTTTTGATAGAATTTGGAAGAAAAGGGCTGAAGTTGAAAGCTGTATTCAATACCAGAAGCCTATTCTGGTATCGAATAATGATATTCTATATTCAGTATTAACTTTGGAAAGGCTGTCAGCATTCCRCACACATTCCTGAGATTTTTTTAGATTGTTAAGCAAATAATTGCATATATGTACCCCTTTAAAAGGTCTTTTGCAATCAAATCCTCTATAGTTCCATTCAAACAGACCTACGCTATTCAAAATTTGAGGTTTTTCCGTCTTTGGGGTTAAGTACAAAACCGGATCCTGCTTGTCTGAAAAACTGCAGAAAATCTCTTTCCTAGCTTACCTCAAAACTTCTTTAATCTTCCTCTCCACAATTYTTTCTCAAGTCTCTTTCAGAGAGTATTTTTTTCATCTTCTCAACATGATAGGAATACAAAAACTCAATTTGGGGATCTAAATTAGAAGTTGGTAGTCTAGGTGTCTCACCAAGAGAAAAAAGCAGAGAACTCATGAGAATAATGCAGTTATCTAAATAAGGCTGTAAATTAGTTGGTTAACCTAATTAGTTAACCTAAATCTAAGTTGGTTCTGTTAGTGCTCTAGCCTGGTGACTCCCTGACTTCTAGCTGAATAAAAAATGTTATGAGTACTTATGGAGCAAACTTTCAACTACAGTATCCTTTTTGATGCTCATGATTTAAAGTTTACAGGCAAGTTTTTATTCATTTCCTGTGCACAATAGGAGTTCTATGAAAAATAACTGGGAGCATAATGCAATTTAGGACTTAAAAACTTTTAATCAGAACTAAAAGGAGTAAAATATTTTCATATTACCATTAATTGATTTTCTRTTGTCTGCATCACTTTATCCATTTTGCTTTCACCAAAATAAATTCTTTTCTACTTCCTGAGTTCCTGTATTATTATTTAATGGAAAGATGAGATCTGCGGTATCAGAGTATTTGTAAAGTAGAGTTGGTTATCAGTGAAATAGTTGCCTTGGTAATTTGCAACCCTTTTGTCTATAGTCTGTGCATATCACTAACATCACTAAGCTTGGTCATCAATTTATAGATTTTCAATTGTAGAGAGACATGGTGATCAAGTAATTTAGACACWAGACTTACTAGAGCATATAAAAATTTAAAAATTCAGCAAGTAATTTTGGCACTAAATCAGTTATTTTCTCTTTAATTTACAGTGTCTCTTTTTGAATGATAATTCTAACGTAAAAATATCAAATAATGGAAAATCCACTACAATACCTTCATGAGCTGCATCATTGCTTCTTTCTCACCATAATGATTTTCTAAAATGGAATGTGTCTTGTTCCTCTGAAAGTATAATTTAATGATTACTGGAAAACTTGCTTTTACTTTCAATTGACTGTCTATACTTTACTTCCAAAGTTAAGTTTACTTAAATACCCCTACTTATGCAGTATATAATTCCAACCAATTGCCAACCATTGCTGTTCTAATTAATTCTAACACTGTTTAAGTGAACCTGTCACTCCTACACTGTATTATTGTAAGACATCACCAGCATAAGGATGGCAGTTTCCAAGGCAGGTAGTGTCATAAGTTTTAGTGAAAAAAAAAGAAGTTACTCGAGAGTTTGGGGACAACATTAATTRGCTGCACAGACCTATAACAATTCTTTGGAAACTAAAAACTCTTTCAAAGTTGTAGATGTTGCCTGCAGCCGCATGACCTTGGAGCCTGCTCTCCCATTGTGCACTAACACTGGAGAGMATCCCACCACTGCACTTGGGATGAGGAAGGGTGTTGTCTCCTCCTGCACTGGTGAGCTGGGTTTTTCCAGCAGAGTGTGAAAGTACAGTGTAAGTGCCATCTACAGCGAAGACACCATGGCTCCCAGTTACCCTCTAAGCATGTGGCCCAAGACCAGCCACTGGGATGCAGATGTCACCTGCACAATTCCATTATCTGCAGTTGATGCTGGAAGTCACAACGTGCCAAGTATGCAAAAGCAGCTGTCATCCTTGATGACTATCAGGTATAATTGCCAATTTTCCTCATTCTTTCTACTCKGAGGGTGCTAAGCTCCCTATTCTTTCAAATAACTGCTGAAGCAATGACACTGGGGCAATGCCTTGTCTCTGTGAACCAAACCAGCACTTTCTATGTGCAATCCATCTTAGTTCTGGATCTTGAGGTCTCTTCTTTCCAGCTCTGGTTTCACTAAAAATATATTCTCTGCTAATTGAATCCAGTGGTGAATTTTACTGATGTACAAGCCAGTGTGAACTTATATCTGTACTAGTTTATCTACACGGTCTGTCAGGCTGTCTATAAAAGCTATTTGCTTGTATGGTCCCTGTCACACGGTGTTGTCAGCAGAAAAAAAATTGAGGGCTGACAACTAAAAATTGAGAATTTCTTTTACTGTTGGGAACTATAACATAGGATAATGCAGAAGTCACAATAAAACCTCATGGATGTTCTCTGAAATGTGCTGGTGGTTTATTGCTGTCTAAAGAATGTCAATTTTCTCCTGTCCCCCGAGGAGGCAGATGGGACTCTGAATTCTGAAAGAAATGGATTATTTAGATTTAAAAGAGACTATAGTGAATAAAAGGGTATCACAGCACAGCTTGATAGAGCTCCAAGCTGAAAGGAAAGGGAGAATGTGGTTGTCCTATGAGTATTTCTGACTTATACGACCCCTTAGGCAGTGGTAATAGGGAGAAAAATGGGTACTGCTCTCTTTCGTTCACCCCTTCCAGAATAAGAAATGCAAAGGCAGTGCAGCATACTTAYGGCAAAGCCTTGGTGGTGGTGGTTACACAGTTAAGGACAGGAATGCTGTTTCCAGGACTGAGTTATCTAGTCTAACCTCATGGTGTCTGCTGGTATGAATATTTTATTACAGCTGGTAAAACTACAATGACTTCCTTTCCCCTCAGCCTCATTGTTGTTTGAGAGAGATGTGGTGGGAGGAAGTGCGAACAGAAGCAATCTTGTTTTCATGCTTCTGACCTGACACAAGTGCTGTTCTGCAAGGTCACTGGCTGRTGGAAAGATTGGCATCATCTTTAAACGACAGTCATTATCTCTAGTATTGGAGGGCAGGGGTTTTCTCTCTCTCCTTCTCTCCGATCAGTAATTTCTGAATTGATTTGCTAGGTAGTAATCCAGGAAGCCTCCCTACTTCCTCATATCATCTTCAGGATCAGTCCTTAGATGTCTCTTTTGTTATGACGATGTGCATATTAGGTCACTTAGCTGCTTTTGCTGTGATTTAATGACAGAAGGAAAAAGCAGTATCTGTTTTCTGCTGGGGATGTGCTGTGCTGTCTCTTGACATGCAGGTTCCATCAGCAACCCCATAGGGCTGTCCAGCAGATCCTCTTCAGCTAAACTGAGGAGCCCAAAAAACATCCAATAGGGAGGCTTGAGCCTGTTTTTCAGCCAGGAGCACCCTGGTGTTTCACTCTGTCACGGAGCTGGGACAGAGCTGGTGTGTGCCAGGAGCTCCTGGACTCTCTGCTCTGGAGGTAGTCGAGAAGCCTGTGATCACATGAGTGTTTGTCCCTTTGAAGACAAGAAAAACTAAGAGGATTTTGAGTGTATACTTCTCTATCCTATTTTTCTTTTAAACTTTGTTTTTAAATGATTAATTTATATTGCATAACATGGCTCATTCTCTTTTTTAGTGCAAGGTTAGACCATCTGATTATCACRCTTACTGCTATGTGGAACTCTAGTTCCCTGAGGGTCTTCATCTGCCAATAATCTTAATTGCAATTCACTGTAATTGACATCTTATCTATTTTCTCTACTTCTTTCCACTTAGAAAATTCAAAATGCTGACAAGTTAGCTCTAGTATTTGGTGAATGTAAGAATTAAGAAGGAATTGGCAGCCACTTCATTGTCAATTTTTTTTTTAATTAAAACTGCATTTAAGCTTTTGGTCAGGCATAAAAATAAAACTTAACCATAACCAGACAAAAGAACACTTGGGCTTAGTTACTGTGCTGAATCARCAGCTTTTGAGAGACAGCCCATGACAGGTCCCTCTCCAAGGAACTCCTGCTACCAACTTTTTATCCCTTTTCTGGCATATGTCACCCTAGTAAACCTTCTTTCACAGTTAAATATTTATCCTATTTCTAAACTCTGTAGTCTAGAAGGAAAAAGTGAATAACACTTTATTCTTCAGTAAATTTTAGCTGATCTATCTCTTAAATTAATGACATCTTGGTTGTGCCAGCCTCTGCTCAGTTGAACCTTCGTGCCAATCATTTTGAGCAGCTGGCTAATAATTTATTACTCCTCTTTGCTTCACTGTGAATTCACACATGGTAACGCTGAACATACAGTCTGAAAAACATGCACTTAGCAATTGTGTGATAGAGATATGTAGAAGGTCAAACAAAAAGAAGGGGTGCTTCACGCCATTCCTAGTTAGACCAGAAATCCTTTCTCTGGAATACTGTGGAAGTTTGACAAGGGTTCAAGGTGAGCATGTGTTGGTTCACAGTAGAAAAGGACAATAAAAGTTATTAGACATTGAAAAGTTGCCTTTAGTGAACTACAGAAAATCCTCATTTTCTCAAATGAATTTTAAGAGGATACTCTGCTATATACTTCTTCCTAGTCTTTTGCTTTCAGGCACTCTTGCAGGTTCCTCAAACCCTAGTCATTCCCTGTGGAGTTAGAAATAGTCCAGGAAAAAATAAGGAAAAAGACAGGGAATGATCAGGGAAACAGAATTCTGTTGAAGGGTTTCTTACAAGGAGTCATGGTAGATCCCTGCACGAAACTAACTTTGAGGTTTTATTTGATAATTTGCACTAATGTTACAGCAACAGATAAAATCCCACACAGGAGTGAAAGAGAGGAATGGAAATGAGGAATACACTGGTCAGGACAGGGGAATAAAGAGGAAGCTGACTCAGAAGCAGCCAAATTCTGATGTTATTCTGAGAAAAGGTGGGCTTTGCTCCTTCTCTGAAAAGGGAGGGTTGTTTTTCTTCATAGGGGTATAGAGAACAGAAAAAAATTAATATTTTTAGGAGGATGTTAAGGGAATTCTAAGCTTGTGCTTAAGGGAAGCTTAAGTTTAAACCGTGAGCATACCTTATTAGTGTAGAAAGGAATGGTTGGGGTGAGAAGAGGGATGTGTACTGCCTCATGGTAGTTCATGCAGTAGAGACGTGTGTGTTTTTGCATATTTAGATTTATTGATTTTCTACTGTGACAGCATATGCATATATATAGATATGCTTGTGTATGCATTGTATTGCACTTGATACACAAGATCAAATGGCATGAGGAAATATCTAAGATGGACTGGATCTGAAGTGAAGCACRGTGGCTTGTCTCTGACATGAGCTACGCAACAGGCTTGAGAGAAAGCCCAAGGCACATAGTGTTGGCAGGCAGAGGGTCATGTTGCTTCTGTCATGCCAAGACCTGTACAATCTGCTGAAAAATAGAGACTGGATAAGCCTTCAGGGATAAAGTTTAACATCCCTTTGTTGCGGCGGCTTGGTTCGAGTCCGGCACGGCAGCCTTACCCCTGGGCTACTTGGTCCATATGCTCTTGAACACCAATGTGGTGGATAGCAAATGGCGTTTATTGCAGGGTCACAAGGGTTTTTATGGCTTGGGCAGTGAGTGTCACTCCTTTCTGCTCACGTCCGGTTAGGTGCGGCCGGGCAGGGAGCGAAGGTCAGACTGCGAGAGGGGAGGGGGTCCTGGCTGACCGTTACAGCCCGATATCTTCCGCATGCATATCCCTAACTCTCTACATCCCTTCTTATATTTCTATTTTTTTGTGATGACATTTCTGGGTATTATTGCAAATAATGCCTACTATGTATTTAAATGCTTCATCCTACAGTCCAATTGGGAGATGCTTTCAGTGCAGGGCTTGATGAGGCTGGCAAAATGAGAGTAACCTGTCCTTGATAATGGAGGGTCAGAGAGACAAGGCACAACTGTCTTTTAAAATGGAAAATTCTTGCTAGTTTCAGCAGATGAAAAACACTCACTCCGTAACCATAGAAACATGATGGGCCAAGGATGATGTTGAACTTCTGATGAATTTCTTTTGTTTAGAACAAAACACTGTTTGGAGGAAGAGATATAGTGTGGATAAGGTGAAGTAATAACAGTGCTTTGCTTTCTATACTTCCTTTCCTCTTAGGTTTTGGAATACTTTATATAGTTCTTATTACTCCATTTTACAGGAAAGGAAAGAGAGACCCAGGGAAGAAAAGATCAGTTCCCTGAAGTCACAATGCAGAAACACAAATAAATCCCAAATCCTCTCGGGTTAATCAGGGATGAATTAACAGAAATAACTGAAATGCTGGCAAGCAATTTTTTGAGGGATCCAGTAAAATTTACATGAGCTGTGACATGATTTCCTGCCAGAAACACAATATACTCAGCTTTGCTCTTTGGCTACATCTATACAATTGGAGATGTGTTATACACCTCTGAATTAGCAGCTCTGATATAGCCAAACTCTGGGTGACTGATTTCTTGCCTAAACTATAGGCTTCACTTTCTACCTCTATGACTTTTTTGCTTGTGATACCCCACATATATAGATATATGTGGGCTAGTTTGATGTCCCTATCCTGCTTCAGTCACACCATTAAGAGCATGGAGTGAATCTGTCATTTTGTCCACGAAAAAAAGACATGCTATAAAATCCACATGTGCAACTTTCCAACAGTACTTTGGATAATAACTCCTAAATACTCACTGAGGATTTAGGATAATACTCTGCTCTCCCATACAAATAATAAACTCTATTTACTTGGGGATTTTTTGGTAAGAATGAGGACAAAATTTGTTAATAGAAAATTGACAAGATAACAGGAACAGAGTGATTTAGTCTGAGCAAGAAGGGGAGATTTGTAGAAAGCTGACCAGTCTTGCTATATGTCAGTTGTCCTACATGTTCATGCGATGCAAAAGACTCATCAACATGAAAAAATAGATATCAGCCTTAGTGAGCACTGGAGATCATATACTGCAATTGCAGAAAGTAAGTGGAACACATATGTGTTGCTTGGAATTGCCAGGAATTTGATCTATATCCAGTTTCTGAAAATACCAGCAGTGCAAAGGCATTTGGTTTCTAAACCCATAATAATTGCACTTAATCTGTGTAAGAAATTCCTTCTGCGAAAGGAAATGTTGATCAGTGTAAGACTGTAAACAGCCCTCCTCCCAAGATGAAAGAATATGTGCATATGCATAAATATTAAGGATACTCACCAAGCATCCACAGATATGACATAAGATATGATAGCAATTAATGATATGCAATTACAGAAGTAAACAATGAACTCAAATCCCACAGTACGTAGCTTTTCAGTTGGTGAAGGAACTAATTTTTCATGCATTCAGGTTAAAAGGGAGACTTTTTCCTTTGGAATCGTGCCTATTTGGAAGAGTAACAGTGGATAGTAATTTGTGCTCTTGACAAAGAGCTCTTGGCACGCTCCTGGACTTCAGCTCTGGGAACACAGCAGACCTTTCCCAACTGCAGGTGGGTGCCTCAGTGTCCCTTACCAGAGGGTCACCCAATACAAGGACTCCATGAGATCAGGGTAGGGTCCCCAAGGCAAGAGAACTTTCAGAGCCAGAATGGAAACACTGAGTGAATTTTACATTCAGTAGCAGCTCACTTTGGACTATTTGATCTTAGGTACTGGATTGTGCCTTATGCCCGTTTTAAACACTGTCCTGCAGGAAGGAGTGTGGGTTTTATCTCATGCTTAACCTCTGTGGTTTTGTTACTGCTTTGTCAGATTGTCCTGAGGTGTTATGGTTACTGAAATAATTCATAGCTAAAGAATCAAATAGAATTTCAAGCATTTTTTTCATATCCAGCTTTCAGTAGAGATCACAGGTGTCAGCCCATTTGGATTATATGCAGTACACTCTGGGTTTTTTTGTTCTAGTTTCAAACATCTGGATTCTGCATCTGCAGAGAAATTATTTATTATTTTTTAAAAACTACATATGCCTGTCACACTCTCTTTGAAATGCAAATGGCAATAGAACTGAGAATTCATTTTCTATTCTGACAGGCAAATGATTAAATCAGCCTGTCTGTCCCTCTTCAGCYGCAGTTTGAGCTGTCCAGTAGCCATGATGCTTTGGCAATGAAATACGATTTTAGAGGAGACATCTGATCATGGGGGAGCTTTCCTTTGTACAGACACACATGTGAGTCTTTATGTAGCAAAGAGAATTGGTTCTAGAGTACTGCTTGCAGCAGAGGCTGATTAAGTCTTTCGTGATAAAGGTGTTAAACTTCTGTAAATAGTGTTGTTTATTTTCTGTCAGACATGAAAATATCACTGTCTTTTCTTTATCATGTCTGTGAACATGTATTTCCCAGTGTACATCAGATGTCCACTCTGACCCAGCATTTTGACTCACAGATGATATTTCCTCAAGATAGTGAACCTTTTCTACTCTTCTCTAAGAGACTTTCCTTGCTTTTGTGTAATGCCCAGTGTTTTGGTGGCAGTTCTTGAAAACAAATTCATCTTTTTATGAGGAACATAGGTAGCTGATGTCAAATTTCAAACAGAATATTGAAAAATAAACTGTTCATAAGAACATGAATGAGTTTCACCTATGGAGTGCCACATGAAACCTCTGAAATTCTGAGCTTAGCTGCAAAACTGGACTTTGAATTGTGCCAGAGCAGGGAATTCCCCTTCCTGTGAAGATATTGCAAGGGTAAAGAATGAGCTTGTTTGAAAAACTAAGTCTCTTTCAATAATAAGAGTAACTGGCCCTTGAAAATATAAACTAATTTAAGGTAGTTGCTATGAGTTTAGAAATGATCAGCAACAAGAGGTGTGTGTGTGTCAGTGTATGTGTGTAGGAGGCAGGCAGAAAGTGGGCAACAAGGTGTAATTCACACTCAGAAATGTAGGTCTGGAGGAGCCCAATTAGACTGATGAGTCTGACTCTTCCCTGTCTTTTTTACCTCATCTTACTCAGTGCAAACACACAAAAAAATCTTAAGCTCTATAACAAATTTAAGACTTCTAGTATAAAAGATATAAAATCTCAAAAACATTTCCTGTGCCAGGGAAAGAGTGTGGAGGAGCTCAAGTAGGTTTCCAGTGTCATGCCTCCCATCRTCTCTGTTTACTTGATATATATCTGTCGGAAATATAAGGAATTGTAGTTTAAATATGGGTTTTTTTTAAAAAAAAAAATCTGTTTTAAAGTATAGACCAATAAGCATTTATCTACATTTTCTGTTGATTAGCATCCTGCAGACTAACATCTACAAAAAGCCATGCTTTATTTAGAAATTTATAGGATGAATCTCAGCCATGGCACTGCTAATTTTCTACAGAAAATTTTTGCAAGAAGTCTTTTGGCCTGTTGGCTTATTTTGCATGAATTTTCAGATGCTTGAAATTTCTGTTCAGTTGTGTCTCCTTATAGTTTGCAAACATACAAAGTATTATGTCTGGATTATTCAGCATCTGATGCCTCATGCTTCCTCCAGTCCATCAGTGCCTTTATTTTCCAGTGCACTGGCTAGTTTCACATAACATTTCCCAGTAAAAGGAAAACCCATTAAAAATGTTTTTATTGTTTGTAGCAGACTCTCTTAGCTAATTTCATCAGCCTTGATAATTCTGCCTACCTTATTAACCCAATCAGGATGTGGCCATTTTTTCCTCCTGTTTCCTGTTTTCTCCTCTTAACTGTAAATATTAGTAAGGAGAGTGTATCTAGTTCATTCAGTTTTGTTCTGAAATTCTTAAACTCCAAAAATATTTATGTAAAGTTAATCTGTTACAACTCTCCTCTGGATTTCTGATCTTGGCATCTAGAATCAATTTGATGCTTAATGCTCTTAAAAAGAGCAGCATTGCTTTCCAAAAGAACAGTATTATGAAGCAAAGCAATGGCTTCAAGGCTATTATGGCAGCATGCACAATCCAGGGGCAATTTCAGTTTGCTTGTATTGGAAGCAGTTTGGTACATTGGAAGTTCTAATAAAACTCTTGCATTTGCGATTAATCATATCTAGAGCTACATGAAGATCTAATAATTTCTGCAGAGATGAGTAAGTAGTATACACAGCTGTGTTTAACCAGCACCATGGGTAAYGCCTGTGCATGAGAGGGACACTTTGAACTACCATAACAATCAGAGAAAGATATTGTCACCTTGGTCATATCTGTTCTCTAAATAAAACAAACACACTTGAGAAATTGTCTGATTTTACTTAGGTGACAAAACCTTAGACTTGTAGGTCTAAGCTGGATATCCTACACTGCCCTAATGATCTACACAGCAAACACGTAACCAGAGCAATTCAGCGTGTTCTGAGATACATCTCTTGTATAAACGTGATGAATCATCAACAGGACATGCATCTTTTTATCACTCAGTTAGAAACAGAGCATAACATTGGTAAAGGCTTAGGCATCTAAAGTAGACCTGTCACAAATAAATGAAATAAAGTTTACCCCTACTGAAGAGATTTATGAAAACTGCTTTTTACATCTAGGTCTCTGATACACAGTACAGCCTCCAAATCTGGATCTTCTAAGGATCTTCAGATCAGCGAGGGAATTCATCTTCAGTATCCTAGTCTATGGATGGTTTAAATCACCATCTATAACAGTGTACGCTTTTAAACTTAGAAGCAATGAAGTCTTAAATTGTAAAGGTATTACTGATCTGTCTGGCATTCCTATTCCTAGTCTGTTTGTCATTTGTCCTGTTTTTGAGAAAAAGTACTGCCAGGCTTTTTTTTTCAACTTTTCCAGGAATAAGTTTTTCATCCCAAGAATGGTTTTATGTAGTAAAATAAACGGCTCGGGCGCCTGGCCGCACTCCTCCCAACGCCAGGAGCTGAGCTGAGGGACTTGGTCCACTCAAGGCAGGGGTGGGTGTCTCACCCTGAGATTTCCTGCTCAGTCAGGGCCTGTCACCACGACACAGATGTAATTAGGAGCCCATACARGAGGTGAAGGGTACGGGAGCGGGGTCTCCTCGCTCTCTCCTTTATTAGAGGAACACGAATGSGGGTCTGGACAAGAGAGGCCCTAAGGAGGAATCCCCTGGGAACTCAGCGTGCACAGACTTTTAAGGGACAGGGAAAAGGGGAGGAGARAGGGAGTACAACYAATGGGGAGAGGGGAAAGGGGAGGATCTGAGGGCCAACRAACCAATCAGCATGACACRGGGGAGGGTACAAAGAACTACAACCAATGGGGCGTCGAGTACAACAGAACTTTCTCGAACAGGGGATAGAACTTAACASAAAACTGACAGCTCRCTCCMTGCTCTAATTCTCCGAGCAGGAGAGAGACAGAGGGTGGGGATTAAACCTCTGTCCCTCCTCCGACTCCTCCTCCGAGAAGGAGAGATCAGCATCGGAGGTGATATCATTCAGGCTGGCCATGGCAACCTGTGGGGAATCACCCACCACAGTTTTATGCAAATAAAATAATTTCTTTTCCAGGTTTAGGGTAAACCTTTGACATTTTGAATGTTTTTGGCACAATAATGATTGTATTTGTGTTTGTTAATTTGTTTACATCAAACAAGATATACTGTTCCAATTGACTTTGAATGGTTTTACATACTAGTTCGTTTTTAACATCTGTCTTGTTATCTTAAATTATGAAGCTAAATACAATTTTAAATTGGGAAATTAGAATTTCTATTTTCATAAAACAAATTGGATCAAGAAAGTGTCAATACTGTTCCTTTTCTATGTTTCAATTTCAATACATTGTTATTTTTTTTGAGAATAAAGCACATCATTCCCAAAATACCCAACCAGTTTTACTGAATATTTTGTTTTCCAGTACACAGGTGTGTGACATCTTTTTCTAAGCCAGAGATAATAAGAAAGCTCTGTCCTACTGCCCTGTCTTTGACATTCAAAACAGAGCCTGTGTGACAGGAAAAAATGCCATCTCCCATCCTGTGAGGATGTACTCCCTGCTAATGAAAGATAGAAAGGAAAAGTAGACAAGAAAACAACAGTAAAAGTTATCACGGGGTGTAGAAATGGAATCACACAGCAGAAATGCATGGAGAACAAGGATCTTACAATCAGATAGACAGAAAATCTTACTTTCATAACTTCAGGTTATTGCTTCTCCCATGATCAAACAGGCAGATATGTAGAAGAGACTTAGAGGAGCCATACATAAAGGATAAATCTAAACAAATCTAGCTAAGCTTAATTAGGTAAGCAAGGAGACAGATTTTCTTATAGTCTCTGATTTCCTGAGATTTTTATAATCAAAAACTACTTGAGCAATGACATGCATTCATGACATTGGTAGCCATGGACAGAATTGTGGTCTCATGGATATCTAGAATGCATTTTCATGGCCTGACTCTTGTACCTCACTGTACAGCCTTCAGATATCTAACAACCTCACCCTAAAAGAGAAATGAATTTGATCCCTTATAAACTACTCTGTGGGAAGTTTGCAAGAAATTTAGCAAAAAAAAGTGATAAAGGCCTTATAAATGAAGTTAGAGATATGTAGATGAGATAACAGGATTTAACTTTAACTGATGTAATAAGAGATTTTCAAAGACTGAAATATTATTTGTTAAGCAATATCTGTGATCACYTATGCTGAGAGATAAAGGAGGATCCAGATGTGATGGGGAAAATATTCTGTGAAGACTCATCATAATTGACTCTTAAAAGTCAAAGTGAAAGTCATGCCCAGCGTCTTTGCAGTGATGAGCAGGTGACATAAACCTCGTGAAACCAGGCCCCTACCTCAAAGCTAGCTTGGTACATTCAGGCTCAGATCTTGTTTTTGGGTGAGTATCACTTGGGGAAAAATCTTCTGAACACAAGCATTACTTGCTAGTATTTCACAGGGGAACAAAGCCTTCTTTAGTTCAGTAATCTTGGTAATTTGCTCCCTCTTATCGCCTTACAAATTTTAGAAGAACAAAAACTGTAAGAAACCTAGAAAACTCCCAAAACAAAACAAAACAAAACAATATCTGCAAAACTCCTTTGCTACTTGTTTCCTGGCTTGTGCAAATTTTGCGGTTCATTAATCATTAGCAAAGGTTAAGTATGTTTTTGTTACTTAGCAACCATGATTGGTTTTTAAAAGTTTTGTTTCAAAATTTATCTTGTATTTATCCATGTTTTACTCTGCTTCTTTTCTCCTCACTGGAATTCAAACTCAAGAAGGTTTGAATGCAACAAGGTGTCTGGGCTCATGATCTTTGCTGCTACCTGCTTGGAATAAACATGCAAAATGAGAACTAAAATGCCAACCAGAGCAAGAGAGGCATTGCTATCCATTCAACATGAGGATCTTAACTGGTTTTCAATTTGCACTGTGATGGCACTGCTTTATTTATTTTCGTTTTCAGTGCTTTGGTTATGGTAGAGCTTTATGCTTTATCAGTTTCAACCTAAAAATGGAAGCCTAAATTTAATTCTGAAAAGTGTGAATAATTTGGGTATTAGTTAAAATATTAGCCCTGCTGTATTTAGATTATGTTCATGTGTATTTTAACTTCAAATGAATATTTAACCTAATGCAATATGAATATAAAGCTTGTAAGCCCAAAGGTTTACCTGTTTTTTTCCAAGTATGTCAGTTACTCAAATAAAAGATGTTACTTGTCTCTAAAACCTTTGCTTTGCTTCCCCATTTTGTCATTTAAGTTGACATCCTAGCTTAGCTAAAATCAATGGGAACTTTCCTATTGCGTTTCCTGGGGTCAAAATTTCACTCTGTAAGCGAAAAAACAAAGACAATTGTAAAAAAAAAAATCATAGCCTGAAGATATGAAGTGCTAAAGCAGCCAGCTATCACAGCTGCTAAGCTCTTGTTTCTCCCTGGGAGCTGTGGAGCAGAGCACKCACGTGAACTGAAACTGCTGAGGCCTCCGGCTGCTCAGGAGCTCCATTCTTGGGAGCTGGTAGAGCAGAAGTTGCCTGGACATCTCTGGCAGCCAACATAGAGGTGGATTCCACTTATCAGGGCAAACAAACCAGCCTGTTTCAACCCCCTGCTGATACCTGGAAAGCTTTGGAACAGTGAGTTTATATTCACAGGATGAGGAAGGTAAAAAATGTAGAACTAGAAAGATAGGAGGAACTTTTGCCAAATCCTTTCTATTTCCCCCTCTTTGGCAGAAGGCTTCTGTGCTTTATACCCTATAAGCAAAAAGGGAAACTACCTGAGGCTGATGTCATGGGAAGCAATGGTGAAAATCAACAAATRTTGTTGATGTGGGCAGGGAAGTGTAGATGATTTGCCCCCTACCTGAGGCTTTCGAGAGCCTAATTTGGGCCCTAATAATTCTGACTTCAACATTCCCACCCCAGAAGTCGCATTGAATTCTCTGCTCTGACTTGGCTGCGAGCAAAGGTAGTGTGATTGCTCTTCAAAGGGAAAGGTTCTAGATGAAGCTCAGTGCACAGGCACAGAGAAGAAGCAGCATCAGCCTCCAGAAGAGTGCTGGCCATGACGCTTTTGGCGGTAGCCAGCAGCAGCATGGATGGCGTGGGAGCCTTTTCGCGTCACAGAGATGTGCATGCCTCGCCTGTGTGCCCTTGAAGAACAACTGCCGCTCTGCATCTCTTCTCAAAGCCTGGGGAGCTTCAGGCAGGTGTCCAGACTTCTCATTCCTCCATCAATAGGACTTTACCTCCAGGAAAACAGAGAAATGTCTGAGGAAGGTTCTTGCTTAATTCTAGGAGTGTTCTACAGATACATCCCCAGTTGGGAACAAACCTGCAGCATAAACTACTCTGATTTGTCCATCAATATTTTTATACCAGTATTAGTTGCATGGTCTTTGGGCTACTCAGACTCATCAAAATGACTTAATGTGCTTGTGTTTTTCTTCAACACAAAAAATAACAGCATTCTCTGGATTTACCAGAATAAGTGTATTTTCAAGATTTCCCCAAATTTACTTTCAGAAACAGAAATTGACATTTCCTTAAAAAAAAATAATAAGGGGGAGGAGAAAGAAAACCATCCCTGAGCTGACAGAATGCAGCAGTAGGAGGCAAGCATTCAGCTGGCAGTTACTTACTTCCTGGCATGCAATTTTAATTAAGGAGTCAGCATGTCTGCTACACAAGCCCACAGGAGGCAGTAACTAAAAATGACTAGGAAAATGTCCATGGATAAAAAGGTAGGAGAATTAAATAATGACACTGTATTTCAGAAAGCTAATTGAATATGTTCATCCCTACTTTTTTCTAGATAAGACCTATTATCAAAGGAAAAGCAAGCACAAATTGCTGTATCACAGTATGCACAATCATACCTATTTTGCAATGTTTAATCAGAGATTCACTATTGATCTAAGATAAATCAAAGAGAGAATATTTTTTTCTGTTCAGAAGTAATGTTCTGAGATATCAATTCATATTTTTAAACTGGGCAAGAAATCTTTCTTTCCCTAGACCATAGCTGTAGTGATTACCTAGCTAAGTAAGTCAGCAAGTAGATTGCTTTAAATCACTTTATAAATACATTTTTTCCCCTGGTATGGTGATTTTTTCTTTTTCTAACAGAGCAAATCATTAGGACATAGAGGCTGATTCATATCCTGTACTTTGAACAACCATTATTAATCATCTTTCCAAAGGAGTGCTGTGAAATCCTGCATTGAAATTTCATTGTTGGTTCTTACTTTCTCCACTGGTAAATATTCAAATGGAATGCTAAGGAATAAAAAGAAGGGAGCTCATGCATCTGCTTTGTTTTATATCAGTCTTGTTACAGATCAATCTAAAAGAGCTGGGATTAAAAATAAATTTTGAAGGAAAAACAAATTAATATGATATGACTTAAAATTAGAGTTATGTGGTCTGTGGAGAAAAGAACTGGTCAGCTAATCTCAGTCTTTCTATCTTTCTGTCACTCTCACTTATTAAGAACTCTTCTGTGAGCAGGTACATAGTTTATGCTTATGGCTAACAAAATTGCTGTGTGAATATTACAGAATACAATGAAGATGATGATGGAATCAAAAAAGCTTTCAAACATTTATTTTTAATTTTTACAAATGTAATCTCACGGCTCATTATCACCGAATCATAGAATGGTTTGAATTGGAAGGCACATTAAATGTCACGTAGCTCCAATCCCCCCTGACGTGGGCAGGGATGCCACCCACGAGATCAGGGTGCCCAGGTCCCCATCCAAACTGGCCTTGAACACTTCCAGGGATGGGACATGCACAACTTCTCTGGGCAGCCTAGCGCACTGTCTCATCACCCTCACAATGAACAATTTCTTCCTTATGCTCAATCTAAATCTACCTCCTTCAGAATAAAACTGTTGCCCCTTGTCCTGTCACTACAGACCTTGGTAAAAAGTTTCTCTCCATCTTTCTCATAAGCTCCATTTATATATTGAAATGCCACAACTTCTCAAATATGGTTAGCAGCTTAGCCACTTTCTCTGCCCGTTCCCTCGGAACTCTGATGCATCTCATAAGGTCCCATGGACTTGCATGTCTTCAGATTCCTTAGATGGTCTCAAATCTGATCTTATGCAGTGGAAGGTTCTTCATTTTCGCAGTCCCTGCCTTTACCTTCTGTAACTTGGGCAGCATGGCTGGAGCATTTTCCGGTGAAGACCGAGGCAAAAACTTTGAGTACTTCAGCCTTTTCTGTATCCCAGGTAATTCAGTTTCCCATTTCCTTCTGCAGAGGACCTGCATTTTCCCTAGTCTTCCCTTAATCACCAATGTGCCTACAGAAGCTTTTCTTGTTGCCTTGTCATCCATGATTAGTTTTAATTCTGTCAGGGTTTTAACTTAATCTGATCCCTAGCTGCTTGGACAATCTCTCCATATTCCTCCCAGGCTACCTGACCTTGCTTCAACCCTCTGTAGGCTTCCTTTTTGTGTTTGAGTTTGACCAGGAGATCATTGTTTGTCTATGTAGGCCTGCTGGCAATTTTACCCAATTTCTTCTTTGCTGGGATGCATCATTCCTGAATTCGGACGAGGTGATCCTTGAATAGGCCAGTTTTCTTGGGACCTTCATCTCTCCAGGGCTTTATCCCATGGTATTCTACCAAGGAGATCCCTGAAGAGCAAAATTCTGCTCTCCTGAAGCCCAGGGTAGTGAGCTTGCTGTGCACACTCCCTGCTCTCCTAAAGATCTTGGAATGGACCTCCACCATTTCATGGTCACTGCAGCCCAGTCTGCCCTTGAGCTTCACATTCTCCACCTGCCCCTCCGTGTTGGTGAGAACAAGGTCCAGCACAGCTTGGACCATCCATCTCTCTTTGTAGGCTACTCTTTCACTTGGAAAAGGATTGGTTATGTCCCGCTGTGTTGTCCCTTCAAAAAATGTCTGGTGGTTGAAGTCCTCCATGGGGACCAGGGCTTGTGAACATAGGGCCATCCTACCTGTCTATAGAGGGCCTCATCCACTCAGCCTTCCTGGTCAGGCAGCCTGTAGCCTGGAGCAGACTCCTCTTATAATGTCACCTGTCCCTGCTCTCCCTTTAATCCTCACCCATAAACTCTCAGTCATCTCTTCTATCCCCATGGGGAGCTCCAGGCACTCTAGCTGCTCACTGACTCAGAAGGCAACACCATCCACTCATTCCCCCTGCCTGTCCTTCCTAAAGAGCTGTGTCCTTCCATTCCAATACTACAGTCATAGGAATCATCCCACCATGTCTCCATGGTGCCAATAGTGTTATAGCCCTGATATGTGTTAAAAAATTATTTCTCAGAGAATGTAACTTGAGGTGAAACACTGGACAACCAGTAATGACTTTCGGCCTCCTGTTGGACTGCCTTTGTGAATCAGGATTGATGGGACAGTTTTTGGAGCAAGCTGAGACATTCGTGTGAGTTGTATGAGGCTGTACACATCTCTTTGTTCTGTTTCTCCATGGCCCTGGAGATCATAGCTAAAAGATTCTAACATCATTACTTATATCTTGCTCATATGAACAAAATTAATGAGAACGTTGTTTTTCTTTTTTGTCTTAACCTAACCTACAGGGATAAATTTTCCTCTCCTTTTGCTGAGCTGAGGAGAAAATGTCCTCGATTTTTTTCTCATAACCYGAGAAATCCAGACACTGACAGAATAGCATGAAGATTTCTGTAATTTAAACCAACTGACAATGATCACTTCAGGAGTCATAGACTCCTTGAAAATTGCCATAGTTTACTACTGTCAGTTGCTTCTCCTACCTGTCTTAAAGTGCAAAAGCCCCTAAAGGAATTGCAGAAAGGGATTAATAAAGACCTGGTAATAAGGTCTGTATCACTATTACTGCGGCATTCCCAGGAGAGCATTTAGAGCAAAAAAATGGAGAAGACAATAACCGGTAGGTCTAGAGCTACTAGTTTTGCTCCCAGACCATAGTCATATCTGTTAGTATTGAGAGGTCATGGTCTGCACTGCTCAGCCATCCTCTGCACCTGCTGGCACCTGTGGGGAACCTTGGGTTGATGACATTTGCCACCAGGTTTAACCAGCTGATGTTTCTTGAAAGTTTGTGATAAATAGCTTGAGGCAGTAGTTGGAAGTAGGTTAAACTTTTTTACTGTTAAACATCTTGTCTGAAGCATCACTAGTGGGTCTCTGTCCCTTGCCTCTTGAAAGAGTAATTTCAGAGGGCAGAATCTGTATTCTGTAGGATAGCTGCTAAATCAAATGAATCTTCTTCTAGGGACATCACTCTCTCTCCCTCACAACCAGGAAGGAGCTCCAGGAAAGAGGATTAATTGAAAGATCTCAACTGTAGATGGCTAAAATGTAGGGTGAAGAATTTCATGCAGAGAAAAACATCTCTCCATTTAAATACCAGACTTTTAAATGTCTCAGCTCCTACTTAAGCCTGTACTTTGGCTTGGTGAACCTCAGATTTTAATTTCCTTTGAGCAGCAACTCTGGCTGTAAAGGTGAATTATTTACTTTGTACATGTAAAAAAGAGGCCAATGTCCAAATGATGCTACAAAACTGCTTTAAATAAACTCAGTTAAAACCAGTAGCATGTCTAWAGTGTCTCTCTATCATTTTATATGAAGACATGAAAAAGTTCTTTAGATGAAATAAAGCTGCCTTCAGGCAGTTTTAATTTTCAACAGAACTGATTTGACTGATCACTGTATTGCAGACAGCATGGTTTCTGGCTGCACGGCAGGGATAGCATTTTTATATGGATGAGCTGTTCTTGGTTAATTTGTTTGTGACAGAAAGCTCAGGTAGGCCTCTATAACATTGGAGTGTGGTTACATTGTGATGGTCTAAACATGTACTCACATATCTGCTCATTTATTATGTTTAGTTGGTAGCAGCTCATGGAGAATGTTTCCTCCTGCCCATGCAAAAGTGAGTTATCTCAGAGTGATCTCTCCAAGGCCATGTTAGGAGTCTGGGGGAGCCTGGGAGCAGGAAGGCCATCCCACTAAATGCAACACTACTGATGTATATCCAGCAGGGCTTGGAGATGACTTCCTAATAGTCTGTGTACAGTAATTTTTTCTTTAAGGCATACCAAAAGCATTAATGAAATTGTAAGGAAAATATTCCTTCGCAAACATTAATGGTCTTTTGAACTTTTCTAATGGAAAAGCAATCTTGACTTATAAATTTATAAAATTTAAATTAAATGTGCAAGAACTATTTGTTTCCATTCCAATTCTGCTATCATCCTTACTTCCAGTTTGACTCTACCAGAACATCCTTTTCAAGGATATTCCATGATATTACACAAACTCCCCTGTTTATTTCCAATTTCTCTGTCAAACTTCCTACCGTGAAATGTATTATTTTGGGGGGTTATATAGCAGAAACTCATATGTGCCTCTGGACCCAGGTCATTAAATATTTAAATAATAATTCTGGTTATTTTTGGTTTAGTGTATTGTTTGCATGACATATGTAAGCAGCCCAGGGACTGGCAAAGAACCAAAAAAAATCTAAACATACATGAGCAACAGAAATTCAAAGAAAAGGGAAAACAGGAGATAAAATTGCCTCTGGCATGATTTTACAGTTTTTAGGTAAGTTTTCAAAAAGTATTACCTCATTTTCCCTCTCACTTATGTAACTGCACTCTCTGTGACCATGAATGAAAAAAAGAGAACAACCCAAAAAGATGCCAAGTTAGATGGTCTTGGAGCTTAAAAATCACTACTACTGAAAGAGAATATCTCTTTTTACAGATATTTAGGCTTGTTGTTTTTAAAGCACTGATCCTATCAGGCAGCTGGATCCCCTGCAGTACAGGTGGAATTTAAACAAATAAATATGGTGTTCAGAGTAAACCTACTCATAACAGAGAGAAAGAAAAACACTTGGGTAGGTTCCCAAATATGATGAACAAATTAAGATACTCTTGCATATATCCAATTGATGTTATCTGTAAATTTTATCTATGTAATGTCACAAATGTGACATTAAAAGCTCAATGAACTTYATCTTGCCTGGTATCATTGGCCACTATCCAGTAAAGCACTTACACACTGGTAATTTTAAGGACATGGTGCCCTGGTTTCAAGCCAGAATACCCAGAAGCAAAGTGGAACAAGATAGTAATAAGCAGTTTGACAAGCCTTGCAATAAATACTTCCCTGCTGCTTCTCAATGGCACCTGTATGTAGTTGATTCAAACATATTATTTTACCAATATGTAATGAAGAGACACATAGATTATACTTTCCCCTYCTTTTTTTCATTGCTAAATAGATAGCAAAATTGTTGTTATCTCTGCAATCTAACATCTGGATAAATAATAATTCACTTTTGAATATATATTTGATAAAGAAAACAGAACAGAAGGGAATGTTAATGTGCCTTTCTGTTATGACAATTTTTCATTGCCATAGTTTTCCAGAATAGGATCCCTGGAGATGCTTTTTGTGAATATATCCTTAGTTCTTCCATCTTGTTAGGAACACGTTGTTAGATTTTCTCACCTGTCATTTGCTTATCATAAATGCCAGCAGCTGCTTTTATTTTCCTCTACCTTTTTTGAAGTGAAAGGCTACTTTTCTCATCCAGCTTCAACCCAAATGACTAGAATAACAAGAAGAATGCACCCTACCACATCATTTTAATTCGTTCCCAGCAAAACTCACATTTTAGAGTATCTTCTCTTAGGTAAACAGAGAGCAATGAAAGAGCTGTGATCTTTCCAACCTGCATCCAGCCCATGGATGCTAAGAGTTGTTGGTATTAAATGTATTAAAGGGCAAATTCATATGCCTAGAATCTTTAAGGGCAGACAAGACAGATTCTTGGATCAGAAGTCACCATTAGGCTCTAAGTTCTGTAAGTCACATTAATAGTACTTCTATTTTGTGACTGAGAAATAGCACAGTCTTAAACTCCCGGGGAGCAGTAATTCTTCCTATGGTAAAAAGACACTGATTTGTCACAAAATGGGACTAATAAATTAAACTATATACTGTGAATRAACAGTATTTATTCACAGACATCTGTCTTAGTTTGCCACATATAAGACCCTTTTAGATGTTTATCTTTACAATAGCCAGGTTCTCTTGGTGCTATGTCTTCAAGGGATGTTTCAAGAAGAGAGTATCTTAAATAAGTCATAACTCTTTCTTTTGATCTCTGTGTGCTAATACTTCTGTCTGTGTGGGGGATTTGCCCTGATGCCAGCTGGCAAAGGAAAAGCAATGTTGACCAGACAGTTATTAGGGCTATTGGCAATTTGGGATTTATTCACTGTGTGGCATTTCTGTACAATGAAACATTCCTATTGTTTTGTGGGCATCTGTACAAGATCAGTGAAAACCTAATCCAGTCACCTGAGGGCTCTCTAGACAATTGCTGTCTCTTTGTGCATGTGCTTGAACATTTCTTTCTGGATAAAAAGAGAGGGACTAAACAGAGGAGAAGATTGTTTTTGTAAAAAGTAGCTGGAAACTGAACAAGCTAGGAAAGACAGCCAGCCAGTAGGGAAACTTACAAAATTTCTTGATTTAGATGCTGAAAAGGATTTGATGTTTTCTTTAACCGTTTGAGATTTTCTTTAACTTCTTTAGCTTTAAACTGTGAGGTCTAGAGATCATGTTTATTTTCACCAGCCTCTACTGTCTCAGGAAGAGGCTCTTTCACCTATGGCTGTTTCTCAGTCTGGGAAACAGTTAACCTTAGTTGACTTTGCTATTGGTACACTGGGAAATATATGGTATTATGATGTCATTCTTAACATGAATATGCAGAGATTTAACACAAGACTATGGTGAAAATTTCAACACACCATGCATTTTCTCTGTTTTTTCACCCTGTTCCAATAAAAAGATTAATTCTATCTTGAATAATATTGAGCAACTTCTTTTGAATGTTAGCAATCTTAGAAGAACGTGAGGGTATTTTTATTCCATAATCTTCAATAGTACTGGTACTGTCAGGAAAATAAGCAACCAAACACAGGAAGGTTAAGCTACTGATTAGAATGAAGCAGCAGCAAAACAGTGAAGAGAAGTCCATGGCTCCTATCTCATGGTCCTCTCTTAGCCACTACACTGAAATTCTATACACAAACTCTTTCCTAGTGAGAGCTGAGTGGTGATTATCATGTTGCTACATGAATATCAGTTATTATTTTTTCATAGATCCATAGAATGATTCTGATGCAAATATATTTATAACTGAATATGTAATGTTGCATGTTAGGTTCACTTAACTGTAATTAGCTGAGGCAATTCCAATTAAAACTGCAATTACAGAAAATGCATGTATGATTACTTAGTAAAATCTTTCTTGTGTTTTTCTAACTGCTACCTGTAGTCTAATTAGTGGCATAGACCATTAATAAATTCAAGGTCAAATTCTATTACCTTTCCYAGAAATAAAAAGGAAATGAGTTACTGGAATTGGAAATATCAGCAAGGCAAATCTCAAGGACCCTAATAGATTTACTGACCTTTATTCTTGAGATGGGTTAGTATGCATTACGGTGCTGTGCATGTTTCCTTAAATAATTTAGATGCCATTGCTTGCTTCTTGAAGGCACTTCACCAAGGTTCTGTGAAGTCACCAAAGCATGGATACATACAGACATTTCCCAGAAATAAAATAGACAAAACTGCTACTCCATTACATCCTAGGCAGTTACCTTTAATTTTCTGCTCAGAGGTTTAAAGAACTTCCAACATGCTCCTGAATATTTAGTTCAATAATGTTGTACATCCTGAAGCAGAAAAACATGAAGCACATTTATGTGTCTCTTCACAATGAGGTTTCTTCTATTTCCATTTTAGGAAGATTCCTTTATCATGGGTGGCCCAATAAGAAAGAAATAGGATAAAGAAGACCCATAGCTTATACCATGTGGTTGCCATGTTTGAAGTAAAAAAAACCCCATAGAACTTACTGTAAAATATTAAATATTAAGTAATTCAGAGATTAATTTCTTTTTTTCTGAGCTGAATTGAATGTAAGTACCTTCTGTCTGCCTTGAAAAATTAGTGACGAATCACATACATTCCACTTTCGTGCACATTTGTGGAACAGACTCATAAACAGTACAACATCTGAGCTCCCATGACTTTTGCAATGACAGGGTCCTGAAGTTTAGTTATCTGATAATGCACACACTTCTGCCTGACACACACAAAGATACAAAGCTGAGCAGGAGCCATGAACTAGGACTGCTTACTGGTAGCTACGCATTTTTTCTTATCTTTTCAGAATCATCCCCAAGCAGTATCCAAAATGCATTTCAAGTGACAAAGAACATAAAAGATAAGACAAAATATTGTTTAACAAACGAATTTTAAGGAATATAAAGTCTAGGTCATAGCTTACAGCGTAAGAGGAGTAATTCTTTACATCACCAAGAAGACAAAATCTTCTGACCTTTTACTTCTGTTTCAATTTTCATACAAAAGGTCAGTTGTGACCAAATGCTCAATAACTGGAAATTATTAAGGGTATGGGAAGCAATCAAGAATAGGAAAAGAACAGGTGAAGGACATTTGGATAGGTACAATGTACGCAGACCAGGGATAATTGATCGAATTTTCCCTCTTGAATACTTCAGGAATTTACATGACACAATTTCTAAATAGTCATCACTTCTTTCTGAAACACCATAGCACACAGCAAGGTCTGGCATGACTAAAGAATGAGCAAACAAATGTGTCAAACTCACTTGGATACACAGAATGCTATTTCAACAATGAAATAACCCATTTTAAATATTTAGAGGATAATAACTTGGTAAGAAACAGCCCCCAGTATTTTGTCAAGAACCAGTCGTCAGAAAAAGCAATGCCTTCTMTGACTATGCAGCGACTTTGATGGGTCTAGAAGATGAAGAAGAAATAAAAGTAATGTATCTTGGGTTTAGAAAGGCTTTTGTTTCACTGCATTCTCCTAAGTAATGTAGAGTGATATGACGTAGAAGAAAATTATATAGTGTGGGCATAACATGTGTAGTGTGTTCAAAATCTGTGCTCGAAGGGTCATTCACCAAAAACAGTGGAGGCGTATATCTAGTAGGTTACCTTGGAGCAAATTTTGGTTCTGGGTTCCTGTAGCATTAGTTTAATCTGTGATTTAGATAACATGAAAAGTAATGGTATAAAAAAATCTACAGGTAATAGAAATATTTTGTGTGTTGTTGACTCTTTGGAGACAGATTTAGAATCCAAAACTGCATTGCTAAATTGGGTAAGTGTTCTGAAATATGCTCAAAACCCCATCCAACCTGATCCTGGACATTTCCAGGAATGGGACATCCACAACTTCTCTGGGCAACCAGTTCCAGGGCCTCACCAACCTYTTCATAAAGACTTTCTTCTTTATATGCAATCTAAATCTACCGTCCTTCGATTAAAACCATTGCCCCTTGTCAGCAAAGTTGCTCTAAATCCATTCATCCCCTCAGTCTGTATTGATATTGGTGTTTGCCCCAGCTGAGGTGCAGCACCTTGCTCTCGGCTTTGTTGATCTTGGTGAGGATAAAGACTTCATGGAGGATCCTCATGAAGGATTCCATGAAGTTAAGGACTTCTTAACTGGACAGCAGTTGGACTGAAAAGGTCCAAGATCTGTAGTAGTTCATAAACAGAGAAAGATTCTTCTCCAAAAGGAATTAAAAAATTATATAACCTTCATTTTGGGATGTAGAGAAGGAGTGTGGGTTACCGAACTCCGAGCTCATGGGGCTTCATCTAGATTTATCAGGTACACTTGCCCATATATGATTGAATCCACACAGGTCCCCACCTCTGTGGGCACCCTGGGTTCAGAAGGGGTATGAATATATTGCAAACTGCCCATAAATGCACAAACAAACAAACAGTTTAAAAAATATTTATTATAAAATACTGAGGTGATTTAGCAATGGAAAACTGTATAATGATGGAAAACTCACTAGCCAGACATGCTACTGAGAGGTGTCCTCTCTCAGTTAAATACTTACACTTTGCTTAAAATATACATGACTTTTTCCATACCTTAGTGTCAATTTTTCTGGGTGTCTGGGAACTCAGGATACCGAACTTAACAAAGGAAGTACTGCTGCTATATGCAGATAATTACATAAGCAGTASAACTTATCAAACTCACATACTGAGTAAAGTATAAGTTGTCTCTGTGCTTATCTAACCATGACTGGCCATTGGCATTGTGCCCAAGAACTTACACAAATGTCTTAGTTGTTTCAGTCTAGAGAGCTGAAGTCTGAGTAAGTGGCAGAATGGCAGCTCAATGTGTTAAAAACAGACACGAAATAAACCTTTACAGGGAGCATTGATCAATTGGTCACCATGTCTTCTGGTTCCAGCTGAGACATGAGTAATTTATGTGAGAAAAAATTAAATTGTATGTCACAGGCTGGAATCTGTATTATACAACTTTCTGTGCTACCAAAGTCTACTTTCTTGAAAGTTCAGTAGATGAACTTGGCATTTATCTGAATGGAGTTCTCTTTTCTCACTAGCTAGTTTTTTCTAGCTGGAGTAGTACCTCCGGAAGTTAATAGCAGCATTATCACCCAAAAATGCTAATATGTTAACCAAATTCAAACTATTTAATTATTTTACCATGCTCTTTGCATTTGTAAGTATTGTTAATACAAGTTCCTTACTGTCTTGGCTATAATCAAAATTGCAAAGAAATATTTCCCCTTTGAATTTGTAGTAATAAATACCTACAAAAACATTTTGCTATGGCTACGCTTTGAGGTATTAGTAGCCACAGGAAAATATGAAAAAATGCCCAAACCAGTTCCAGATTCCAATCGATATTTAGTTACTTTCACAATTAAGATAGAAGCCAATATAATGCTGGCAATTTATTGCTTGATCCTGCTGAGAGGCATCATTTTATCCTAGGGGAGCATGTATCTTGGGAAACAGTTCTATTTAATTTGCAACCATAATCAAGTGATGTGATTTTATTTACGTAGAAAAGTGTATGAATTTTATTTACAAATGGATTTCAGCAGGATGTGGCTCACAACCTTGGGTAATCACASTGCAAGGGCTAACAGCTATTCTAAAGAGTAAAATGAGTGGGTTTTTCTATAGCTCTGATCCACTCCTAAATAGCTCAAAACTTCCATTAATGTTGTCGGTCACCAGTTTCTGAAAAGGTTTTTTACTTTCATTTGCTTTGCTAACTGAAAAGAACACTCACAATTTTGCTAGGGCCCTACACAATACAGTAGCTAGTAGTAATTAGTGCTGTTGTTTTCTTTTAGTATTTTTTGCTTTTCTGCTAACACTATTTACTTGTCAGGAAAACATCTCAGTGGCTTCTGAAGAGAAATAGCTTGACATTTCCCAGATGTGGACAAGGAAGAAGACCCAAGATGTGCTGAGGTGATACTCATTCTGGAGGTTGTTGTAGAAGCTGAATCAAGTTGAGGATGCCTCCTTGGACTGTAAGGTGCTTGTATGGGTATCTACTGTCAGAAGATAACCTCAAGAGAAATCCCAGGAGCTGTGCTCCCTGGTGACAGTGCAAGGTAAAGCCCATGGGAAGAGGTTGGGTTAGGGTCCAGCTAACATTTAGCTACCTTTCATTGTGACACAGTTTGAGGAAGCATTATAGACAAGAAACCTGTTTGGCTGGACCAAGATCAGCTGTCTATTACTGTGCTTTGCTGCCTTTGAAGGGGAATCAGAGCAGATGGAAGTTTCCGTCTGGGATTAGCTGTGCTTTAGTCTAATCATAGCTGTGTAGCAGAAGCACAAAATTCCTATCATCCTGGCAGCTTCATATCATAACCTTCATTGACCTTGTCAGCATCATGTATAACACAATCTATTTTCTCCATGTGGTCTGTAAAATCATCCTGTAAGTGCAATACAACTTGAGAGTAAGGGGGTAAGTGACTGTAAGAGGGCACTGGAAGTTCAGCTTTAATTATAAGGCTTTAGTCATATTCCACTATTACATGAATGGTACTCCACACCAAAGAATTTCAAGAGTGGTGTTCAAAAATGTCACCCATGAGATACTGCCTAAGCCACGTATTCAATAATTGCTACACTGAAAATATGCAGTATAACCAGGAAAGGGTTAAAGGCTTATTGAAATTGAAGAATCGTTTTTAATGGGTGCAAAACTCCATCTGCTTTCACAGTGAGAACAGGGAAAATTACGGTACTATCAATGCCATCCATTTCCTTCTCCTCTGATGCATTATAATAGCATCTAAAGAAAGAACTAGCCACCACAAACCATGGTTTTATATATTACACAAACTGAACTTTTCAAATCTGTGAAGAATGTCAGCAAAAGTTGTCAGTCTTGTACACGGATCATTACCAGTTTTGAAAGGTGAGACTGAGAACTGCAGACTGTAGGTTAGCTTCTTTCTTTCTCTCTCTCTCCCTCTCTCCCTTCCTCTCCTTCTTCCCTGCTCCCTTGCTCTTCTCATTTATTTTCTTTTCTTCTTTTATTCTTTTTATTTCTTTGCAATAAGAGGCAGAGCTTTTCAAGATAACATAAAGGGACAATTGTTTAGAGAAATCATCTAGGAGAGCAGAAAATGCTTTTCCCATTTGAAAATGCTTTTCCCATCTTTTATACATTCAAGCAAGTGCTACAAAAAACAAAAGACTTTAACGTTGTTTACTTCTGCTGAGCCAAGTAGTAAAAATTATCAAATGCTTGTGGGTTAGTTTTTCGAGACTTACTTAGCCTGGAATGCTAATGTTTTGTAGTTTAGTACATATGCTTGCTTTGCTATCTACACTCATGATCAGCACAGGTGAAGATGGATATCACATAGCATGAAATACAATGTTCAGGGTGAAGAACAATTTACCTCTGTGTATTGTGAAGCTTGAGCCTCTTAGCCTGTTGAATCACAGTGAATATTGTTTTAAATCACACTTATAATAAAAAGACTGTTTTATTTTTAAAGAAAAGACCTGGCCTGAAGAACCAGCTCTCTGTATTTTAGCATAGGCTTTGAACGTCTTATTTTTTTCATAATTACTTACCTAAAGGGCTATATTCAAAGAAAAACCTGTGAATCTGCCTGCCTGCTTAGTCCTGGAAATATTAGGTTACTCTCTCAGATTTTTCAAATTGATTTCTAGTTTAGGCATCTCTGAATGTCACTGTGCCTGTATCTCTCTGTGGGATATGATACCATAATCCAGCTACAGCAAAACATTTTTATCCTCAGCTTCCCAGGGTGAAAGTCTCTCCCTGTGCCTTGAAGGGCATAACAGTACGAGACTGTAAAGGTGTGACTGCGTTGCCAGCTGCCAGACGCAGACCTTCATCTCACAGCTGATTGCCCGTGATATGTGCTTAAACCTCTCTTTTTGGGGCTCAGGAATTTTTCTCTGTTGGCTATACAGTCTGTCAGGAGAAGGCATATCCTGGTAACAGTGGTCTCTCTTTTGAGATGTAAAAGCTGTGGTTTCAAATTAGTCTGCATTWGAGGAAGGATCACCAAAAAAGTTTTCACGCTTCCTGTGTTGTTAGAGGATGTTGGAGGATGCAAATGGAAATTTCTAAGGAAAGGAAGCAAGATGCACAAAAATGCCCTGCAGCATTCTTGGATTGATGCCTGAGAACAAGAGCTTCAGGTCCATGCTTTTAATTAGAATTCTATTTTGGATAGTTTGAGTGTATCAGCTTGCTAGTTCTTCAGAGTTCTTGTGGTACCTTTTATACTACATCTCGTAAAGGTATTTTGCAAACTTAGGACAGCAATCTGAAATTTGCACCCAAGTCTCCACATTCGGCACAATGAAAGACGGCAGAATCTGAGGCCCTCCACTGAAAGATGACCAAATGAAATGCTTGGAAGTGACTCTTCTGGCTATCCTTGTGGGTCTGCTACAGCATCCTGACCTGAAATGATTATTCCTGAATCAGAAACCAGGCACTGAGGAACTATTTTGCATAGGTATATGCATTACTTTCTGATTTTCCAATTTCTAATGAAGCACCAAACAGTTTGAGACTGCAATATATTCATTCTGTGTTTGTAGAGCAACCTGGCAGAGAGCAGATTTTTTACTATAACTTCTTTTTTAAAGCTAAAAGATGTTTCTCCTCTTAAATTTTTTTTAAAAGCGGACTTTTAAAACATCCAGCAAATTTAAATTATTCTCAGCAGGTACTTTTCACTGCCATGTATACCAACTTTTGAGATATAACAACACAAAAGTTTAAAGAAATCTCAGGCACTTCTACTGACAAACAACTTTTCTTTGCAGACCACAACTTTAGCTCTTGTTAATTTATCACTAATACATGTTGGATTGTACAGCATTTGGGAAATATTTATTTTAAAAATACTAGATTGGTATTGTAAAGGAAAGTTGTACAGAAATTGAACATTGTGCAAGTAAAATAACATACCTCAGCCTCCAAAAACAAAAGGCAAAAGTATTAAGGAATAACACTGACGAGAGTTCAGTGATTGTTAAAACCATAAATCATCAAATGAACTTTGCAGAGATGAAGAACTAAGCTGATAACTGAAGTTATCTTTTCTGACTAATAGCTGCAAAACGATCTGATATATGTGCAGACCTGACCACTGGGGGATGTCCTCAGCCCCAGGTGCTCTGGGGCAGCAGGGTGTCACCATCAGAGGAAGTGGCAACCTGCTGTGGGCTGCCAAGGGCAGGGCAGGCAAGGGGGCAGGACTAGACTTCTGGACATCTTAAGGGGTCACTAGAATCCTTCTAGTGCTACCAGCAGCTGCACATAACATGCAACAGTCTTTTCGTTGCTGTTATTCACATGCAAAGTGGCTTGGTATCTACACCTAATCAAAAAGTTGTAAGATCCCGGTGGGGGTTTTTTTGCTACACTCTTCCTGCTGCTGTGCTGCGTTGCTCCTCAGTGAGCCCTTGAGCTATAAGCTGGTTGATTTTAAAGAAGCAAGACAGTAAACAAACACAGTAATTTCATTTTAAGAGTACATAAGGGGATTTACACTACAAGATTGATCTGACTATCTGATTGTAAAATAGAAAAGTCAAGAAGATTTTCCAGGGTGCACGTGACTTGTGGTTCCTGGTAATCTAAATGCACATCTTTCAAAATGAAGTGAAAATATATTAAATAGAGCATGGCCACAAAAAAGGAGAACAAAGACCCGGCACATATCCCCAGTGAAGTACATGGCAAAATCTCCTTTTAATTCATCAGGAATGGAACCACAAATAAATATTAAGTCATAAATATTACTTATGTATTATTACAGTAGACTAATTAGACTCATCTGAGACAAAGAAAAAATGCCATCATTTTATATGGAAATTATGCACAAAGCAATTTACATATAGTAAACGTCATCATATATTAATCAACTTTTAAAATAATTATAGGTGAATTTCCACCATTTTTCACAATACTCACAAATTCTGCTCAAAGCAAGGAATATAATACCAACATATGAAGAGTGTGGTTCTGCTGATTATCAGCATGGTGCTCTGTGCCTGCAGTCAGAGCCAAATCCACTCGTTGGATACCCAGAGCACCACACTGAAATTCTTTTTCCTCCATTTCAACACCCTCAGATGAGGAAGTTCTAGCAATATTAATCCCTGCACTGCAGAGTTGTTACTTTTTGCTTAAAACATTCCTAAAATCTTTAAAAATAAGTTAGGAATAATAACAAATTGTCTCAAAGATTGTGTCTGACCCATTCCCTAAACTTCTGGCAAAACAAGTTAAAAATCCTGGTGAGACCCCAATTTGCCACTACTACCAACTGGATTATTCACAACTGGCTTACTTTAGGATACGGTCTCCAAAAACATCATGCTTGATCGTTTACTTTTGTCACTAATTTGGTTCATTATGACACAATTAAGATGCTGGTCGCTGAAAGTCAGTTTATACACAATTCTGCGTTTCATTTCAACAGATTATAAAAACACAAGGTCCAAGAGATGACCAACTTTACAAATCTCTCCCTTCTCTCTGTATATATTATCCACTGCATACACCAATTTTAGTGAAAATAGTTTTAAAAAGTGCATCCTTCATTGAACAATTTGACTCTTTTTTCTTGTTTACTAAGATACTTAACCATGATTTCTGCCCTGAAAAAACAGTTTAGGGAAATTCTGTGGTCTGAATTATGTGAAGATTCAGACATGATAGGTTCTTTGTTGTCATATTATCTATGAGTCTATGAATAAGCCAGAAAGTAAAGAAAATGAACAGCTGAAAATTGTCTGGCACAAACTCAGCTTCAGCTTATACTGAAAACTTCATGTTTTCATGTYGACCAGTTGTTATGGTTGACAACTGCTGAAGAGTTCTCTTAAATGGTGCAAAATGGTCATTTTCTTCCATGAAGATATGCAACTTGAACAGGGAACGCCGGTGTCAAAGAGTGATTTAACGGAGAAGTCATTCACGTACCCCTGTAGTACTCATTGTCATTTTCAAGGCTAAGGTTACAACAGCCAATTCTGTATTGTGACCATTAGTAAAACTCAAGTGGTTTATTCTGAGCTTAATAAAGCTCACGAGTGGTTAACAAATTTCCTTTGGCTGAACAACAGTTGCCACATGATTATAAGACTTTGCAGAGCAGACCTGTGGAGATTGAAAATACCACATCCACTGGGAGCACTGAACATAAGGCACCAAACAGGACTGTCTTCCCTTTTTCACGTTTCATGAAAAAGTACAAAAACCCTCAGTTTTACAAACAGAAAAGAATGTATCCCAAATAAAAGGGAGAATAATGAGTCTATTGGCCTAAAATTAATATGTTGTTTTATTTGTTTAAAGACAAAATACTTCACCATGAGGACGGTAAAGCACTGGAGAATATTAGGCAGGGAAATTGTGCATGTTGAGTTTCGTGTTGGACAGTTTCAAGATGACTAGACAAATCCCTGAGCAACCCAGTCTGAATAGAGTAATAACCTTGCTTTGAGCAAGAGATTGGATGCAATGGTCTTCTGAGATCTCTTCCACTTGAAATACTCTATGATTCACTGTTTCCACTGCTCTTGAAAAATCGGGAAATTACTGACGGAACGGGAAGGTGATACCTGGGAACCTTAAAGTAAGAGCACTCCTAGCTGGTTCTCCTCTCTGTACCTGCAGGATCAAAGGCCTGAACAAGCCACGAGCACCTGCACTGCACATCCTTCTGGGAAAATAACATATGATATAATCCAAAATTTGTATCTTGGATTAGTTACTTGGACAAGCATTTCCCTCTGGWAGCCGACTTCATTTAGCCAAGTGTTGTATATCTGTAATGATAATCGTTACTGCAGGGGATCAATTAACATTATTTGTATAGTGGCAGCTCCTGATTGTACCAGTGATGGTCATAGCCCTATTTTGCCACTGTATAAAAAAATTGAGATAGCAGCCTCGATCAGGCTTAAAARTGTTGTGTCATGCACAGACAGCGATTACTTACACAAAACCATTCATTACGAAAAAGTGCTTCTTTAATAATTCACTGCAGCAGAAACTGTAACTGATAGCTACAGGAAACAAACTACACACACAATGCTATACACTGCATCCTGGCATTATAGAAATCATGACAGACATCTCTAATATTCACTATCAAAAATAAATGCAAACCGTTAATCAAAAAACAAAAGCATTTTTTGGTTGTTGTTGTTGTTAAGAAAAATGGATCATTCACATTATCTTTAAAAGACAGATTGATGTTTACAACTATCATACAGATGTCCCAAGACATGATCCAAGCTAAATACATACAGCTTTCATTCAGACTACTAACTACATGCTCTTTAAAAATTATCACGAGTCTTCACAAAAGGTAAGGATATAGTCCTTATAGTGAAAAACATGTAACAACCAAATAGGACACAATTATTTGGAGATATCTTTGGATTCCAACTTACATTCTGACTACATTGCACTGTTCTGTGTTTATAACATTACAATATTACACAGTCTAGTAACCTTAAACTGCCACCTGTCCTGTAGAGACCATGATCCTCCTGGTGAAGATGCATATGATTGACAGATCGATGGTTAAATCTTCAGCACTTATCCTCAAGGGGATATATCTCTACTTTTGGCAGAAGGTATCATGATAATTTAGTCTCCATTTATATAGATCAATTCAGATCTATAAATACATGTCTATCCAGAGAAATATATTAATTTTTTTTACAAGAGCAACAACATGTTTTAGCGAGGTCCTGGGAGGATGTAGACTAAACATATGCTTAAGTATGTATTCTCCTTCCAGGTTACAAGGTGCTTAATATATAAAGTGCTGTGTAAGTGGTCATGCTGCTCTTCTCCATTTTTTGTGCAATTTTGTCAGGTCTGTAAACTATGTGTTCAAGACAGTCCCCTGCCTGATCTTTTGTTTGTGATCAACACTGTTTCAAACGGAGTTTGAATCTAGAAAACAGAAAACCAATATGCTCTCTGACAATCCACAAATAAGTAATAGCAAGAATTAGTATCCGAAATAATAAAATCTAAATTTAATTTTTTTGCTACCCTGAGAATGGGTGTAAATTGCCAGTGATAATGGCTATGCACATTTGGTTTTTTCCTTCATAACATGAAGAAATAAAAATTCAGACTAGCTGAACTAGATTAGAAACCTGATCTAACTATGATCTTTAGAAAGTCTAGCACTCTTCCTGATTAGACTCTCAGACTGGATCATCAGTCTCTGGGACTGTGAAATACAGCATTTATAGTAATGTAGATCCTTATCATTGTGGTGACTAAAAGCATTTTAAGTGACTCACCACACGTAAGAAAAAAAAGAAACTTTTTTTTTTTTTTTACAGCCCAGTGCCATTTGTAGACGAAATGTTGGGTGCCCAACTTGGGTAAGTATAGAGATCGAATACAGGCACTATCCATGTCATAATTGCAAGCATAACTACAGCAACTCCGATGATGTTAATGCCCAAGCCAGCTTTCACCTAAAAAAGAGGAAAAAGAAAGCAGAAACATGTATCAAGACACTGAAAAAAAATTTTAAATGCCAAAAATCCTCTTTAGGACTTTTGCTTAAAACTTACCATGTCCATAATAGTTAAATGACCATACGAAAATACAATGGCATTGGCTGGGTTTGCTACAGGAAGCAGGAATGCAAAGGAAGTACACAAGGTAGCAGGTATCAAAATGAAAAGTGGGTTCACATGAATGGCTTCAGCCTACAAAAAAATAAAAGACAGAACAGCTCTCAATGGATGCATTTGCCAAATTAAATACAGAAATAAATACTTCTTATATTAACACAAGTGGAGTATGAATAGAACTGCCAGTTTAAACAGTGAGAAATCATTTTTCTTGGTAACTCATTTTTTGAGATTATTACACAGGCATGAAAAACAAAAACACCTCAAAAACAATTATAAAGTTGAATTTATATAGAATACAGAAGAGGGATTCATTGAAGGATTCAATTCTGTTTAATGTCTTTATTGATGATCTGGATGAAGGGATCGAGTGCACCCCCAGTAAAGTTGCAAATGACTCTGTTGGGTGAGAGTGTTGATCTGCTGGAGAACAGGAAGGCTCTGCAGAGGGATCTGGACAGGCTGGATGGATGGGCCGAGGCCAACTGTATGAGATTCAACATGATGAAGTGCCGAGTCCTGCACTTGGGTCACAACAACCCCAAGCAGAGCTACAGACTGGGGGCAGAGTGGCTGCAAAGACGCCCAATGGAAAAGGAGCTGGGGGTGCTGTTTGACAGCAGCTGAACATGAGCCAATGTGTGGCCAGGAAAGCCAATGCCATCCTGGCCTGTATCAGAAATAGTGTGTCCAGTGGGACCAGGGCAATGATTGTCCACCAGTACTCGGCACTGGTGAGGCCACACTTTGACTGCTGTGTCCAGTTTTGGGGCCCTCACTACAAGAAAGACATTGAGATGCTGGAGTGTGTCCAGAGAAGGGCAATGAAGGTGGGGAAGGGCCTGGAGCAACTGTCTTATGAGGAATAGCTGAAGGAGCTGAGTATGTTGTTCAGCCTGGAATAAAGGAGGCTTGGGGGAGACCTTATAGGTCTCTACAACTCCCTGAAAGGAGGTTGTAGCCAGGTGGGATTGGTTTCTTCTCCCAGACAACTAGTGATAGGACAAGAGGAAATAGCCTCAAGCTGCATCAGGGGATGTTCAGGTTGGACATCAGGAAGAATTTCTCTAGTGAAAAGGTTGTTAAACATTGGAATGGATGCCCATGGAGATGGTGGAGTCAAGTGTTCAAGAGACAACTGGACAGGGCACTTAGTGCCATGGTTTAATTGGCAAAGTGTTTATCAGTCAAAGGTTGGACATGATGATCTCTATCTTTTTCAACCCAAATGATTCTGTGATTCTGTGAAAAGAGGAGTAACATTTCTTTGAAAGTGAGAGAAAAGGCATTCGTATGTTTCCAGGCTGGCCAAGAGGAAAATCTACAGACTAGAAGAAAATCAGTAAGTTTTGAAGAAGAAAGAATCAGATGTTTTGATAAAGAAGATAAGAAGAAACAACAGAATTGAGCTAAGGACAATAAGAATGAGAGTTACATATAAAGCACATCTATTACCCCTCTTTTCTCTTTGCTGACAACCTGCAGTGTTAACCGTTTTCGCTGAAGAGGCAGTCCTGAAGAAGCTCTAAGAGAGCTGTCCTTTTAATAGCTTCAACTACTCACAAATGGTAATAACAGCATCAATTTTCACATATTGAACTGTGCTGGATTTTTCTGAGGTAGAGTTAATTTTCTTCACAGTGGCTAGTATATCTTGGATTTGTGCTGAACACAGTGTTAACAATATAGGGATGTTTTTCTTCTGGCTGAGCAGTACCTACACAGAATGAAGGCCTTTTCTACTTTTCTCACTGCCACGCTGATGAGGAGAGTGGGGATATGGGAAATAGGTAGGAGACACAGTCGGGACAGGTGACCCCAACTGGCCAAGAGATATTTCATACCGTATGGCATCATGCTCAGTATATAAAGGGGAGACTTTGGAGTGGTAGTTTGTTATCTCAGGTAACTGATATGTGTAATGGGGCCCTGCTCTCCCGGAGATGGCTGAACACCTCCCTGCCCATGGGAAGCAACAAATTAATTACTTGTTTTGCTTTGCTTACTTGTGGGCCTTTTACTTTCCCTGTTAAACCCTCTGTATCTCAAGCCAAGAGTTTTCTAACTTTTCCCCTTCCAATTCTGTCCCAGATCCCGCTGGTAAGGGAGTGAGTGAGCGGCTGTGTGGGGCTTGATTGCTGTGGGGGTTTAAATCATGACATGAACTTTTATCTAGTTTCACTAAATTTTCAGCATCTCTTGTTAGAAATACCTAAAGCAACCAAGTATCCAATGCACAATACAGGACAGCAAAAAACCTGCATGAAGTATTTTATGGAGACTTTTTTAAACTTCTTCTTTGAGCAGCTGCATTATTACATGGATGATAGTGTAGATTCTTATTAAAAATAACCTTTGTTATACTCACCAAAGGAGATAGTATGGGCAAAAAGATCGTAATGGTAGCTGGATTGCTGGCTACTTCTGTTACTGAAGTGACGATAAGGCAGGATATCAGAATAACCAGCCACAAGGGTAATGACCCAAGAGGGGTCAATTTACTTGCTACCCACTCAGAAAGTTTTGAAACCTGCAAAAGGAACATGAGAACATGATTATGTTTAACAAGTCACTGAAAGGAAAATTTAAAAAATGGTATATAACAGGACTTTACTTATCTGCTAATTGGGAAGTATTTATGCAAAAGAGAAAAAATCTGAAATACTTTCCATATTCCTACCACGTTTTTAAGACCATTTTTCTAATTCAATGGTGTCTTATAGGAGCCCATGCAAACTATATTCCATTTATTTATATTTGCATCTTTGAGACGGTTAGAGGAATTTTAATCAGAAAACGGTAACATGAGTATATCAGGCTTCATAACCAGTGTCTATGTCCAAACCTGCTTGATTTACTGGAGTAGCTATCAGGCTCTAGATGAGAAGTATCTTCGTGACATTAACTCTAAGGCTTTGGAAACAGTGTGTCTTCACAACTCATGCCCCCATCAGGTTTAAATTAAATAAGAAACAGTAGTCATCACTGTGAATAGTCTTGGGAGACAAAGGAAACTTCTTTTTCTCTAAACCTGCTTTCTGAACATCTTGAATATTCGTCACATTTATTGTGTTCAATATTGCTACAGAATAACTAGCTAAAACAAGAGAATAACTGTGAATTCACTGCATATCTGAATTGTTCGTGATGTGGGTCATGCTATTTGTTCAGTATCTTCTATAAATTACATTACCTCACAGCCGTCTGCCAGTGCAAACCCGCCACCAACAAGAATAGCTATTTCCCAGGGCATGCATGACTGAAACTCCTTCCAAGTAATCAGCGGAGTGTAAACAAGAACAGCTAGAGAAAAAAAAAATAAATATAGCCCCTCAACCAACATTTAAAAACATATTGACAACCTCTTGAAATAACRTCCCTGAGGAAGTACTTGGGAAAAATTCAAAGACAAATATCTTATCATTATAACACGAACAAAGTCCCTGACAGAAACAACCTGCTCTTCCTGGGACAGATCTTTAGCTGGGGAAAACTGTCACAGCCTGGAGACATTAGAGCTGTAGCAGTTTCCACCAGCGGAGCATTGGCCACTTTCCCCTCCTTCCCTGTGTGCAAGACATCTGTGGGATATCAATGAATTTAATTTACACAATAAAACTGCACCATTCAGACAGATTACTGAGCAAATTCTGTTTAAGTTAGACTCATTTAGGTTCTGACCTTGCATTCTCTGTGAACCTCCAGATCTCATTGATTTCAGCAGCACAATTGAATGCATAAAGAGGACAAGACAGAGGTATACTTTAAGTGAAAATTCCATTTTGAAGAGGAAAAATTATATGATAATGAATTCATGTACAATTTTGAATTAATTTGTACCTTAATTAAGCAATAACATTTTTAAAAGATAAGCCTAGCCCTGCCCCATGCAGTCCCATTTCAAAGCCCATTGCATTAAATGGAAAGGTGCTTTCCATTGGTGTCCATGGGCTGCAGGCACCAGGTTCCTGCACAGCACTAGCTCTGCTGATCTCTTTGCATGATTGTTGGCACTGACTTCCAGGCCAGGGATTCTTTATATCCCGGTGCTTTATACTGTCTATTAAGACTTTAGCATTAGTATTTAACTACATTCCTCTAACCAATGCAGTAAGTTACATTTACAGTAGCATCTTAGATACCTTATAGTAGTAAAATCTACATCAAAATATACTCAACTTTTTCCTCCATTTGAAGTCCTAGACAATGTTTTTGCTGGAATAATAAAGAACAGGAGGCCTATCAGTAAGGCAGCTGTTGAATCCGTAATATAGCCTTTATACCTAAGGAGAAGTTAACAAGAAAAAAAACACATAAATATAGGTAGTCAGGAGAAGGAGGGAAAGAGTGAGGAGTAGGATGGAGTAGCAGAAAAGAGCTGCTGTGGATTGACCATAACCCTCTATTCCCCAATTCCTCATCCCCTGCACCACTAGGTGTGGTGGAAAGAGGTAGAGGAGTGAGGAATGAAGGAGTCAAGTTGAACCCATTAAAAAAGAGGGTGGGGGAAAAGTGTTTTGGTTTTTATCTCTGTTTCTCACCATCCAACTCTATTTTTAATTGGCAACTAAATTAATTTTTCCCATACCAAATCTGTCCATGATGGTAACTGCTAAGCAATATCCCTGTCTTTATCTTGACCCACAAGCTTTTTGACCTTGTTTTCTCCCCCGTCCTGTCGAGGAGAGGCAGTTAGAAAGTGACTTGTTGGGCACCTGGCAGACAGTCAAGGTCAGCTCCTCACATCTATAGAAATATTTGGTGCAGGCCCTCTACATTCATAAATAAACATCTTAAGTAAGCATGTGTTATTTTGCCACACAGAAATAAGCTGGGGGAGGGGAGATATTTTGGAGTAGTTGATGCTTAAAAAACTAATTTTCACAGTTCAGTGATAAAGTGAATAATTTTAATGTGTKCTGCAGTGGAGTCAGTTTAAGAGGCCTTGAAGAGCAATGTGCATACCCACAAAGGGTGATGCTTTTGTACCTAGGGAAAAGCAGCAGAGCTTTATTGTCATCCTCCTGTGGATGTTATTACTAGGGTCACAGTCACAAGGGTCATGTCCTTCTAACTTGTACAGAATAGCCCCAAGATCAGGCAAGGTGCAAAGCTGAGCTCTAAGGCTATTTTCACACATCCATCTGAATCTGTTACACAATGCTAAGTGGTGGCATATCCCAGTCTGTCTTATTTCAGTCAAGATGGTCATTAAAATGAATAGAAATTTTACTGAAGAAGCAAAGCAAACATTTTCTTAACCTTGTTATTTTTTCTATTTTCTGCGAGTTCTTCTGTAAGATTTTCTGAACCAATACACCAATATATTTGTTCTCTCAGCCTCAGACCATATGCTTTTCTGAACATTCAGCTAGGTCCAATAATAACTTCCCATCAGATCTTCCCAGCAGCTTAATGTTTTGTACTGAATGAGAGCTTTTCACTGAAAGGGAAAATTTTTCTCTGAGTTACATGCTACAATTGTATCATCTGATGGATCTCTTTGCTTTGTTAGGTGAAATTCAAGAAAAGCTTAATATGCATAGCTGACTTACACCAAAACCAGCATAGTTTTAGCTAACACTGTCCCAAACTGAAGGTGCCATAGAAATTGAAGTAATTTTCTAATATTTTCTGTCTCCTGCTTCCTAGTGTCTGCCTGCATAGAAAACACATTTTGAAGAAAAAGTTATTATATTGTTATGGTTTCCTAAGGCAGAGAGTTCTGCCTGTATATAACTTTTAGCCTTGGACCAGATGCACCAGGTCTAGAGATCCAAAACTTCTTCCTCTTGGATCCTATCCTACGTTCTCTTAACACTTGCTAGAAGTTTTGAAGGAAAGCCAGATCTAGATACAGAAACGACCCATGCTGCCACTTTCCTCTAGGCAGCTGCATTTTCATATAATAGTTGAATTTCAAAGGGGCCTCGGGAGGTCATCTGGTCCAACTCCCTCTGCTCAGGCAGAGTCATTCAGAGCCAGCTGCCCAGGATATGTTCAGACAGTCTTTTAATATCTCAAAGGATGGAAACTCCACAAACTCTCTGAGTCACCATCACAGGTAAAAACCATTGCCTGATGTTCAGGAGGGATCCCGTAAGTTTCAGTTTGTGCCCATTGTGTCTCATCCTGTCACTGAGCTCCACTAAGAAGAGCCTGACTTTCCTCTTTGATCCCTACCACGTAGTTTTATAAAGTGTGAAGGTGACCATGCAGTCCCCTTCCTGCAGAGGTTGTTCCTCCCCAGGTGCAAGGCTTTGCACTTACACTTGTTGAACGAGGGAGTGCAATTTTTCGCTCACAAAATTTCGTATTCATGATGCAAAACACCATTCTCAAAACCCTGCTTGGGACATACACAACATCCTACTGTTAGTCATACTATTACGAAGACATACAGGTGATGCCATTTCAAACAGAAGATTTTCAATCATTATCAAATTTTGAGATAAATATTTTTCCAAGTCCATGTATCCAAGCTGTATTACAATTGCATGTACAACATCTACCCGCTTATGAGGTTACAAATCTGATTGTGCTATAAGGAAGCAAAAACCTGTTGATTCAGGACATGTCACAACAACTCCACCTGAGATAATTTTGGAGAACAGGGCTGTGGGCAAAAATACATAGTGGTTTTGTATTAGAAGTAAAGAAAGCAATAAACCATGAAGAAAAATGTACCGTACATTCAGGCAATAATCTGAGGAAGAGTGAGGGAAGCACACCTTGCCTACATCAGCTGAAATCAGCTGCAGCCCAGTGTTGAACTTTCTGTTCCTTATGAGGCTCATAAAGTCCTGGCCAAAGGCCAGCCTGGAACTCCTCTAATTGAAGCTAATATCCTACAGTCAGGAATCAGGCCAGGACATAGAAGGAAACTGCTGTAGCAGAAATGATGTGCGATCCTGTGCTGTCAACAGATGGGGAGGAAACAGGCATTTTTACACTGAGCTGCTCTCTATAATGTTATGCACTATTTATTAAAACTTCCTGCTGTCTGCTTGCAGCGGGAGGTAACAGGGGCACAGGGCAGGACAGCAAAGGAAGGATTAGTCTTTAATAGATTTACAAGTTTTTCTTAAGAAAAATTAACTGGCAAAGGTAACGTATTTTTGAAAGGCATCTGATAAAGCTGCTAAAAATGAGCTCTACTCAATACTAATACAGCACAACTGTGGATTAAAAATTAGCTGACATTACAAAAAGTAGCTCTTAAAAGGTATGAAGGTATCATAATTAAATACCAGTATTTCTGCTGGGATTTCAAAAATATCAGTGTTTGCATATTGAAGGGKTATTCAGTAACTTGTGAGGATGCACACAAGGGGCTGAGAACATGAACATGGGTGATGAGTTTTTCCTTGAAGCAAAACTTTAAGCATTCTATTTAGTTTGTCAAGCAAAACTTATAAGGTGATATCATTACCAGATACATATATTTTTAAAGCACCTGTCACAGAAAAGTTTTTAAACCAACAGAGAAAGACTAAACCAGATAGCTGGAAGCTATATTCAGACAGAAAGCAATATGTGAGTTTGTCTTGTTTAGTTTGGTGACAAAAATGACTATCAAGGAAAGCAGCAAATTTCAAAATCTGAGGAATTTGGGCTTTGCCACCCTAACATCAAGGCTGGTTTCTTTCTGGAAGTTCATGTTCTAATGAAATAAGTCCTTACTGGGTTTAACACACAGTACAATGTAGCTCTTCTGATCTTCAGCATGTTAGAAAAAAAGACCAGACGACCTTTCTGGTTTAAGACCCTCAGGATTGTGTGATTCCCACCTAACAGGACCCAGTCACTAGTCTAGGAGGGTCTCAAAGTTACTTGTATCTTTGACATTGTGGCTTTTCATAAGGTCAAAGCTCTTTTCAGGCAACACAACTTCCCTGAGGCCTGCTTGAGACTGTGGGATAAGAAAGTAAGTACTATCAGATTTCTGTAAGGGTGTAGAATATTTCCTTACAGTTGTTTCCTGTACCATAAACTTTAAGCAGTTGTACACATGCCTGTCTGTATACTTAAATCCAAAACACTGAGCAATTTTATATGCAGGGGCCTTAGGGAACAAGTATGTAAGAGATATAATCTGCAGTTCATTGCACTGCTAGAAGCCTCTTGGACATTACAGTGACAGAAACACAGCTTCTAGATTTTGAGGGTTTTTTCCTGTTTTGTTGTTGTTGTTGCTGTTGTTTGTTCATATTTTTTTAAGTAGATTGCTCACAGCTGTACTTGTTCTGAATCTTTGCCCCACTCATGTATTTTGGCTGAGAAGCTTTTGTTGCTCAGAAAGTATGAACTTAATACTCTGCCTGTTTTTATGCCTGTTAATGTAATTGATTAATAAATGAAAGCTATCTAGAAATAGGCAAGGTCTGAATAGTAAGAAATGCTTTCTTTCCTTTTAAAGTGTGTAACAAAAGCTTTGTTTATCTTCAGGTTACCTCATCCAAATTATAACGTGATTTGGCCTAATGTGACATGACACAGGCTTGCAGTTTCTTCCAAGGAAAACATTAGAGCACATCCACAAAGTAACATCCTTGTGGASAACCTGTAACCATGCTTATTTTGAGAATGTTCTGTTTTTCTCTGCCAGTGAACAAAATCCTCAGACAGTGGTAACCAGCTTGACATAGGAATATTGGGTTCTCTGGACTGAAAAAAATAATTTGAGCCATAAGTCCCATATTTGAAAGGTTGTTTACAGTGCCTGTTTTTCAGCTTTATATATAGCTCTTTAAAYGGTGCTCAATGAGCACTGGGTGTAATAGGAAGCAGAAAGAGAAGCCAAGCCAGCCTGATTGCTTAGCTAGCTGATTGCTTGATTAGGTCAACACTCCAAAACCCCTTCAAGAATATAGTGTTTCATATGAGAAAATGATCACCAGCTCTGCTGTTGTTATAAGGGAAAAAAAAGGTCTTTTGCAATTTTTTTGATAATTGAAAGTAAATAATTTTAAAACAATCTTAGTTTTTAACACATTTTTTAATGGTATTTTTTTCACGAAATGATTTTGCTTTATGCTTTGAATTTTCAAAGTGCTACAATTATTCCTTGTGACATCATCTCCCAGATTTTCTGGAAGAGCACTGGGGAAGGTGTGTAAGTGGTGGAAATACAGTTAAAGAGACAAGACATGAAAATTACCCTCTTAGTCCAGCACTGGCCTTTGGGACATGCAGTAATAAATGTTAAATCCATAAGGATCTAAATAGCACTAAGTCCTACTTGTCCCAATCCTGCAACTACATCCCACCACTCCAGAGCAAAACTCAGAACTTTATCAGAGAAAAACAGCACTGAAATTATAGTAATTACAGCAAGAGAAAAGGAGATATCACAGTAATATAAGCTCCAGTAAGACTGACTTATTACTTAGGGAAAAAAATCTGGGTGATCCTGGGGAAGTTGCAGCAGAAGGCAAAACAATACAACAGTTCTTGTCTTTTTCGTGTTAGTTGAACTATGATGTTGAAGGAGTTATGTATGAACAGATAGTAATTTATATCATTAATTCGAGCTGCCAAAACAGGGCATGTTGGCCTGTATGCATCCAAGTGTGGCTGTCACTAAGGGCAGTAGATCAAAAATTCCAACCAGATTTATTCTTTAAATTTCACATTTGATGAGGAAGTGGGGTACTGTGGCATCAATTGTTATGTGTTCTCCCTCACCAGATTAAGTCTAAAACGAAGGCATAATCCCTCTTAGGAGGCCCTCTGTTGTATCCTGTAAGTGGTGTAACACATTTCAGCTATTGAACACATACATATATGAAATTGCTGGAGTCTGTCTTCTATATACACTACAAAGGTTTGCAACAACATCAGCCTGGCATATTTCTGAAATATTGAAAGTATTTAAATTTTGAAAATTGAGAAGAAAAGATGGTATGTAGTTAAGGCACAGTATAGTCTTGTTGGTGTATCAAAAGAGATCACTTACTTTGGGAAAAGTGAAGACCATCCTGGGATGAAGCCAGGATCTCTGGTGAACCACAGAAGGGTCATTAGAATGAACAGGACAAGTGTAACGGTTTCTGGGTAGCTATAGCAGAAGTAGAATGGATTATAAATTTTCTTGAATTCACACTTGGATTTACCTTCTCTTGTTTGCAGATTTATAGTTTGAAATACCTAATTGGTCCAAGCTTCTTGTATTCCTCCTGAATCACCCGTGATGAGGCCTCTTCTCTAGCTGTTTTCTTCTTGCCACACTTGAACATGTTTTTAAAACTGGAATGTAAAGCAGCAATATTGAATCATGAATTCATAATATATACAAAAAAATAATGCCCAACATTTCCAGTTACCAATAGCACTTGACAAAAGTAAAATAGTCACCTTGCAATGCAGTATCTCCCATTTAGTTATCACACACCAAACTGAGCATCTTGGAATTAATTGACTAAGCTCAGCGGCAGATTGACAGAGGCAGCAACAAAATGTGTCCTGTTATTGACCAGTTCATTTGCCCAGGAAGGATGAAACTTTAATGATGAGAACTAATTGAAACAATCAAATATATAACCTGTCTATTTAATGAAAGTCATCTATGGCTCTGCTTTACTTTGTTTTGGAATGAAAAAGTTTGTATTGATCAGCAGAGTATTTGCTATGAGCCAGGTTTTCATTCTTGGATAAGACTCTTACACAATGTTCAAAAGAACCCTATCAAAACAATCAAGAAAAATGAAACAATAAATGTTCACATATAGAGTCGTATGCTTGGGATGACTCTGTCTGCTTAAGAGTAATCTCTTTTCATGTCTTGCACCATAAGTAGCCATGTAATTGTGAAAGATTGGTGTCCCACTTATCTCTTCAGATGTTAGTGAACTCATGGAGAACAAGGCTTTGAAGAATCAGCCCAAAAGAAGTATTGTCCTCTCCAAAACCATAAAAGCCCAAGCTCTGTGGAGAAACAAAAACCCTACCATACCACCACTTAGGAAAAGCAGTTTTTAACTACACATTTAGAAATACAGTCATCTGGTTTATAACACAGATACTGTTCAAGTATTCAAACCAATCCCTCACTCCAACAAAGGGCATACTCCTATGAGTCAGAAAAAATGTGTAAGATTTCAGTATTCTTGTGTCTTGCACATATGCACTGTTTAATGCTTAATGTGTGTATATTATAAAGGAATGAGTACACCCATTTGTAATACGAAGTTTTCACACTGGGCTGAATAGTCAAGGATCCCTATTTTAGAAAATTCCTGTTCCATCCGTAGATTAAGCCATACTAATCAAGATTGCAAAATCACTGTTGTTGCATTTTCTTCCTATTGAGCCTGTTAAACTAAGATGCAATATTTGCTCCTGGTAAAAATTGTCTTTTATATCAATAATCTTTAGTTTCATTTATTATACCATTCACTTACTCAAACCCAAGGAAAAGCCACTGGAGCCAGACCCAAGAGAGCAGAAGAATAGTAACTGTGATGGGGATGGAAAGGATAAACCAGGATCCAAAATTGATGCACTGGCAACCTGGGTAACGCCTGGATGAAAGTTAAAAAAAAAAGTTCAGTTGAGGTTTGCAAAGGAATGAAGACTTGTAAAAAGTGCCAAAAAGCAAAGGTGGAAGAGAGTACTTCTGGCTGGCAGCAGACTTCAGCATGAGGTAGTCTCTGGTATCCTCTTACCCTGCCCTCCCATCCTGTTCCTGGTCATCGTGACCACCATAGGAGCCAGCTGAGCCAGTTATTTGAGCGCTGGATCAGCAACAGGTCTGGGTATCTGACACTGACTGAGGTGTGTCTAACCTGAGTTCAGTAGGCAAGTGAGGGCCACACACGGCGTAAAGGACTGTTAGGACTACAAAGAAACAGAACATGAAAGAAAGCTGTTCTTTGAGATAAGAATTTACCACAAGAAAATATACTCAAATGAAAAAGCTCCAATGAATGTAGAAGACAAAAGTGGAGGCAATATTGAAGCTAGTGTTGTTTAGACTTACATGAGTTATTCAAAACTGATTAAAATCAAAATTATTTTTACTAATTTCTGGGAATGTTCATGAGATAGGTGAACTGTTTCTCCAGACACCTTGTCTCTTTGAGGCTGTCTTAATCTACTGTTTATAGACGTGGGTCATTCAACCAGAGCTCTCCCTTCCATGTGGATTTAAGAAAAGGAGAAGAGCTTTGGTTTTCTGAAAGAAATCACTTTACTGTTGAATGTGATAGATGCCAGATAGACAAAAAGACAGGGTAAACAAAGCCTGTTTTCCAATTTACTTTGTGAACAGAAGTTACTCTTCCTTTGAGCTCCTACAGCTCTACTGAGAGAGCTTTTAAATATAAATGTGAGAAAATTCAAGTCTTCTGGATCAGCCTTCCCCCTTGACGCAAAAATCAGATGGAAGGGAGAGAAAAATGTCCAGACAGAGGTTCTAATGACTATTTCCAATTATTAGCCAATGTCTTCTATTTCAGGTCTTGCTAGAAGAAAAATAATTTTGATGATTCCATAGGGGTTTGAAGCTGTAAATGCTTATTATAAATGCTCTCTCAAGTATTGTGCAAATTTTAAGATTTGATCAATATTTACTATGATGCTTACTTATATTGCAAATAAAGTGCTAGCAGGGACCAAACCAAAACTCCTCCTCTCTTTTTGACATGATGCTCTAAATTGAAACAGTACATAGTGATGAGACAGTGAAACTGGAAGAATAAAAGCCATTGTGCTGTTATATAATTTATTGATTACATGGCTATGTACCTTTTATTATATGATTAGCCACATCAATTTTTGAACATAAAAATTCCAAGACAGGAAAAAATTGACATCAGCTTAGTAACAATTTAACATTTCATCACTTGCTAAAGTGTTTATGATCTTTCCTGAAATATATGTCATAATTTTTAATTGAGCAACAAAACAAGCTCTTAAAAACTTTGTACTAAAGAGTCAATTCCATTATAAAATGTTAATTTATTGTGGTCAGGTTCCACAATAAGCTTGTACAGGGCTGAATACTTGTGTAAGTATTTCTAGTAATCTGAATATTGAAGTTAGGTATTCTTCATCTCCAGAGAAAATAATTCTCAGGCAGAATGAATGATCAGTTTAAATGATTTTTAAAAATAATCTATTACATAGTGCTGGTTGGATTATCTGCTATTGTTGGATTATCTACTACAGGTCTTGCCTGAAGCAAGCATGGACAGGACACACCAATTTATTTTCTAGACCTATTTTCTCTGGAAAATGAGAAAGTGTGATTGATTTTAATAATCCTCTTTCTACAGTGATTCAGTGTCTATAACAGTAAACTCTTTTCAGGCAAACACTACAAATGCTATCAATAATTGGTCTTTTACAATTTTGACATGTGCAATATAAAATAGGAGGGCAACAAAAGGATTGCACTTTATTTTGTTCTATTTCAAAATTGGAATAGGATTATTTTTGGCAATCAGTAGTTTGAAGAAGAAAAAAAATTTCAGCAAGAACTATTGGATTAAATGGGGTTTGGAACAAAATCTGCCGATTTTCTTTTCAAAGCAGTTCTACTTGAATATGAAAAGGAATATTAAAAAATACTTTGGAAAACCTTAAGGTGTTCCACTGAGCCCAAGGTTTCAGACTGGTTTGAAACAATTTGCTTTTTTGTTGGTGAATGGACCYGAATTTCTCATTTCAACAATGCTTAGCCTCTTGAAAGTCTCCTGATGCTCTTTGCTAAGCAGACTGATCTTACCTCCTGCTGTACTTAGAAAATAATAACAGTTCTTTACAGCCACATAGTGCCTGTCCTATTCATGCTAAGTAGTGTTTTCCTCCTCAGACAAATCTATCTTTTCCCATGCAGCTACCCAGATAGTGAAGTACTACTTAACCAAAGAATGGTCATCTTGTCGCATGTGTTGGCAGCTCACTTAGAGACTTTCCCTGTGTAAGGCAAATACAACCACGCAATTTCATTTTTTCTCCTTAACAAACAATTAAGAAAAGCAACAGAATCAAATAATATCAAATKAAAGGGTAAGGTTTCTAATGTGTATTGTTGCGGCGGGCGGATGGTGTGTGCCGCAACCTTCCCGAGAACTATCCTAGGTTCAGCGGTGCCTCGGCGCAGTGTGCGGTGGTCAGCACACCCAACGCCTGAAGCTGGGAGCAAAGAGTCGGGACGTGGCTCTTCTGAGGTAGCAACTTGTTTACTGCACGACTCCAGGGACCAGCGGCAGGCAGAAGAGCACAAAGCACCGGGGTGCACAGGGTTTTATAGTGAACTAAACAGGGGCGGAGAGAACACTGGGAACCAATCACATGAGGAGAGAAAGGCGGGACTACAATACAKAAACCAATGAGGGTAGGYGAGGGGAGGAGCAGGGGAACAAGGCCAATGGGGCACCGAGGAAGGGAGAACTTTCCAGAACAAAGCCATATAGGGGTACACAGATTGAYAGACTAACTGAACAGGGGATGTACCAAAAACAGAGCCTGGRGGGACAGACCTTCCTCACTACCACAGCCAAGAGGGGGAAACCTTATAGGTGGCAAAACCACCACCACACTAATGTGTTTTAGGGAAGCCATATGAGAGCTCCAGAAAGAASGTTAAAATTCTGAATTAAGAATACAAATAATATAATATAGTCTCTTACGAATTGAAGTGCTCAGCAAAAATCAGATTAGTTGATGTTCCTGTGATTGTGGTCAGTCCTCCAAAGGTAGCAGAATAAGCAACACATAAGCACATCACTTTGCAAATCCCACTGTATTTGTCCTTTTTGCTTTTTCTTTCTGCTTCAGTAGGTGGTAGGTTCTGCTCAGAAAGTATATACATCAATTAATATATAAGAAGAGCTCATCATCAGGCACAAAAATAGAACCCAAGGATGTCTCAGAAGAGCCAGATAATTTTCTGGCAATATAGTTGTCTGCAGTGTGGTTTGGTTTGCAGCGACACTGGTACTACAACTATTTATGCAAAGGAAAAGGAGGAAGAATCGAATTCTAAAGTCCTTTTCCTGATCTGTCTTTAYAGAAGAATTTCCTTTGTATATGATGATATATGTACACACACCTGATATATAGAGTTTGTACTCTGGTGAGGTTGCTTTAACTTGTGTAAAATACACTGGGAGGACAAAACCACTAATGAAATAACTGTACAAGCAAACTCTGTCCATATGTGTGACTACAGGTATATCTCTTATTCACATTTAACCAGCTTCATTGCTACCTGTACCATGTTAGGTGTTGCACAGAAGTGAGATTTAGGTTAAAACTAAGTTACACCAAAAAATAGAAAGACACTTTAAGTACCTCTTCATTCTCTTTTCCATTTTCCTTTTCAACTGTGCACACGGTACTGCCCACATTGTTGTTATATCTGGAAAAACAAAGGCATGTATTGTAACAAACAGATATTCAATTTAGATGAATTCTTAKAACAGAATTTAGTAAATTAATAACAATTACCCATTAACTTCTTTTTCTTTCTCTTTCCAATCAGGGTTTTCATATTCTCCTATATTTTCTGTAAGACAGTGTTGCAAAGACAGATAAGAATTTAAGGGAGCAAAACTGGAAAGGCTCCATCAGCATGTCTCATCCCATGCAATCACTTCATATCATCCAATGAATACATTTGTAACCCATCAATCTCAGAAACAGTTGATTTGTGCCCTACTCCTTCATGASTCCTGTTCCCCAGAATCTGAATCTTCCAATGAGGAGAAATCTTTCTAATTTACAATCCAACTGTGTAGGTAATCAGTTTAGATTCATTTGTTCTTCCAACATTACCTTGTAGCTTAAAGAGCTCTTTTCTTGTGCTAACATTTAAGCCTTAGTGTATTTATAGCCTGGAATCRTATTTCTTTCCAACCATTTTACTAGGCTGATAATCTAGCCCCTTCCCTTCTCCCCTCCTCTCATCCAATTGCCACCTTCTGCACCTGTTCAGTTTTAATTAATCTTTGTGATCATGAGAGAGCTCACACACAGTAATCCAAAAGAAGTCTCACAGGGAAGCACGTAATGATGCCAGTACTTCTCTGCCACTTAATTGTATTTGCTGAGTTCTTTTCTGCTGAGTGAGGGTGGCAAAGACAGAAGTGCACCGCGTGCCTACCGTCCAGCTCCAGTGCTGGGTTGATGGAGCCGTTAGAGCAAGACATCTCCAGCTCATCGGCTTCTGCTTCAGCTCTGATGATCTGCTGAGCTACAGCCTCTACAATTGGCATCACCATGGCAGCAGCAGAGGTGTTGCTGAGCCACATTGACAAGAAAGCACAGCTAACCATGAAACCCAGCATAAGCCTGGAATAGGAGAGAAGAGTCTGTGACTGCTACAGTAACACCTCCTATCATCACTCTATTTAATATASAGAACTTTGTCAACAGAAAATTTGAAACACTGAAAATTTAAAGCCTGTAATTTTCAGCACATTTATGAATTGAAAATTTCTTGATCTAAGATACTGAAATTATCATATTTTAGAGGTTCAAATATGTTACAAATTGAATCAGAAGCTATATTGTTTATTTACAGAATTATGCTGCATTTGAACCATCTTTGAAGAAAGAGCACCTTGCAAGTCACAAATTCAAATGAGTTAAAATGACTACAGTGCTGATGTTATTAATCTCATACTGTACAATCTAGGTCAAAACCCTGGAGCTATCACTTAAGATGTAAGTCCTCTAGATACCGGTTCAGTTGTTATAGGAAGAATCATTAACAATTCAGTAAGTGGTACTTAGTTCTTAGAGCACTGAGACAGGTGTAGGCATTATTTGGGCTTCAATAAACATYGTCTTTGATATTAAATGGGAAAGGAAAGGTCATTACAATTCCTTAAACTGGTCTTGACTACACTTTTTCTAAATTTACTACAAATAGTAATGCAATATACTGAATTGCATCAATGACTGAAAAATCAAACATTCCATGTCATATCTGGTGAAGTTGGACTGCAAATTTAGAATACAGGGCAAAATGTCACTTTTAATGCATTTCTTGGAGTTGTAAATGTGAACAGTCCTCTTGACTCCCTATTCTAAGGTGCTGTCACTGTCATTAAACACCTGCCATGCATCATCACAGTGAGAGAACAACTGAGTGGAGGGATGGTGGTTTTGCAATATTTTCTCAGAAGTCATGTCTGCAATTTGTAAATCTCTTTGCCCAGCCTTGATCAAAAGCTTCACAAAAAAGATCAGGTTTACTCAGTACATGAAGTCAATATAGAGATTAAATAAAAAATCGCRTAAAGATTATTTGATGATGTAAAAATACCATCAAAATTACTCTCATAGCCTTTCATTTCAGCTAATAGAAACAGCATTTCAAACTTGATTTTTTCTCAGTAGAGGCACCTTGTCTTTCCTTGTGCACTTTTAATTGCATAGTGATGAAATGATCTGTAGACCAGCAAGTCACAGACCTGATTCAACACAAATTGTCATCAATAGCGTAACACCCATTCATTTAGGCAATATTTGATTAGGTCCTCAGACAGAAGTTGGGGAAGAATTGTGTTTCWTATGCAAAAAATACCAGTCAGAATAAGCACACTGAATATGAATTTTCACRCCACAGAGAAATGCCATTTCAGTAGAACTTGCAAGGGGATTTAAAAATAAAGGCAAATTAAAACATTCACTGAAGTGTTTCAAAACCGTTGATCATAAATTTCCAGCATTAGAAGGATTGATGGTCAGGCAGCCATTTGATAYAATGTGGTGGGCTCTAATGAGTGGTTTTAAAGGTAATTACAAAATAATAAAATATATCCTATCTTGTTCAGCCCCAGTTTTTCAGCATTATTTTCCCTGTGGTATTGTTAAAAAAATATTATGTGTGGAACCTTGGATAATGATTTCATTTACATCCAACTGTAAAGTCACTCTTTGCTATGTAGTGAACAATCAGTATTTTATTACCCTTTCTAGTCCTTGCAGGTTGCATAGACACATTCACCTTTCTTTGCTAGTCTGCAGACCAAACCKCATAGCTCAAATGACAGGAGGCCTTTACAGACTCATAGTATAATCTGAGCTGTAAAAGACCCTTAAAATCATCAAGTCCAACCATAATCGTAATACTGCTAAGTGTTAATACTATGTTCTTAAGTGCCATATCTACATATCTTTAAATACCTCCAGGGATGATGACTCAATCACTTCTGGGCATGCTGTTCCAATGCCTGACCAACCTTTCACTGAAGAAATTTTCCCTGTTATCCAATCTGATCCCCCCCTAGTCCAACTTGAGGTCATTTCCTCTCATCCTGTCACTTTTCACCTGGGAGAAGAGGTTGACCCTCACCTGGCTACAGCCTCCTTTCAGGGAGTTGTAGACAGTGATAAGGTCYCCCCTGAGCCTCCTTTCCCCCAGGATAAACACCCCCAGCTCTCTCAGCTGTTCCTTGTAAGACTCATGCTCCAGACCCTTCAGCAGCTTCATTGCCCTTCTCTGGACTTGCACCAGCACCTCAATGTCTTTCTTGCAGTGAGGGGCCCAAAACTGAACACGGGATCTGAGGTGCAGCCTCACCAGTGCCGTGTATTGGGGGACTATCACTGCCCTGTTCCTGCTGGACACATATTTCTGATACACATCAGTTTCTCTGGAAGAACACATAACACAGAAACCAGAAGTCTCCTGCTATTTTACTTTCACAGCTGCACCCCTCATGACCTCTAATGCAGAGACCTCTTGCAGTGATATCTCTGCCTCGGGCTGGATGAGGCTCCAGCGAGCACAGGCTACCCCGGGTCTGCTGCGAGCGGCTGAGGAGGGGGAGCACAGAGAGCAGCACCATCACTGCCGTGGGCACAGCTAGTGAGCAGCAGATGCTGAGAGCTGGGTAGATCCTCTCCTTCATGGATCATCTCATTATAATCTTATCATCCCTTTTTCATGATCAGGAAATGTGATAGTGATGAGCTAGTTATGAAGGATACTGCTTCCTCAGGGTTACAGCTCTGTCTGTGCAGTTGCTCTGGTATCCTCAGCAGCTGGCTGCAGGTTTGACTGTCCATAGCAAGTTGCTCAGCAATGTTCAGCTTAGCACAGCACAGCATTGTCTTGTGTTCTGCCTTTCAACATTTCMGCCAAAAGTCGAGAATTTAGCGGTGATCAAAAGAGAAGCTGAAATAACTAAACATGCCTAGCTCAAGAATACAGCTTAAGATTACAGGAGGTAGTAGAACAGGAATGTGAGGAGAATTTTGTCAAAACAGAAAGCTACCAGCTATCAGAAGAGGCAGAACTAAGTCAAAATACATGGGGCATTTAAAATTAGGTCAGACAAATCACTGAAGAATAGAAATAATCCAGCATTTCCATGAAGTGTCATTAGTTGGGTCACCTAAGAGGCATCTTATTTTTTAGACCTGGTGTTTCTGGTTTTCTGACCATTTGCTTCCTGTCTGCTTCCTGGCAAGGAATCATGAGCATGATGTATTCTGGGATGCCAAACTTGCTCTACAGTTCTTATCTGCAGCCTTACTGGTATGCTGACATGCATCTGTGGGCCTAAACCTTTTCTGCAAGTTTGTAAMGCAAGCAAAGAAAAGAGTTTTCACTTCATAAGATATATGTTGATAGTGAGTAAGCAGAGAGTGTGATTTCATTTCCCTTATCACCTCATCCAGCTGAGGAAGTTCCTATCCTTTGATTTTTTTTCATATGTAGACAAAGGAAAACATCATAAGTAAAGATATTGCATTAATGTGTTTTTCCTTCCCCACCACGTGCTTAGTTTTATGAATTTTTTTCACTCGCCCTGTATTTGAACTCTTTTTGTATTTTTGGGAATGTTCAGAATTTTGAAAACACTATTGAAATAAAAATAATCAGCATAGAACAGATTTTATGTTGTAGGCATTGGGTGGGAATTTTCCAACCACCATCAAGAAACAGGACCCCTATATTATTCACAAACTAATCATACTTTTTGTTCAGATGGATCCTTATTATGAACAGAATCACTGCAGGGAACTTTCAATTAGGATTTCAGCAAAATAGTAAAGTGTCACTTACAAATCGATTATATAATTTTAAATATCTACTTTGTTTGAGTAGAAAAGAAAGGTTGGGTTTCTACTGTAGAAAAAGCAGTAGGAAATTATTTCTGGAATACATAGCTTTCCGCAAGTATTACTGTCCTTCAAGGCATTGTTTAGAACATACCTTGCAGGGTTGACACCCACCAGCATCACCATTCTCAAAGCCACTCTTTTGTGGAGATTCCATTTTTCTATTGATGTTGCCAAACAAATTACTCCAATCAGCAGCAGATGAAAATCTTTAAAATAAGCGGATGCCACCTGAAATAAAAGAAAAAAACAAAACAAACAAACAACCCCCCCCCCAAAAAAACAAAATAAAAGGAAAAAGAAATCAGATTTTTTAACTAAATGGTGAATTTCTCAGCATTTGGTATTATCAGTTTAATGAAAAAGAATACAGTAAGATTATATTATGAAAAAAAATAGAGAATATTTTTTGGCTTAAAATTAAACTGTTAAGTTCATTGGAACTGTTAAATTCATTTAACCAAATGATGCAAGAATAAATGCACTGAAATGCATATTGTTAAAACAAAATAAAAAATAAAGCTTATGATGGAATAACTTGAAATTATCAGTCACATCTTACACACATACTAAATCACCAATAAAATGTTGTTTTTATTACTTTTTTAATCTATTCAACAGATAGAATAACAACATCAAGCATGAACTTRGAGTATGATTATCTGTGATGTCGTCTCCTTGGCATGAACGTGTATACTCAGCAGTTTGCACATGGGGTCATTAGTGTGACATTTCGTTTCTGTAACATTAAGGATATTTCATAACTATCTAGCATTTTCCCATCGACTGGCATCTAAGCACTAAATCACAATCGAGAAAAAAATCTWATAGGAATATGAAAAAGTCCTGAAGACAAAGCATGTAAGCAAGTCTTGAGGCAGAACTATTGTGATTGGCGCTCAGCAAATCCATGGATTTGCCTGACAGGTTTGAAAATTATGTGTTTCATTCTTTGGAGTTTTGATTCCTGATATGCACAATATAAAAGAGAGAAAAATAAGGTTTACCTGCTTGGATTCCATTATACCAAACAATGGGAACATAAAGGCAGGGAGCAAAGCTGAAACAGCCAGTGGCAAAGCTTCTGTGAGCCAAAGGATGGCAACTACAAACAATGTGTATGCACATTCTGCTTCCTGGAATACAAAAGGCATCAAAGAACACATGAGTTGATCATTTGGGGAAAAAAAATCACAATTCACAAAGTACAGCTACATTGGTAGAGAGATTCCGCACACCTGGAAAAAGTAGAAGTCAAAGGGCCTGGATTTAGAGTACATATTGACAATCCTGCTAAGATATGAAACATAGTCTGTAAAATAGTTCTTAAGAGTTTTTTTCTATTTAAATTCTACCACTTAGGAGAGGTGGGAAAAACATCAKCTGCCTGTTCCTTCAAGGACGATTAATCATATAGGTCATTCTGGAACATTCTCAGGCCATGAATTCCTATGAATCACAAACATTCTGCCTCTGTAAGCAAACCTTCAAACCTGTAGGAGTACTCACAGTCGATAATAGGTCAAATTTTGCCTCTCCTGTAATCAGTGAAGTTTTGTCATGAGTATCAATAAGTCAAGGATATCGTCTAATAAAAAAGTATAATGCAAAACTAGCAAGAAACACAGGTGTTGTTTTTAAGACTAGTAATTTTAGTAAGTGTCTTTATTTAAACTTGTGAAAAGCAGTTCTTTCTTTTCCTTTCTCTTTCTTTCTTTCTTTCTTTCTGTCTGTCTGTCTGTCTGTCATTCTGCCTGTCTGTCTGCCTGTCTGTCTGTCTTTCTGTCTTTCTGTCTTTTTCCCTGGAGAATCTTTGTCAATGCTGCCTGTAAAATGCAGCCCCAGACAAATATAACGAGGTGAAGTGAGCCTAGTTTCTTCCAGAATCTTAGAAACCTCTTTTGTGTAGTTTTGAATTTATATTTCTCCTTTTAAGGAAAGCAGTTTGGAACTCTTAATGCCCCTGGTTAGGCAATTACTCAACAGCAGCAGAGATGGTTTGTACTGGCAAAGGTACAGCTTAATGATGTGGCTCTTGGAACCTTTGACCGGAAAACAATATTAAATCTAAGTCAGTTAGCTGTGGCTATCATTCATTTTGGGGAAGAACTTTGTGTGTGAAACAATTTGAAAATATACATTCACCTAGCAAAAGTTCATCTCACTGAAGTCCTACCACATTAAGAATTTCCCCTGAGTTTCCTCTCAGAAAAGAAACCAAAGTATTGGGACTGTAATGTGAGAGTGTGAAGCACATTGCTCTATAACCACTATGTATCTGTGATGCAAGGGCTTCTGAGCCAAACTTTCATATATTGTCATACATGATATGTATAATGCACGTGATAACACATCACTGAATTCCATTTCACTCTGCTGGCATCAGAGCTATACCGAATAGAGTCACTAATGACATTGTTAGATAGCTGTTTCCTCAGCTTAGAGTTGTYGCAAGAGTTAGTGAATGCCAGAAGAATTTATTTCAAGTAGAATAAAACCATGATGTCCTGTCATAGACTTGTCTCTATTTAGGAACCAGAGGAATTTATCAGGTCATTGATTTCGGTAATTTCTTATCAAACAACAYAATATGTGATGAACTTAAAAGCCTTCATCAAACGAAAAAGTAATTGCGGCTCTCTTCCTGATAATTCATCTCCATTGTCAATCATAAAGAGCTGTTTAAAAGTGTCCAAAAATTAATAATGAGGACAAAATTTTCAATGTAGTCCAGATAATGTTAAATGGGAAAGACATTTCTGAACAAGAAAACAAATATGTGATTCAGAGCTTCATGTATCCAGTACAGAATTTTACACTGAAGCTGTCTTCTCTACATTTCTATGCAAATACACTGAGTTGACCAAAAAAAAAAATCACAATGCAAACATCATTAATTCATTTAAGGTCCCTTTCAACTCAAACTATCTATGATTCTTTCAATCTGAAAGGATCTGGGAATCTCAGTCTTTACATACAGGTGCAAAATAGTTACCTTTCTGAGCTGGTCACTTACTTTGGTTTTGATGATAAGTGGAAGTGGAAGTAAAAGCAGTGGGGTGAGGACAATGAGCAGGAACCTTCGGTAAACCAGGAGGTAGCTAAGAATCTTCATGGTTGATGGCTGGCAAATGAASTTTCCTGAAGAAACTGCCAAAAAACACATCTGACTTTAAATAGCTGACCCTGATTAATATTTTTCCAAGCTATCACCTTTAGCCATTGCTAAAGCAGGCCAGTAAAGCAAGTTAAAATTAAATCTGGCTCTTTATTGTTTTAGTGAGTTTATTAACAGTAGGTTGATAAGATAAGTGTTCGTCTTAAACCAAGGCTAGATGTCAGCCCTCTCAGGACTTTCTCTCCCTGCCCTTCCTCATAACAAGTTTATGTAATTGCAACAGGTTTTAGATAGCTAGAAAACTAAAAACTTCAGGTGCTCTCCCAGTCACTGGTGACTTCCATAGGAAGTAAAAACTTAAAACATACATAGAATATATGTTCAAAACCAGTTGTGGCATTATGTAAAATCATATGCATGAGAATTTTATTGAAAAGAATTAAAAATTCTTCATCGTCATCTCCATCTGTGGAGACATTCAAAACTTGATAGGACAAGATCCTAAACAACCTGACCTGAACTTTGTTCTGCTTTGAGCAAAAAGTTGGACTAGATGACTTGCAGAAGTCCCTTCCAGCCTCAGTCTTTCTGTTGCTTTTATCTGTCTAGAATTTAAAGTGTATGAGAAAAACAGGGACTTTTTTCTGTCTTGACTCATTACAGGGAGTATATGATAGCTCATTTTCTCTTCTCATGCAGAAACAGGATAATGTTCTTTATATAYATCCTGTAAAGTTTTAAGGCAGTCTAAGAGTAGGACAGTTTTTGAGACAAAAGTCAAAAATAAGTAAATCCTTTTGYCTGAATTTTCCTGTTTTTCAATAAAAAGAAAACTTGGTACAGTCTTTGTAATACAACAAAATAGCATCAAATAAAGAACAGGAAGAGATAGGAAAGAAGCTCGTACACTATCTGTGGGTGAAGATTAAAAGGGGGAAGAACACATTGTTTTGTGCTCAGGATCTTACATGAGGCAGAAAATCGGAAGAGGAGATAGATGAAGGAGTCTTTGAGCTGCCATCAGAACCATCCAAAAGACAGGTAATAAAGGTAGATTTTTACTATCCATATAACCTTTTGATTATAAGAATCCCATGTGTCAGGGTRCAGGCAAATCCAGTGATCAGTTTGTCAGTGTTGAGTACACACTTTTGGTTTCAGGAAGGTAGAACTTCAATTATGGGAAAGCAATATTTCATATCTTACTGCCAGGAAGGAATTGACTGAAAACCCAAAKGTGGGAAGTAAACTGGGGAAAGTAATGACGAAATAACAGCCTTGCTGCTGGAGAATTGGGGAAACACCTTTGACACAACCTAGGGAGCTGAGACTGAGACTTCCTGGGAAGATAATGTAAGGGATTAAAGATGGTCAAGTCAACTGGTAACTTTTGAAAGGGGCTGTTCTAAATATATAATGAAGAACTTGTTTAAAGAGTTAGGAGACAGCATTTGGAAATCCTCAAATATCCAAAAATCGAAAAAGAATTGTATGAGATCTGGAAAAATCTGTGCTATAAAGGAATATCAAAAATTTAAACTGATAAATTCAGTAGGATTGTGATATGAAATATATTTCAGTTGRAGAAGTCAAAGAAAATGTCTATTAAAATATCAGAACTAAGAGGAAATGAGAGGAGAGCAATTTAGTAAACAAAAGGGAACACAAATTGCAGACAATGCTGGAGTATTTCTTTGCTTGAGTCTTCACAAAGGTAAATGACAGTCAATTAAATTAATTTTAACATGAAAAAGAGGATGCACTATGGGGACAGTGCTGGTGGGAGTAGTGAATATTTAGATTTAATATGCATATTCAAGTCAACAGTTCCAGATGAAATTCACCCATAATTCTTGGGTGATAATTCATGCAGTAATCAGAGAACTATTTTAGAATATATTTGAATATATTTTGTTATGCCAAATATTTGAAAAATTGTGGAGTATTGCAAGTTTCTAAAAAACTGCTCAGACACAAATGGAAATGAAACAAGTTACATGAATTCAATTAAGATGTTTTTTATGGGGCAACTAATTTAGTGACCGAAGATGTAAATTAGATGCATTTTATTTTACTTCAATAAACTTTTTTAGATAAACTAAGAGCCATTCAGAGGTAAGCGTAGCAGAAATTTTCTAGGGGAAATTATGTCTGTGTGCAAAAATTATTTTTGAAAAGTTGTTCTTGAAGACTAGTTGCAATTGTTTTACACTCAGAAGATATTCCAAATGGGATCCTTAAAAGGTATATTCTGCTTAGTTTTCTAGCACGTATTTTTATTAATGGTTTTGAATCATAAACTAGTAATCAGCAGGACAAAGAGAATACTCTCTAGCTGATACTAGACCATAAAAGCTGTTTTTTCAGCATTCTTAGACCATCACAGCGCTAGTGAATTGCTGTGTGGAGATAGGAGTCCAGAACAAAAGAGGAAAGGGAAAGAGACTTACAGTAATAATTCAGATAAAATATTGTTGATGAGGAATAGAAATTGTCCTGCAAAATTAGCACTGAAATTCTCAAGCCTGTCTGCAGGTCCCCGGTCTGAGATCTGCAGTCAGCCATCAGAGATAGTCAGAGCAGGACAAGGAGTTGCACTGAGGATGTTTCCTTCCAAACTTATGCTGAGRTATTTCTGGAGCAGTCAAGCTTTTGCAGATAACCTGAGAATGGATCAACAGATAGATGTTCAGGGAGATAATGAATTTGCAGTGGAGTAAGTTTAGTGGAGGAAGGCTGAAGGCTTTCTGCAAAAATGGAATTTGGGAGAAAACTTGCCTTACAGTCAGGAAGCAGTAACAAGAGAGGATATGCAATCCTGCTTACAAGATCTTTAAACATACAGCTCTGCATGTGAAGACAAAAGGGGTTTTAATGTGATTTGAGGTATTACTGAATGACTAGGAAAAAGAATTAAAAATTCAGTTTGAAAAATAAATAAGGATATGTTTGCAACACTGGAAAAAAATTAAAAAAGAGGCAAAGTTTCTAGGGAGAAAGAATATTTCTTGTTRTGCTACCCACTGTTAGCTGATCTGGGTCAGTATTGATCCCTTAATGCCTAGCCTTCTCGGAATGCTTAATTTATTTTTGTTATGTGTTGAGTTAAATGTGCACATCTCCTGTGTATTTTATCAGTACCTGAACTGAGTTTTCTGGTTCATTTTTTTCAGAACTCAGGAAAGCCTGTGGGAATGATCCTTTTATGCTGAAATTTTGTCTAGATAGCTATATTTGCTGCTTGGCTGAGGACTTCTATTTCTCTTTCATACTTGAAGAAGGCCTTGTGTACTCAGAAACTTATAATTGTGTGGGACAACAAAGCAAAAGAAGTGTTTGAGAAAGAGAAAAGAAAAATTCAGGTTCTTCCAAAAGCTAAGTTTTCAACAAAACAAAGGAAGATCAAAGACTTATATGAGAGATCCAGTTATGGGGAATGGAAAGGCAAGAGGAGTATCATCACATCCCAATATATTCAATCAATGAGACAGTAGTCATGTCCCCACTGGTTAGCAGAAAAACAACAAATAAACTCAAACTTTTTTAGGCATTATGAGATTCTGTAGAATGCAGATTCCAAGACTCACAGTCAGCTTGTGAGTCCCCTCTCTTGAGCTATCCAAAAGAACTGTTTTCACTGAGGCCCTAAGCAACAGATGTTGCACAGATCAAGCAGCATATAGCTCATGCAGTCTCCACGGGCCAGTCCAGACAGGACCAGATGAGAGAAATGTTCTCTATGCTGCTGCCAGGAAGCGTGACTCCACTGGAGTCTGTGGCAGAAGGCACCTGCAGATACCCAAGGTCAGTRTCAAGGGTGTTGGAGCCAGGGATATAGGGCAATTTGCTCAAAGACCTGGGTACAGCTCATGGGTAATGTGGAAGAATGGGGATGTCTATTGTGTGTCACAAGGAGATTAAACCCTGGGAGAAAATAACATGTGATTTGATTTGCATATAATAGGAAGTACTATGTCAAAAATCACCTGAACCAATAGAGAATGAGCCTTGCAAGAAGACAGGCAAGTACAGCGATGACCCAACGTGAGCCAGTAATATAACACAATATGCCATCTCTCCTGTCCTGAGCAACCACCATAACACATGAAGCCCAAGTCATGCATTAAGCAACTCAATGGACATTGTATGAATGTTTTATAGGGATGATCCACAGACTAAGGGAATCATATCTGTATATATATGTACATCACATGACMGAGAAGAGAGTGATGCTTAGTAAGGTTGTATTGGATAGCGTAAGACTTGAGCATGATATATTATATGRACTAAAGGGTGGAGATTGAGCTGGGATGGATGGATTTTGTTCATAGCAGCCTCTATGCTGCTGTTTTGGACCATGTGATGTTTTGAAAATGTGACTAAAACACACCTATGTTTTGGTTATTGCTGAGAAGTCCTTTCACAGCATCAAGATACTCCCACTTGGCCCTCCCACTGAGTAGGCTGGGGGTGTGCAAGAATTTAGGAGGAGACACAGCAGAGGCAACTGACACAAACTCATTAAATAGGATATTTTCTGCCTTACRAAATCATGTTTAGCAATCAAAACTGAGGGGCAGAGGTCTTTTGGGATGAGACACATTGCTTGGACACTGGCTGGGCATTGACCTATTTGTGGGAGGTGGTCAGTGTTTGCCTTTGTATTAATTATTCCATTTTTTTATTCCTGTTTGTTTTGCTTTTTAAACTTTCTTAACCCACAGGTTTTCTCACCTCTGCTCTTCTTATTGTCTCCCCCGTCCCACTGGAGTCAGAGCAGCTGAATAGCTGGATGGTGCTTAGCTAGTGAACCCAGKCAACCCACCACACCTTGTCAATAACCTTGTAAATTACAGTACCACTCTATCTCAACATACAGCTAGAAACCTGATCATCACACACACAGTGGTAGTATTATCAAACCAAGAAGAACACTTCAGTTAAGCAATACTTCTTGGGAATTTCAAAGCATGCAGAATTTAGTGCAACGTGCAGCATGGCAGGATCCATAGAAATGTGAAGGGAGGAAAAAAATCAAGATTTCCTTGTCAAAGGTTGATCATGCAGGATTAGCGGGATACATTTGTAGAATGAGATACGTACTATTTTAGAACACCACTCTAATCTAGAAGGAAAGTTTTTTATACCAATATATGATTAATTATAGTAACAGAAAGACTACATATCACTACAAGAATTGTAGGATCAGTAAGGTCCTACCCAAATGGAAGAAATTGGCAGAAAAACAGTAATGGCAAAGGAGTGTTATAAAAGCAGCTGCTCAAAGACATTTGAAAGATTTGTTTCTACAAAATTTTATTAATGATTATTAAAACTATACTTATTCATAACAAAAATGAGAAGCATTACTAAAAATGTTAAGTTTTTTATATAAGAAGAACTTGAATTCTGAAGTTACTATGTTCTAAACCATGTAGGGGACAGGGAGGAGAGCTCCAGAAACAGCCTGGGTAACCACTGTGGTGGGATTTACTTCTGACTTTACACATCCATATCTAAACTGGTCACCAGAAYCTGTGTTTCACAATCTACAGAGAGATGTAAGTACTCCCACCCCGCTCAGCTGAGGTGCTTTTATCACGCTGAGGTGAATTGCACAGAGTGTTTCTTTTCACTGACTACAAAAAGCCTTACGCAAGACATCTAGCTTTTAGATGTCTGTGGCAGGACAGACGTGTTTTATCCTCTGCTCTTTGGGARAACATCTTAAGAAGCTATCTGAAGTCAAAAACAGCTGCAAAAGACCTGGAGCACAGAGCAAAGAAACAATTCTTCTTTCCTTGGGTCTTAGAGTTTAAGCAAATGGATATAGCATGTACCCATCATTAAACAAGATTATATCAGAATTTTAAACTTCATTGTTATTGTTGAGTAATTAGCTTTCACTCCCTCCTTATCATTGCAAAAAAATGGAGACCATCTCTAATTTTATTTGTGTGTCAACTYGCCAGTGGCTGGGATCAAGGGGTTTCATTATTGCCAGAGAAAAATTAAATATCTTTAGTACAAACCAAGCACTGATCTCCACCTTTTGAAAGATGCCACTGAGAATAAATTTTTGCTAAATGGAAAGCATGGAAATTAAGTCACAAGCACTAACTCCCCAAGATCTTGCATATTCTACAAGGCTTTTAACCAGCTCAGGAATTTTGCATGGCTGTTTCCCATTGTTGCTGCTCATTATTTTTCTTCAAAAACATAAAGGCTTTTGGGACTGAAAATTCTATTAACATCCCCATAAAACACATAGAGGGAATTAAACTCTCCTTCTCCCTCCCTTTTTCTTGTTACAGACATGAAAGCAGTCAGAACTGCTCTGAGTGCAATTCCACAGTGGTGGAATGGGATGTGTAGTCACATGTCTCCCACTGAATCAGTGGTGAGAGAAACAATGATATGAAAATGCTGGACCTTGATCAAGATTTGMTTCTCTAAAACTCACAAGGGAATAAAAGTAACAGATGTTGGGAAAATGCAATGGAATTTCTAAGATTTAGCACAACTGAAGTGTTCCAATTTCTAAGTACATATCCAAGATGATAACAGACAACTGCTCCAACAACTCTAAATGCTCTAAAGGCTAAGTTGGCAAATCTTTATGGAAATGTAATTTGATGTATTTTAAACTGYGTTTTTTCATTTTTCCATCGGTCGTCTTCTTTTAAAGTATCTCCTAAGGAACAGTCTCTTCTAAGCTTAGCAGAATACTATCAGGAACAATGAGATTTGTATGGAAAAGGAGGTAGACAATCAAAACAGAAGTACCTTTCTTGAATTTTAATAGCATGAAATTCTGAACAATATGTGAGATTTAACTCCAGATTGAAGATGGAATCTTCTGAAATAATTTGGGTGCTGTATTCRTGTGCTCTTGGCCTGACATGCTAAACAGTAGTAGTTAAAAAATCCTAAACCCCATTTTTTTTCATAATTTTCCTTGCATGTCTGTTTCTGTACTACAGAACTGCTGAGAAAGTTCTCTTTGAAAGAGATCATTRACAACTTTTGGAGTAGCAGTTCACAGAAACCAGATTAAATCTATTTTCATGAAGGGATGAGGGAACACATACCTACATTTAGACTGTATTTCTGAATGGAAAGAATCTGACATGTCGAACACACTTCCACACTCCTTACTGCATAAAAGCAAACAAACTGAAAAGAAACAAACTCAAATTACTTGACATTGAAAATTTTAAAGACTAAAAAGTTCACTATTCTTGTGAACAGTTTCCTTCTCATTTTGAATAGAAACGAACTGTGCCTAAAGGACATTAGTGTCATGATTTTTCAAGGTGACCTGTACTTAGAGCCATTTTCTTTGAATCAGTTGAAGTGCTTCAGAAATTGCTATATAATCTTCCAACTTTTTTAAGCAGGAATACTCTCTTCCAACGACGATAGCACAGAGATTCTCCAATATACTCATTTATCCTGGGTGCTCCCTTTTTATGATATTATTTCCCACTGGAATCACTGCCCAGTGACACAGGAGTATTTCCGGGATGTAAACTACATATAAACTTCCTGTTCATGTAGAAATGTAAAATACAAAAGATTAATGCGATTTTAAAACAATAAAGAGCCTTTATACAGGTCTCCTATACCTGAAGCACACCTTGAAAGCTTAGACAGTCCCAGTTACTTGAGACTCATTATACCAAGTCTGTCTCTACATCAATCTGCGTCTATCAAACCTCTCCTTGACAATGCTTCTCTTAACCTCTGAAATAGCTGTAAGCAGTTTAACTTCAGAACTGAAAGCAATTTAGCTTCATMAATGCCATATTGTAGCTAAAGTAAAAAAGTTCTGCTGAGAGTGTTTCCTGGATGTATCATGACATTAACCAGGTGAGTCCAATTCCACATACTCAGACCCCGTTCTGGACATCTGTCAGGCAAGCCTACAACTCAGCTTCCACAGCATGTTATTTACTTGACCAGGACCTCTCTGTAAGTACAGTCCTTTTGACAAAGAAGCTTCCTTCCATGCTTCCAGTTTTTCCAATGTTTTTCTCCACCCTCATTGCAGAGGCTTCACTGAATGCCTCAGCCTCCTGTACATGGTTGTCCAATGTGCTCCTTTTAAGGACAACAGTCATATGCCTTTTGGCAACTGATACTTGTCATATTCCGACAAACTTCCCTTGCCAATAATCAGTACAGGTTGAAAAAACCCTGAAGCCTTCAAAAACTTTTCATGTTCCTGCATATTCTGCTCATCGACTGAACAGGCAATAATACCATTTGTTTGAGGGACATGTCCTCTGGGCTGCTGTCATGTGCCTCTGGTGCGAAACCAGAACACCAACCTGGAGGCATTTATAGGCTTAATCTACCATTTAAGAATTTTTTGCCTCCTTAAAACACTGCTCTGTGTTTTTTCTTGTTGAATGACATGTAGCTGGTGCTGCGTGAATCCAAGCCTACTGTGTGCACCAAAAGCTTTCACCTGCAGTGGAGCTGCATGGACAAGTCTTACCAGAAGAGACACTCTCACAGCCTGGGCAAGTTCRTGTGCACATCGGAGTAGCTATAAAGGCAGATCTGTTTGTCATGCACCATGGTCTAACTCTCTACTGGAGTTTTTAGCAGAGTTTTCAGACCTCTTCCTACTGAAATGCGCATATTCCTCATATAAGAATAGAAATTGTGCTAGAGTTAACACAGACTTGTAAGGCTTCATTTCATGAAGTGCTAATAATATTTCTCAAATTTACAAAACACAGGCATGGTAATGAACTTCAAAATGTATGTCCGAAAATAGTCCATAATTGCTAGCAAACAATCTGAGCTGCAAAAAAAGCAGATGTACTCTGATAAAACACCATACTATACTTTCGATTTTTATCATTTTGGAGGAGGAATTTTGTTTTAAAATTAGTTGCACGATATAACTCCCAGATCAGGGTTTTCATTTTTGGAAGTCTATATATTCAAGGCCAGGTTGGATGGGCTTTGAACAAACTGGTCTACTGAAAGATGTCCCTGCCCACAGCAGGAGATGGATTAGATGATGTTTAAAGGTCCTTTCCAACCTGAACTATTCTATGTTTGCTTTTATACAGAATGCAAAAACAGCAGGAAAAAATTCTGCCTACAATGGCACTATAAAATGTGTCTTTGGAGGGGATTTCCCTTCGTGACAGCAAAATCTCTTTTATGTGGTCTTTTATCAAACAAAATGTGAGTCAGTAGTACCATAATGATGTCTGTTGAGAAGCAACATGAGAAGGAAAAATATTTAAACCATTTCACCAATCGTTTGCTAGCTTTTTCATTTTTAGTTACTCCAGGTGATGACAGATAACTGGAAGTGGTAGAATTATACATTTTGTAATCGATGTTTTCTGTGTGTTGATGACATGCTAATGCCATCAAACATGCTGGCTTTTGTCTAAGATGTTTGATCGGTTGTGTTATTGTTGAGGAAGGATGTTAATCAGTCAAAACCATTATGTTTGACTTAGAGCAAAGTTCAACTTTCACTTCCTTGGAAGCCATGGAGGATAAATCATTGCAAAGAAGAGTACTAAATTTATTCTGGTGAAACACGAAATTGAATAAAGGTAGTTCATCAAAATTATGTAGAAACTTTAAATTGGTGTAACTATATGAAATTTCTCAGTGGCATAATTATTCTAAACTGATCATTCCTACACTTAATCTTATTTTTTCTTCATTTTTTAAAATTACTAATGACTTTAACAGTTTGCTTCCTTTCAGTAAAAGACATTTTTATTTCCATTTTATTAATACACTTTATAAGCTCTCACATTTTTTTCCCCAGTGACATTTTGTTAACCAAGTTCCCATATAATTCTATTTTACCTTTTGTAGATTTTTAGAATTCTTTATTAGGTCTTCTCCCTCCTTGACCCAAAACTTCGCATTAATACTTTGTTCTCCCAAATGGGATCTGTTTTTCATAAATGTCCACATGTAAAAACACATGAATAAATGCATCTCATAATGTGTAAATATTTGACTTCGTAATACTTTTGAGTTTAGGGGCAAACCTTTTCTGTTCGTCTTCTTATGTGCTCTTTGTCTATATAAAGTTTACCAAACTGCTAGATGACCTCATCCACAGTTTTCACATTGAAGTAATGTATTTAAACTAACCTTCAGTCCTATTTTCCTTTTTCCTTTCTTAAATTTTCAGTCATGCTTTGTCTCTCTTGAAACTTTCAGTGATCAATTTACCATCAACAGTAAAATTGTTTCAGTCATTTATGTCTGCAAGGTCCTGAGAATATTTCCTAGCCAGATCAAAGCCAGACTTATCTTAATCAAGATATTACTTTCTAATCTTTCACTAATTTTGGACAATAAAGGCACAAATGTATTTCCTCAGAGATTCTTCGTAATCTTGACTTTCTCAGAAAAAATTTCTATGATGTCTACCATCAAAACAAACCATACAAGTACTCCCATTGCCCCATGCTGCTGCAAACAAACTCAGCTTGCAATAAAATTGACTTGTGAAGTCTTGGAGCTAGCTGAACATATTCCTCTTTTTCCTCATTCTGTCAACACCTAGTAAACACTCTCCAAGGCTGGGTTGGCAGTATCTTGTATGCTGGTGGGAGACCAAGCACTTTACTGGTAGTAAATGTGGGCTCATAACATGCCCTAGGCCAAATGAAATGGGCCAGGCTCAAGGAGTAAGCTGCTGCTTGAAGAAGAGCATATCTCATATCTCCAGCCCCATTTGGCACGGCCGAAGAAATTTCCTGTTCACCAAGTTAAATTTCAGGCTGAAACTGCAGCAATGAGAGTAGCCTGCAGCCACATAAGCTCCACTGAGGCGGAGTAGAAGCGGGTGGAGACAGTCTCTGCCCTCCTCTTCATGCCTATATCCATGCATACATATTTTGCTACCTACTGAAATTAATCATAGAATATTAGGGTAGCTATGTCATTAATAACATGTCTTAAGAACAGTCCAGAATGCAGATGCAGTGCTGGGACATTTGTATCTACATCTGCACTGTCCCACTATTTACACTGCCCGTGATGAAAGACCTACTGCTGTCACGTTAAAGAAAGGCAGCTCAACTTTGAAGAGTAAATTCTGCTTGATAAGAATGTATTTTCATAGATTACCTCTTTTACTATCACAGGAATTCTCTGAGGGAGTAATGGAGTGCCAGGAGAAAAATCACCTGAGAAGTTATCTTTGAAAATGTTAATGCTTATGAGATGAAAACTGACCAAGTGCAAATTCTCTCATATCCACAGAATTAATCCACACAAATTAGCATGTGTCTTCCTTAATTTAGATAAGGAAGTTTCATGGAGTTGGGGAGCAATCCCTTTAATGTGTCATGATTTAGGCAACATGAGGATTATATGCCATGCCACGAATGTTTTTTTCTTGCAAAAAATTGATTTCTTGTGGGATGCAAGAGCAGTTCCTAACAAGAGAGCATATTTGTATCAGTCATTTAATCAACAGTGAAGCAACACATGTATTTCAAGGAAAATATATTCCAGTGATTAAAGATTAAAATTCAGTGAAATCATACTATAAATCCCACTTTGATTCCTCTAATGTGTTTATTAAAGTAAGACAGACGAGAAAAATATTAATCAGTAATTGTTTGATCACTAATATTTTCTTTTAAAATAGACCAAACTCGGAGGTCAGGTCCAGAGTTGCACTGAACCAGATTTTAAGGCTCTTCTAATTTCCTTCATTTGAATTTGAATTAGTATTAAACTCTAGTAGAATGAATGTCCAGGGAGCACTAATCAGGAGGTTTGACTAGCACTCATTCCCTTCTCCCTTATTCTGAAATAATTATTTATTTCAGGTTCAAAGCAAGGTGTAAATTAATAATGTATGGTCATGCCATTTCTGTGGAAAGATTCAGAATCCTTCATAATTGAACTTAAGAGCATGTATTAAAAAATGCACAAAGATGTTATTGCTTTGTTATTAGGTGTAATTCTGAGTCTCCCACAGATCCCTGGAGCTCCCTGGTTCCGTGCCAGCCAGCTCAGTCACATGAGGTTGAGCACCCAGCCTCCRGGGCTAATGGGCTGATGCAAGTTTACATCAGTGGCAGGCAAGGCCTCTTCAATAAGTGATTTCAACAAAAATTCAGGAGGTGGGTTTACAGCACGTCAGCTATTACCCTTGTGTGGCAGATATGAAGCAGGAATAAATGACCATAGATCCTATCATATCAGTGACAGCAATGCATAGAAACTTGCTCAGGTGGCCAGGCTACATTACCAGCAGCTGCTGCCAATGCCAATACCAGCTGAACAATTTAATTTTGGAAACACCTCATGCCTTCTAAATATGTATTCCCCCTCTCTAAAATTTCTTACATGCAAGATTTTTTTGCTTTTAATCTAGTTTCAATCTGATTAAAAACAAAGGTAAGTTTGTATATTAACAGCTCCTGTTACCTGGAAACACACAGCCTTTGCCAGCTCTACTGACCCACTTGCCTGAAGGATCTTCTTACATCTGGGAGGTCAAATCACCAGATCCAACAGGTGTAAATCAGGAAGAAAGTGGCAAAGGCATACTTCATGGGTCAAAAAACTGAAATTTTTTTATGTCTTACAAATTAACAATATTTCTTTTCATTTTTATGAAAGGCTTCATTAGATGTATATTTCCAATTCCCAAGAAAATATGAAGGACAAGGAGGAGAGAGATACACCACCACAAATATGTAAAGTATGACAATGTGGAATTTCTTACTGAAATTATTTATGGAGAGACATCAATCACTGTGCCCTCTAACCTGGCTTCAGGTCACTATCTTTATTCTTAATCTTTGCAAAGATTAACAATCAGCCAATTTACGTATATATAGCTCTGTAAAAGATTTACAAGTTCAAATTGTAGGAATGAGCTCCAGATATTGCTGCAAAYTTCCTGTCTTTATGGTTCTTCCAAATTAAATCCCAGTATATGTTCTCTTCCCCATCACCCATCCCCCCCAAAATAAAATTAAACTCATCCGACTGTAGTGGAAAAATAACTAAAAAGAACACAAAAACTTTGTATTTTGTTCTGATTTTTTCAGAACAGGGTCCTTTTTTTCTAAAACATATCCTGAGTGATAATAACTTTACTTATGAAGAAGGCAGAAGAATACAGTTCAGGGGAAATGGTATTTTTGTGTACTGCTGGGGTAGCACAGCACAGCAGCACTGGGCTCTCAAGGGCTGGATTCTTAACTTAAGAGCAAACTGAACAGCAGTAGCTCAAATCAGCTTCTCAGCCAACTCTTGGATACACTTTAAACAAATTGTCAGCATTTCAACAAAATTATCCTTTTCTTTACTTTCCTGTTGTGTGACACAGTAACTTTCATGGCAAAAAAATAACCATAGCGTTCCTGGTCAGCTTCTCTTATATGAAAATTGTTGTTTCATATCTGATTCAGCAGTTTAAGATCTCACTAAAACACAATTATTTATCAATACAAAGAAAATACTTCTTCAAAATAAACTACATTCCCAGCTCTGGTACTCAAGGCCAGATTGGCTCTATTTTAACCCCTGATCAGGGCAATAAAACTCCCTTTTTCTGTCTCCAATAATGAGATTGGCACAACTCGATGCTGGCTCGTTGCAAACATCAGCTTCTCCTGTGGGACACCACTTGGCTTGTTGCTTTTCCATGAGAAGAGGCAGCTGCTGGTTAACAGCAATCACTGGCAAGCAGGCACATTCCTCCTGCCTGGCCAGACCTGCCAGCAGGAAGCAGAGGCCAACTCTGCAGCCCTGGTCCAGAGCAGGGTGATAGCTTGCCCTTCAAAACCAGACCAGTCTCTTCTGGCTGCTGAGGTCAAGACAGTTTGGAATAGAGATTTCTGCCGTGTGTGTTAAAAGCATCCATCAAATGGGCTCCCATTTCTCTTAGGGTCCTTGGGCACTAGCTGTGTACAGATAGTAAGTACTGCTAACCCACTGCAGCCAAGTATGCTGAGTGGTCATGATGTCTCTGAAAGGATATATTTGTTGTGTGGCTATGCAGATACACGCCACTTTCCCCAGGTATTCTGAACAATGGCAATGGGAGGTTAATGAGAGTTTCTGTCAGATTCTGAAAACTCTCCTGGCTACTCAAGCAGTCTGCAAATTCCTCTGTCACAAGGTTCAATGCCTCAACATTCCTTTGCAGAGTGTCAGCACGATCTAGCAACAGGAAACCTGCTGTTGCTGGTTGCAGAGCAACCAAGGAGAGGAATAACCTGTATTATAACAATTTGGTCTTCAACCAGGCTCAAGCTGGAAGGGGCAGGGAATAGCTGGGTGATGAGACTGAATGCTTTTCCACAGCATTCAAGTATCCTCTGTAAACCACTTTCTTATAGGTCTCCTCAAAGGCAACAGAGTAGCTTTAAAGCCTTGAAAAACAAACAAACAAATAAATAAACAAACCCCTAAACCAAACAGGCTTTATTATAATATAAAGTGAGTCAGCTAACATTTTAAATAGAAAAAAAATCAGCTACTTAATACGCTAATAAAATTAAATATATAAATATTACTCTTTTATACATACCTTTCTGTCTCCAAAACAGTCCTTTATTGTGATCTTGGTTTAGCTAGTTTTGCGGCTTCCTGACCGTAGCAAATTCTGCACAGCCCTCGCTGTTTTCCCTCTGCCCCTGTCAGGGCTGGTCAGCTGCTCTGTGCTCCTTGCAGCAGTTCCCAGCTCTGAGCTATGGGTTCCCAGCTCTGTGCCCTGATCCTTTGCTACCCCTCTCTGACAGCTCTCGAACCTGCCCAGTCCTTCAGCACACTCCCTCAAGAGCAAGTTCCCCCATCTTGCCTTCTTTCCTGATGGCTGTAGCCAATTAAGTTTCTATTTAAGTGATCAGCATGAATATATATGCAGAAACAAATCAGGTGTTAAATCTGCCTGRCTCAAAATTTCTCAATTGTGTGGACTAACCAGCTTTTTGGTGGCCAGAACTTGGGGTAAGATTAATTAGGCCCTGCTGCTCAGCCTTGGAGGCAAAGGGAACTGTGCTGTCCACAGCCTTGCTAAAAGCCATTAATTCTGTTAATATCTTTCTCACCGGTCTTCACTCTTGACAGGTCACACAGCAAATTCAGCAAACTCAGCTCTGGAAGATACTTGCACAGAGAGACCTGGTAGTGTCACCAGGGCTGTGCTGTTACTGCCACATTTTGGTCACCTCATCAGTCTGCTTTGCAGCCTGGCTGCCTTCTCCAAGACTGAGGTGATACACATCAGCCCTATTCCCTGCAAACAGACTGAAAAAGGGCTGATATTATCCCCTGAATCTGAATGACATCACCAAACTTTGAGAGAGGCGCATGCAGACCTGCAGAGGAGGTCAGGGATATTGTGGAAATGGCCATTGCAATTAAGGGCCATCCCATTAAAAAAAAAAAGAAAAAGCAATTAAAACTCACGATCAGAATAGACTAAGCTGCAAAACAACATTCTTAAGTCCATGCCCTCTGTTATCAATACTGCAAGCAATGGGGCTATAAACATAATAATTAGTGAGGAAACTCCTTACCTGATGCAATTTAACATTGACTAATCTCTGTAGCTGAACATACTTGGTTTACGGCTAGTGACTGATGTGTTGCAAATAGTGGCTACGTCAAATTCAGGCAGTGGGGTGAATTATAGCTGAGTATAACCCAAAACACACATTGTGCTCTTCTTARCTGAGTTTCAAAAGTCTGCATACAGGATGCCCTAATTTCCTACTAATTCACTTAATTCTAACTAATTTTGCATTTACATTATTTGTTTGCAARGTTTCTTTTTGCAGTGGTTCTCCATTGATTGACAAAAGTTTCTTACAGAAAATAGCAGAAAACAGGCTATTAATACATTGCAGTAGAACTATATTTTATAGAAAGCACATGCTGTACTTGTAATATGTGTGTGTAAAATTCAGTTACAACAAAGCAACATGAGCAACTATTTTTAATACTCAAAGTTTCATATAATCTCTGCTGTTGCAAAGGTCAGTAGCATTTGAAAGGTAGTAAACTTTCAAACCTTTGTAAGTATAGAACACTTACCACTCAGGGAGAATTTGCTAAGATTATTTAAGGGCTGCACAGTGCATTGCTATTACATAACAAGAAATATTTCTCTGTCAAAACTTCTCAGTGATATTCACTAATATATATTTCTGTGTGTCTTATCACACCCCAAAGGAAAGAAAGAAGAAGAAATATTTGAGGGGGATTGGTGGGGATGGGAAGTATGTTTGTTTATATCTCTTTTGCTAAAGATTCTGAATTATTATTACTATATTGTTAAAGCTTATATGTATATCCAAGGAGTTTACATTAATCAACTGTTAGCGACTGTATACCACAAACTCACTAGAATATCCACCAAAACCACACAAAAAGGACGACATAAATACAATCAAAGCGAATCCATTTACAATGTGAATGACTATTCATGGTTTTCATCCAGCTGTAGTTATTACACATATTGAACTTTCCTGCCTCTGGACAGTGGAGCTGAGCCTTTTTTCAGAAGCAACTTTTTCCACAGGAAGAATGAAGTTTTCCAGTGTTTCATTGTTTCATCTCACTTTTGGTATGTTATCATTTCTGTCTCTCTGCTCTCTTTCCTTTCTCTGCTCCTCAGTGGACTTGCTGGCAGGCTAAACCACAGAAAAATTTTAATTAAAAATGATTCCTTTCCGTGCTTAACAGGACAGAATCCTCACAGCTCAATTCATTTCACCATAGTGAGAATTTTGTCGCAGTCAGGCAGAGAGTATTACTTCAGGAGAAAGGGAAAAGTTTTCAAAACTGGCATTTCAAAGGAGTGTGCTTCACTGACGTGTGGAAAATCTCCAGGCTTCGCAAAAATTGAATGCTCTGTGTCATTTGTCTCTAATCTAGGTACAAAAAGACCCCAATAACTTTCAATCATTCTTCAGATAATGAAATATAACAATTAGTATTGTGGTCCTGAGATTCTAATATTTACCAGGCTTGAGGGATTACTTGTTTAAAGGGTAAAGGAGAAGGACAAACTTCTCCTGCAGGAAGAGTAAGGGATTAAGTGCGTCTCACTTTTTCCACTTGGAACTTTCAAAAGTATCTTTTGAATACGGGACTGTTTACAGAGCTTCTAATTTTTTTCAGTGCATATAAAATTAAGAAGTTAGAATGTTTCATCTCAGCAAATTGTATAAGGAAACAATATATGTTGGATGTCTAAGGATCTGATTTTCTTGCTGCCAAGGAAAACCACAGTGAAAGAATTGAAGGAAATAAAATGTTCTGAACATGTGGAATTATGAAAATTGTTCCTAACACCAAAACCAATGAGATAGTAGAGCAGATATTCAGGGAAGTTCATGGGAGTGTTAGGTGGAAGCAAGGTGTGAGGATAGACTAAATGGTGATAAGACCCCTTATAAGTGATGGTGACACCAGGAGCTTTTGCTGTGGCTCTGTGTGTGTCTGGGTGCAGCAATGGCAAGCGGGGGTGGTGTGTCTGCATCTAAGTGACAACAACGTCTGTGGGTGGAAAATCTGGTGAATATGAGGAAGAACTTCTTCACTGTGAGGGTGGCCATGCACTGGAACAGGTTGCCCAGAGAGATTGTGGAGTCCCCTTCACTGGAGATAATCACGAACAGACTGTATATAATCCTGTGCAATGTGCTCTGGGACAGCCCTCCTTGAGCGGGGAGGTTCGACCCACTGTGGCCCCTTCCAACCTTACCCATTCTGTGATTCTGTGACATACATAGATGGAGAGAGAGAGAGAGAGAGAGAGTGAGAGTGAGAGATAACATTTCCTGTTGTTTGCTGAGCCAGTGGCTTCCATAGCAGCCTTTGTTTTCCCAAAAATTTCTGTAAAGTAGCCTGCATATTTAACAGAAAGAATATGATCGAGGGAGTAGTTTTCAAGAACACCTTGTTCTCAGTCCAAAATCCAGGATTTTATGCAGCTAGTTTATGGCTAAATAGTCCTTAATAGGACTACAACAGTATTGTAGAGTTTCTGCTCTAAAACTGGATTTCTTTTTAGCTCTCAAAATTAACTGTGTTAAAAAAACTGCCACATCAACTGAAAGGATGAACAACAGGACAATATGAATTTGGTGCTTTATGTTCTTACCATCCTGATGCAATCATTAGGCAAAACATGATGCAATGATAAAATAAGGGCATAAAGTGTCAGTATTTGGTAATGATTGGAATATCAGGACACTTGTCCTCCCCAGATGCTTTCTCTGAATACTGGACACTAACATCCACAAGCAAAAGCAGACAAAACTCTAATTTTGTGAAGATCTATCACGGTTTGCTCTGCTTCTCAAGAACCAATTAAAAAAACCTGGGAGAGAGGACAACAAAAAGACTGCAACAACCATGTTTCATCACTTTGAAATACTTTCATATTCTTTCACATGGAATCACAAACAAGGATGTAACTTGCTACAGATTCCTTTGACTTCTGGGAACAGACAGAAAAATTCCAATGCCTTTGCACTAGGCCATAATTTCCAAATGTTGCTGCCCCTTAAATACAGCTTTCATTGCCAGGCACCCGCTGGATTGTGTGGGCAGAGGAGGGAAGGGGGCACCACACTGTGCTGGCACATCCCCAGCCATTACAAAACCAAGGGATGCCTGACAACTGAAAGAAATCAATGCCAATTTGCTCATAACTGTTTGGCAGAATAGCCATTACTTCACTGATTAAATCATCAGCTAACTAACAGGTAAAATTCAAAGGTTAAAGGAAACTTCATAGCTTTGCTATGTAAATTTTTGTCTGTTTTCAGGCTGCTGTGTGTTCTAGTGAAGACCTGCTTTGTCTCTCAGAGCCTGTTGCCATGGAAGTGACTGAAATATCGCTAGTTAAGCAATAGGCTCTATTTTCTAAACAAATAAGCGGCTTCCCTCTGCAAAGGGCGGCAAGTGGGCTTTGTGATGCTCTCAGGTGTGCATCGCACTTGCCAAATGCTTGTAAGCACAGAGCTCAGCTCTGTGCAATTGGGTCACCTAACAGGAAGGACCAGCTAGAAGGTGTTGCCTCATGTGGGCAGAAGGGATCTCAAGTTTCACACTTCACAGTATTTCCAAATCAGATCAGGTCAACCCTCACTTCTGCTGCTTCCTGGCAAAGAAGGTTCATTGCAAACACTGAGAAATGGAGAAACAATGTAAGTTTCAACTCAGGCAAAGCTTAAAGCCAGACGTCCAGGTGGACAGCATAGCCCCATGAACAAGGAGGATGAAGCAAAAGAAGGCTCAATATTCAACTGCCAAACCACTTTTGCCTGTTAGGGAGCATGATAATACCCTGTCTGTTTGGAGAGGACATGGCAGGAGCACCACACAGCAGAGGAGGAAGATGTAAATCTGTATAATCTTTGCATTAATCCCATTTGGGGGCAAACTGCTAATCTTAGTGTCTTGCTCAAATCATAAGGCTTACATGACCAGTGTGAGCTCAGATATAAACTGTACCTTATACATACTTATACACGACAACATGCTGTAGCACACCACAAAATAGAGGCTGTATTCTGATGAAAGGTTGCAGTTTTTACATACACRTGAACCAATTTCCATTAACACATCTTGATTTGGACACCCGTTCTGTATCAGAGGCTTATATTAGCATCTGGTATGAAATGACTACCACCACAGCACCACCAGTAGAGTGAAGCGACAAGGGTCCTTAAAAGAAGTATCTAATAGGAAATTGTTTAACATTGGCCTTAGTATTTAAGGGGAAAAGATCATCCTCCTCCCAAATACACTAATACAATAATATGTAATAACAATAATGAAATTATTTCACTTAGAACACTATTGGCAGACACTGTTGCAAGTGCCCTTTAGAGTGCAAAGGGCTGGAGCACAGATTCTATTGCAGTCAAACTGTGCTGACACTTTGAGACAGGAGGCCCTATATATTACACTATCAGAGAAGCACACAAGCTATAATTCTGATCACTATATAGTTTCCCGATACAACATAAACACCCTTTTGAACAAGAGTCCCATTGCAGAGCAGCTGAATCCAGCCCTGGATTTGCAACAGACACATACACTTGCTGATTAGACAAGGGGCAGATTTACTTAATGAGTAACATGCAATCTTACAGAATCTTTGAAGTGAAACCATTGGCTACTGCAGATGAAAACAATGACCCTACTGAAGGAGGCCCTCACCTTTCTGACATAGTGAAGTGGTAAAGGTAACTAGATCAAGTGTTAACTAAGAGTTTCATAACAAAGAGAAGATAGTAATTCATTAGGCAAAAATCTGTCCTGATCGTTAGACACCAGTTTTATAGAGAAGAGAGTTTCAGATATTACAATACAGAAAATTCATCATTAATCTTTAGCTCGTCTGCCCATTGCCAGAAGCACGTTCAGCCCAACAATCTATGACCACTAAATCCTTTCTGCCCCCTTGAACTGCTATAAAAGCAATTATAGCAGAAATGGGTTCAAATTATATCAGAATGTGAGAAAACTATAAATTCCCTGATATATCCAGTAAAGAATTTTTGTGCTATTTAAGGGGAAAGAAACCCCAAAACAGACCAAAACACCACCACACTGATTTTTCTCAATTTAGGTATCTATTAATCACTGTTAGACCACAGAAATTTGGAGCAGTAAGCCATTAAGGTATAAATTCTGATGTCAAAGCCAATGAGTACACTGCCAAAAATTCCTGTGAAAATCTAAATCAATGAAAACTGATAGAACCGCTCCACTCTTGCAGTATAAGTACCTATCCATGAAAGCTCTACAAGCAAAAGCAGACTATTTTTATATTGTAATATTAATTAGTTATAAAAAGATAGATGAAATCTCAGATTTTTCTACTCAGAGGTCAAGTTTCTGTTTCAAACACTCTGGGGTCCAAATCTGATGCTTCTTGCAGGTGATAAGATAAGCATGGTATAGCTGCAGGGTACCGTCCTTACACTCCCTTTCAGGTACCTCAGAATTTCTGTAGGGCAGCCAAAGCAGTGGCTCCTGCCTTAGTTTGTAGACAACCCCAAAGAGTGGCTCTGGGAGAGAAAACTGAAAACTTAAGCAATGTTCCAAGACAGGCCAGCATCACAGAGGTGTACACACCTCCATTGGAAATGGCAGGGTCCTTTGTTGGCAGCCTTGCTTTTCCAGGCAAGGACTCTGGCAACCACTCAGAAGTGCAAGCATTCTCACTATTGAGGAAAAGATGATGATCTATATTGCCCTTCTTCTTCCACATTTGTTTTTCCTCTTTTTCACTAAAGAGAAGGGTTGAGATTCGTTGGGTGCCTAGGACATCCCTGTTCAATTGCTGTCTGAAAATTCAGAATGAGAGAAGGTGTCCATAGCTGGAACTTGATGCTCTCTAGCTTTCTTCTGCTGTAGACAGCCTTTAGGGATTTTCATAGCAGGATATGAAATGGAGCACTCCTGACTTTGCCCTGACATAGGTTATTACCTGAAGTGCATTCAGGCATGTGGAGACAGAAAACACATTCCCTAAACTGGAGCTGGTCCTGCCTCTCAGGCTTTCAGTAATGTTGATCCTGACAAGACACTTGGCTACTTGCATACTTTTTGTTCCCCTTTTGACAACTATAGTAAAAATCTTTCCCCAATATTGCTATAATATGTTAAGACGTCAGTGTTTGCAGCTATCTGCTTTGCTCCTCTGCCAGGATTTTATTACTCAGCAGCAGGCATGACAGACTCAGACAAGCACCTGCATCTCTGCTACTGTAGTGCAAAATCTGATATATTACATCTCTGGTAGAAAAAGAGAGCACAGCAGTGTGGGCTCAATGAGCAGCTGAGGCACAGGTATACATGAATGAAAGGTAGGGTAGATAAGGACAGCAATATCTTAAATCATGCCTGTACACTTCAGTGAAAGATATCTGTTAAATAGCTAAATTGATCACTCTGCTATCCTTATGCATCCATATTTAATCAGAGTAAACAGGATACACAAAATGATAATTCAAACATTACATCAGAAAGTCCTTAACTTATCCACCTTCCTAAATTACTTTTATGAAAGCATTTGCTAGAGTGTTTTTATGTCAAAAACACTATTTTTGCCCAGTTTTCATTAACTAAAGGTAGTTGCATATGATATAGTGGTGACTGTACACCATTCATTTTATGTTACTTTTACAAAACTAGTTAGAAAAATATTAAGAAAGGCTAAAAATGGGTTTCTCAGTCTTCCACTGGACACTTACATTGCTGTTTGCAAAGCAGAAAATATATGATCATTCAGTAAACTATCTTCTATTATGGAAATAGTGAATAACACAAAAACCAGTCTAAAACTAAGCTCAACTATAATAATTCAAGGACATACCAGCTCCAGGAGTTATATAGAAATCCAGATAATCTAGAGCACGGAACTTGTGTTGCCACAGGAGGCATACAAAAAGTTGTGGTGCAGAGAAGGAAGCCACTTCATTTGTGGGACATCAATAGCAGCTGATTTGGTCTTAGGCTCAGCCAGTGTTGTAAGTCTCCTTCCCACCTACACAAGCAGGAAGACTAAGAAAGACACTGGCCCAAATTGTGGCAAGGAAAGACTACTTGTTTAAGGAACCACCCCTTGGCAAGATCTCAGGTTTTGTTTTTCTTTTTTCCCTTGCCCAACCCCCATATACTTCAAAAATTTTTAAGCCTTTAGAAATCTGAGTTCTGAAGAAACTGTTCTTTTCTCCTTGATTTTGAATTAATTTTTGATAGGGAGTAGACTAATCTGAAAGCAGAACCTTTATTAGCAAACTGAAGATCAGGTTTCTTTACTGAAGGTATTAGACACCACAGGATTTTTTTGCATTTGTGCGGAACAAAGGCATTGTTTTATTTTTGGTTTTGTTCCTCACTACCCAACATATTTTAATTGGCAATAAATTAATCTTCCAGAAATCTGTTTTGTCCATAATGGTAACTGCTAAATGGTATCCCTGACTATCTTATTTTCTTCCCTCATCCTGTTGAGGACGAAGAGGGACAGAGTAGCCAAGTGGGCATCTGGCAGCCAACCAAGGTCAACCCACCACGGGACGAAAGATTAGAAAACAGCCTTCAGGAAAAGGAGTCCCCACCCTCCTTGTGTGGGTTGTCTCATCCTCTTGTTCAGTGTAAGGGTAAGATTGTCACCACATTTGCCCCCCAAATCATCACCACTCCTGTTACTTTTTTGCCAGCAGTGACTAGTATCCAACATTCAGGCTTCTTCTTGTGTCTCTGATTATCTCAGGAATTAGCTTTTCAAGGTCATTTCTTGTTTTCAGCCCTAATAGCTTCTGTTTGACCTCAGTTTATGATGAAATGATTACAGAATTCTTTAATGCCTGGACCTGCCTAATGATTCAGCTGATTTAGATTAGCATATAATTTATTTATTAGTCACACAGAGGGAAAGGTGGAGCCAATTATTTCATTGAGTTTTCCCTTGCGGATGGAATAACCTGTATTCCTTTATTGCCTACATAAAAATACTATTCTTGCACTATTTCTATTATAAATCTGTGTCATTATAAGTCATTGCTGGGTTTCTATATGATTTGTGAAATAATTAATTTTACAGGTAGAGAACCCAACAGACCAGAACACAAAGCAAACCTGCATCATGAGGTTCAGATTCCAGCTCCATCTCCGCTATCCTTTCCAACAAATAATTATTGCTGAATTTTGTGATGAAATACATTAACTTATGGCTTCAGGACTTTTATGTTTAGATTTAGGTTTTCTCTGGTTCTAATCTTGATTCTTCAGAGTTAAATTGATTTTTTTCAAGTTTTGCCATAGTTTTTGATAGTTCCTGATTTTTTTCTTCATAAAATTTAATTTTATATATATATATATATATATGAAAAAAAAGCTTTTACTTTTTTAACTGATGCTCTTACCCATCATCCCCTTCATCTTTACTACGTATGTTTTTTAATTGTTAGAGAAATGAGCTAGCACACACAGAAGTCAGTTCTTCTGATAAATTCAGTGAACTCTGGTAGAAGTCCTAAAGGCTCACACTTTTCCAGACAGAGCTAATATTCTATCTGGAACAGCTCCCGAAACAGGCATGTGTTAACAAGCACATTTATGATTAAGCTGAATTGTGAACTCTGAAGTACGTAAAACTGGAAGGCCTCTGGCAGGTTTTTAAGTTTATTCAGAAAGAGAGACAAACACAGGTGTGAAATCCTCCTAGAATTCCTTGAGGCCCAGTCTTATGTTAAAAGAAGGAATCCAGCCCTGCTGAACTAAGTGATCAGTTGTCTTTGTCTGCAGCCACAGGGCATTGTGATGTGCAGCTGCAGTGTTTTGAAAGGGCATGGGGACTCCCACAGCCTGCATGGCCCACTGAGGTGGAGTTTTGGATGTCTGTGTCCAGGTGTTGCCAGGGCGGATGGCCTCTGTGAGAAGAGGCCCGAGCGCCAGGGTGGGCATTTGCCAGCCATCCAAGGTGAACCCACCCCATATGGACAGAGAGCAGTTGATCCTCTCCATGATGGACTGGCCATAGTCCCCAGAGCCCAGTCCACCTGACCCCTAGGACAGCTAGAGCTGCAGATAGTTCCTTTCTTATCCTGATGTGTTTCCCAGCACAGATGTCACAAGGATAACCCTGTGGTTTGATATTTCCATTACAAGGATATCCCAACTTGCTATAGAAACAGACTATATGCCTCCACAGGCCCTACTTGCGAAAGCATTCATGATACCATTGCTGTGAGAGAAGGCAGAAAGAAAAAATACCTTTCCCTTCACTCTGGAATGTGTAATATCAAACACTGAAAACAGCTCTTCTGAAAGAGGCTTATCTTTTCCTCATGGTACAGTCAATATGAGACTGTTTCCTCTTCCTCTTCTATAGAGGCCATCCTAGGCAAGCAAGAGAGGACATAAGCATTCCCAGTGCCTTACTACAGTCAGGACACTGTGAGCTCCAGGAGAGTCCATAGGCTCAAGAGAAGGTTGGACAAATTCATGGGCTATAGCTTTACCCAGACTTATTAAATACAAAGGCAACACTTTTGGTTGAGGAAGTACCCGAGCTAAATGGTGGAGAATGGGAGAACATCTGCAGGGAGTACTGCTAGGTGCTCACCATACTCATACCACCGGTGGAGATAGAATCCTAAGCTAGGTGGCCTGGTAAAGCTGTTCTTCAGTTCTTTTTATCACCACTGTTGAGCAAAATCTGTTCCAAGTTTTATTGAAGCTAGACAAAAGTCCTAAGAAAGCTGTCTTCTACAAACCAAGTCCTTTGTAATAGTGATCAGTTACATGACTATTATGCCAATTTTCACTTTTCACATTCATGCAACTTGCTTTGAAGGGAGAATGAATTAAACAAGTCCAGTTGTCTCCTGGCAACTAATTCATGCAAAGAAAATGTGCCTTTTTAACACAGAGGTTGTGTGTAGATCAAATACATTCTTTGAGATTCTGAAAAACATTTGGGAAAAATATTACAGCAGAGGAGACACCTCTGCTAGTTACATGACTCCTTCCTTTTGTTTTTCAGGTCAGGATTGAATGATTCAGAAGGAATAGCTTCAGACAGCATTAAATTTACTTTTTGGACTGCACAATAAAAGTGTGACACCCAGAAATGATGGATAGAAACGATTGTCTGTCTAGTTAAACAGTTGATTCTAGTGGTCTTTCCTCTGTATCATTGTCCTATGACATGGATCATAAAAGTTAGAAAGAAACAAAGATCAGAAAAGTTAGAATTTTTCTCATTTCACAAATGTAATTTTGTCAAAATGATATTTTTGGGTTTTTTAACTACTAACTGAACTTGCACAGTCATAACAAAACATTACAGAAGAGAGAATAAAAGTCTTATTTTTACCATTTTTTACCATTTTATCATTGCTCTTTTACTATTTCCTAGTTCTTCTTAAAATTTAATTATTCACTCCCTAATCAGATTAAGTAGTTAGAATATGTAGTGTTTCTATTAATTGCAAAAGAATACAACACACTGTGGATGTTTTCAGGCCTCTAGGAAGCCCTGAGATGGCCGTAAAATGCTCAGACTTAAACAGTACCTAAACATAGTGCTTATAATGATTTTATATAATATTACTTTTCCCTTTTTTGTATGAACTTCACAACTTCTCCAAAGATACTGGGAAAGGGGGGATACTAAGGAAACTACTTTATCTCTCTTAAGATGCTGTCTGCATCGGCACATTGAATCATAATAGGTTCTGAACTTGAAAAGCTGCATTCATTGTCATGATACCAAATCTAATTTTGTGACTTTTGACAAGGACCTATCTTGCTTAGTAACTCCATCAGCTGTCCATGGCTAACACAAATACAAGTCAGCGTTACTCAAAATAATTCTCAGGCATAAGATAACAATAGAGGCAAGCTAAACCTTAATCTACCCCTTCTCCTTTGTGATACCACATCTGAACAGAGTGATGCATTTTGAAAAGACTTTTCAGGACCATTTATTTAGCGACATACTTTATTAGTTCTGTACATTTCTGGATGTTCTACTCAAGAGAAAAAATTACAAGACACAGTTCAAATTTCTTAAGACGTAGCATCATCATGACATACTTCCTAAAGGGCCTTTAGAGAGACCAGTACTTTCAATGTATAGTTTCCCATTAAGTATGTTATCCTCCCCAATTTTCTATGTTGTGGTATGTTTTCTTTGCCAACAAAACTTTATCTGAAGGCAGTTTTTAATGGTCTTTCTAATAGCCAGAGAGAGTAATAACCTCTACAGTCTCACTTTAGAACCTTAACACAAAAAGTAGTTAAGAAATGATCATAATAACAAGTAGAATTATTATTGTTGCCAAGCATAAAGATAATTTTTATATGTAGTTTAATTATCTCCTTTTCCTACAATCTCTTTTTAGGTTATACATATTATGAAGTAAAAAGGTTATAAAAATCATAAACAGCAGACCAGGAAAAGCCACAGCGGCATTAAGTCAATCCACGCTTATTCTGTCTGAGGAACTGACAGAGCTGGACCTTTGGGATCATCAAATCTGCTGTTTGTAGTAAGCTGCATGATCATATGAATTCCATAGGTCAGGATCCACAGTAAAATTATAGATGTTACCAAGCCCATCCAGATTCCAGGAGTGAAGAAACCTGTACAGTCACTTGCATAGGAAAACTGGTTGTTTATAATGTTGAAGCCTTGAATCTGAAAATAAAGAAAGGTAGATAGATGAGAGCAATTAAGCATGGGGCATAGTCCCTACTTTCAGGATATATGTGGTAATTACAAAACCCTGCACCTTTTAACTATCAATCACATCTCTGCCCATTAAAAAAAGAGAGAGGACAAAATTCTCTGCAAAACAATTTTCCAGGTCTCCTTTTCACCCAGGAAATTAAAGATGCAGAGTCCATTTTTTTGGCAAGTAGATTTCTCCCTTCAGAAATTTGTATTGCTTTTAGAAGTAAAGTCCCAGGGGGCACATGTGATCAGTATTCTGCATTCACTGTATTCTGATCAATATTCTGTATTCACATAATCAGTATGTCAGTATTCATTGATCATCAGCTCAATGACCACTTCAGAAACAGGAAACTCAAGGCACTCAAACGGATGAGAGTTAAGGCTGCTCAGATCATGAGATTTGTTGAAATAGTCCGAGAGTTTTAGCTAACAGCTCCTTGACAAACAAAACTCCTGGAACCTACTTTAAAATGCATCTAATAAAGATGACCTTTTTTGGCTGAGCCTTAGTGAAAGTTCAAAGAGAAAAAAGTTCTGAAACCTTTCTTCCTCCCTCCTTAGACATCAAACACTCAAAACAGAAGGGAAGGCTTGCTTTATTGAGGTATCAGATATGTGTTGTCTATTCACTTATGAAACCTATATAAGCTTTTCCAGMAGTTAGAAAAGTCTGTAATATCCCTGCTTTGACTGAATTCTCAGTGTCTGCCACTGACTGACTTCCTACCATACTATTTGCCTAAGAAAAATCTACAAATTTGGAGATATCTTCTCAGCCTAGACACCAATTGTACAAAAAGTATCAACAAACTGAATGACTTTGAGACCACCAAATTTCTAGAAATTTTGTTCAAACCAATCAAATTATTAGAAAACTGTGAAGAAAGGGAAGACAATCCCCCCTTTACAAACCTGCACGTAAGGACATAAGCACTGATTCCTTTAGAAGGAAGGGAATCTAACTGGTAGAAGAAGAGGAAGGAAAGAATTAATCTGATCTCATTTTGATTCATCCTTAAATAATTTTATAAAGAAAAATGAAGACTGGGATACTTATGCACTTACAAAATCTTTGAAATGGGTGTGTAAGGAAAGCACTAAACATCATAAACCCACCGATAAAGAAACAACATGTTAAAAATTACTATTTTCTATAAAATATTATCGAACAAAATAAAAAAGGACTATTTTATTTAAATCACTTCTCTCATGAGGCAATAAGCAAGAAAGCAGAAGACATGGATTTCTACTTTCATGTGTTCCTACTCCATGATTATTCTATGATTTACAATAAAATAAATGGAAAGCTTTAGTTTATTTGTGGTAATAAAAGAGTTTGTACTTGCTACAAAAGGTGTTGGTAGAAACTGAACAAATCAGTGGCTTGCATACCATGCTACACCAGTAAGCACTCTGGTTTTTCATTCACTCATGACTCAGGTGCCTAAAGTTAATGTTTATGTAATATGTGTGTTATGAGCAATGTCTGTACCTTCCAGAATGCTGATTAATAAAGCTATTATTATGCGAAGAACTAAGGGCTCTTTAGGTGGCGTGGAGGTGAAGGCAATTTTAGCAACTCAACCTTTTCTAGGCATCTTAGAAGAATTTTTCCAAGTCAGATCACGGTAGCTAACTTGCAAAGACTGTCTGCTTTCTCCAAAGGTAGTCAGACTTCTGATTAAGGCAGGATTAGTGAAAATAAGCTGTAGGGCTGGACAACTGTTTGCCCAATTTTAGAGAATACATGTGATTGCAAAAGCCTTCCCTTGTTAAGCCACTGCTTTGACCACAAGTGAGAATGTGAATAGAAGTAATGAAATGTAGCTTGAAAGACTTATTGACAATAAAAACAGAAAGCAGGTGATGATTTATGTCATTTATGTTCAAAAAAATGGATTGAAATTCTGGGAAACAGGATACAATTCTCACCACAGTTACAAGGACTCTCGGAAGTATTTAACAAGTATATTCAGTTTAGAAGGGTTTACCACTTCTAGTGGTCTTCCTTTTTTTTTAAACAGGATTATGCTTATTGAACCATCAAGGTGAAAGATTCAATTGTACATGCTTAAAATGCTATGTCTATTTTAGGCAGGAGATGAAGAATATGCAGGGTTATTTTATTGTTTTCCTGAAGCTTCATCATTTCTGTGGGGGTGTTAGATCCCAGGCAGGAGATGAAAATGTGACTTGTAGCAGCATACATAGAAAAGTTAAAAATACTTACATGTGGTTCTCTAATTTTTATGAATGCAAAAGCCTTTTGTATACAGGTCTCTGTACTGCGGAAGTTTCAATTTTAGTGTTTGGACTACAGTCATTCATCTTGTTTATACAAGTCTGTATTTACTGYTAATTTTTAAATATTTTGGAATGGAAATTTCTCATCGCATGACCTTTGACAAAAACTTCAAGTAAAATATGCTGTTTTCATGGCTCTTAAGTGCACACCAAACATCTAATTTTTGAACTTTGAGATATTTTAGCTACGAAGAATCCTAATATCCCAAAACCTAACAGTTTTGGCAGTTTTTCATAGGTATCAAGGTGCTTCTAAACCAGTATGACATGTACTAAAGAAAAGCAGTGCTTTTGATGGCAGCCTCCTCTTTAACTTCATTGACAATTCTGAGATCCTCAAAAGGACAACAGGTATCATGGCAGAAAAACTATTCCTGTAGCAACAACATCCAACAATGCCTCTCCCCCCCCCCCCCCCCCCCCCCCCCCCCCCCACCCCCACAGCAGTTTTGGTGCTCTGTACAGCTATGAATGGTGACATCCTAGGCTGCGAGCATGCCTAGACAGCATTCCACTGAGGTTCTGTAGATGGCAGTGAGTGGGCCAGCTCCAGAACTGAAGTAAAAGGCTGTACCTTGACTTGGAACAAGCTATGCAAGGCTCCCCGGTGTAGCTGCCATTGTCCCTTTATAACTGTGATTCTGCTTTCAGGACACAGCACTGCGAAGTGCAGTTGTACCAGTTTGATTGGAATTGGATCCTGTTTTCTAATTCATTGCATAACATTGACATGAAAATCCATGTTCCTCAGTTTCAGCAACAAGGTCTTGTGCTGGCTGCAACTACTGAGCACATCCCACATGCTTTGTTCACCAGGCAACAGAGTTTGGGGGTTTCTAAACCTTATGCAGTAACAAAGACTGATATTGAGATCACCTTTCAGTATCTATCAGTGGAAGATACCCAGAAAAGTATGATCTAGGTCAGATAGAACTTGGAAATAAGCCCAGAATGGTGACTTTCTGTTTTGTCACACAACAGAAAAAAATCAGACAAGGACTTTTCAGGTTGTGTCCATGTTTAGGACTTGATCAGAACAAAAGGCCTTTCTCACGAGAAACTGGAAGTTCTGTTATCTGAACAGTGGAAGCAGCTGCTGTTCCAAATCAGTAAGAAAGGTGGGAAACCTTCTACTTCTACTCTTGATTAAGACCATAATGAAAGGATGCATACTAAGGCTGGAACAAGGACTATTTAAGAATGCAGTAATATCAATGTATATAGAAATTCAAGGAAAAGATAGGTCCTAAGTAAACACTTTGTATTTTTGTAGGTCATGTCCTTACAAATCCTAGTGATGCAAAAGTGTAACTCCAAAGAGTTGACTAGGCAAAGTACAATTGCATGAACTATGGTATTTTCAGGCCTTTACATAAGAAATACCATCATAAGGAACCTTCACAACATTGGTGTATATTGTAACATTGTTTCTCAAAAAATTGTGAGACTTGATACTGGAATTTGTGGAAAATAAATCTCAGCATCAATGATGTTTCTTTGAGATTTCCACCATTTAAGCAGAAATGTCAACTCTGCAGACAGATAATTGAGATTTGGTTTGTTGTCAAAATTATAAATACAATTATATCAACATTTGTATTCTATTACCATGGAGTTAGCTCATGTTTGACAAACAGAGTACACTTTGGAATTATTCCTGTTATTTCCATGATCTCTTTCATCAAAGAGATACCTTAATGCAATATTGTTTTAAGACATAAATGTTGATATGCTTCTCTTAAGTCAAGAACAAAGCTCAAAATACTAAAGGTGTAATCATCTACACCTCACATATGTAGTCTGTACTACTGTACTAAATATGCAGAAAAGCTATGTGCCATTCAAAAAAAGCCAGCTGCCTTCCTTCTGGGCCATGCAGGACCTGGTACTGTTCCTGAGTGGAGTCCATGGCAAACCTTCCATTAAATCTAATTGCACTGGGCTTTGTTTCTATCTGCAGGAGTACAGACAGTACATGTGACTGAAAACAGCAAGCACACTAAGCTGTACTTTCCTAGGTAAACAAAGTGCCAAGAAATCAAATAAAAACAAAGTAAGCAGCATAAAGCCACCCACCTAAGAGGCCTCTGTTTCCAAGAGTAGTCCAATTCATTAAATAGGCATGGGGACTTAGTCATTCTTTGCCTGATTAAGCACATTTGGCTTAATGGGTTTTTCCTTTCTGTCAACAACTTCATAATTTTKTTTTTCAAAGCTGTGCTTTCATGTACTCCTTGTTCAGCAACTGGCATCTTTTTTACCCCTGTATTGAATAGCTCACCTAGGGGAACAGCTTTTCTTTTACATTTTCCCTCAGGCTGAAATGAAAGTAAGGGCATTATGAATGTGTGTCATTCAGCACCTATAATAGCAAGTAATAGTTCTTGGAGTTATCTCTGAAATGGCAATGCATACTCACTTGCAACCTGGAAATGAAAACATCCCAATTTTTTGCCTCATCGTTGGATGGAACCAGCTTTGCAGGATAGAGATTGCTTGTTCCCACCAGCTGACAATGAAATGAATACTCTGCAGGGGCAGAGATGGCAGAAACACTAAAGTTAGCAAACTTTTCTCCATCTTGTACAATCTCAACTGAATCTAAAGTGGACCATTTTCTAGCCGAGCCTTCGTAGAAGTTGTTGGTCATAAAAAACCTAGGAATGCAAGAGAGCAGGAAAAAAAAGTCAAAAGGTTAGAAGGAAAAAAATTAACATACATTTGATAAAGTACTGGTGGCAGATAAAGGTTCACTATTGCTGGCTGCAAACACCACAGCTGATGATGACATGGCCTCCGATGTCATTAGGATTGTTCACAAGTGAAGAGATTCTGTGAATGTGTTTACTACTTCTTACAGTTTGATCTCACAAGCACAGCTTTCTACAGCTGTGGCAGGGGAGAAGCAAACGCAATTTCATTCTTCAAGGGCCTCTGCCAGTGCCATATTTCATCAGTTACCAACAGTTTATAATCAGTGGAGGAGAAGCTGAGAAAGTGTAAGTAAGCCTGCAGTGGCTCTGAATAAACATTTTATGGGATTTTTTGAAAATTGCTTTTATGATAGGTACAGGCATGATAGCCATTCTGATTTATCATTGCAATTCCTTCTTGGCTCAAATGCCTAAATGGCAATTTCCTTTGTAAAAGTCTGAACTCACGAAGAAGACAGTTTTCTCTCACTGGAGGGTTGGGAGGGATTGTCAGATCTAGTTTCACAATTTGAAGTAGGTTAGGCACGAAAAAGTATTTTCTTATTTTGAAAGCATTTGTGTATGTGAGATATTGCAGCAGTTTCCAGCCATTTATAATAATGGAATTTATATGTATGTTACTACCAATGCAGTCTGAACAGCTGCCAAATGTTCTGAAACAGAAATAATTGAGAACATCCAGAAGTACATCTTGATCCTTTACAGATCAGGACTATGTCCTAATTTTTAGCACTTTTTATACAGTTACTTCTAGGCATTCAAGCTATTTCATAAGGAAATGATAAACCTTTCTCCTTATTTCATGTTGCTTAATACCTTCACCTACCTGGTTAGGCATGTGTTCCTCTAAATAGTTTGCTGATGATTTCTTTTGATTATTGGTAACCACGAAGGATTTAGAAGAGAAATCTATTTAGCAATAAATGAGACTTGCTACAAAATGAAGTATTCTAATATGTCTATGCACAATGGGTAACACTGTATGTCGACTTTAAAATTTGAAGTAATAAGTTAGATGCAATTATGATTGGTTTGAAAAAAAGCACAGTCATCTATAAATGTGGCACAATATATTTTATTTATTTATATGACTATTTATTATTTATTTATATGACTTTTATGTTCTATAGGGTATAGGTATATACAGAGAGAATATTCTCTCTGTAGAATACTGCTTGTTTCTTCAAATCTGTTACTTTCAATATCATGTCAGCCACACAACATAGAATCTAACCACAAATGACTCTTTTTTTTCAGTTTTATTAATAATCTCTGGCTTTTGTTTTATATAACTTCAGAAACCTCAAGAGTTTCAAAATACTCAGAAGGAATTCCAGAACACAGTGTCATTGAAGTGAGAAAAGGATGTTTTGTCTTGTGGCATTCTTTATGTTTTAAGCCTAAACAGCTCTATCCATACAACATTCAGCTACAAGCATCAGTGAAAAAGAAAAAAAAAATACCGAATTTCATCCAGTACACATTCACAAATATTTATGGAAAATATTCTATTCTTACACAGTTACAAAATTAAAGCCTTGATATTATTGCTAGAATACAGGAACCTTTTCTTGATGAATCTGAACAGAATTTCCATGGTGTCCCAGTAGCAATGCTGTAGGCATTAGCTGGAAGCCAGTAATAACATAAAGAAGCTTACTTAAATGTTTATGCCAACAACAGATGCTGGGTGTAGTCTGCACTTTTGCTGAGAAGATGAGAAAAGTGGTAAAGAAGGAAATTCCTTGTAAACTGACCATATGAACAAACAAGTTTTATAAGGCCATGCATGTGAGTACAGTCTAAAGAGACTTCCAGGAGAATGCTGTCTCTTCATGTTACCCCAAAGACTAAAATGTTCTGTTACTTGCAGACTGACGAGATTTAACATTCTAATTGGTTAACTACTTGAGCATGGTTGACTTACTAATACAGGCTTTTATCCTTAGCATTTTTCCAAACAACTAACAGTGAACAGCCTCCAAAAAGCACACACTTAACTGATAACTGATGTAACTATAATTCATTAATTACAAGAAAAAAAGACATTCAAATGACAAAAATCTATAGAATTATTTCATTTAGTTTAACACTTTCTCAGATGACTAGATGGCAAATAGAGAGTACATTACAGCAAATTAATGATACAGAGCAGAAAGAGAACAAAGGTTTTATCTGCAGAACTGAAACTACCTTGGTTTTTCAGGAAATGTTATGTTCATGTTAAATATTAGAGACAATTATGTACATTAGAGACAATATGTACTTTATGTATGGTGGCACAAAAAATTCCTGGTCATGGGTCAGGCTCCCTTTGTGCCAGATAACTGTATGAACTCTGAATGTCACCATCACTGATCATGTCTCATGTAGCTAATCATTACAAGCAGAGATATTTCTGAAGAGGAAGATAGCTAGAATTACTGTTTCAAAGATTCGAAGATAAACACAACTGTTAAGCAAAAGACTTTAAAACATGTGTTTCGGGTCAACTCTATTCTATTCTATACATTGAGCAACAACAGTCAAGTACATACCAATGTAAGTGCGGAAAATACTAATGCTCTGCACTTCCATTCACTTTGGCACTTTCTCCCAGGGAAAATGACAGACAAGTGCTTGAACAGCTGGATGGAATCAGTTTATGAGAGAGCTGAGATGATGCTTCTTCCAGCAAAGAAGTACTGCCACTGCTCCCACTCCTGCTGCAGCAGTAGCTTATTTTCTAACGCTCTCACAACACCACTCTACAACCACTCCCTAACAGCTCACCTCCCAGTGGCAAGTGCAGGAGGATGAGTGGGACTGTAGCTCTTGCTGGAGAGAGGGAGGTGACAGCTGTGTGCACAGGATGAAGCAGCAATCACAGCTGTTAGTGGGAGGTGGGATATGACCGGCTGCTCAGTACATGCGTGTAGACTGGTGTTGATAAGGGGGGCAGGCTCTGGATCCTGCTCATGCTGCTGAAGTTAGAGCCTCTTTTATTGACGAATAAATTGAGCTACTTGAACATGGTCCTCTCTGGAGCCACTTTCTGTCTTCAAGGCATGCTCTCCTACACTTTACTTTAAATGGCCTTTACAGAGGAAAAAAATGCAGTTGTGGCTCTAAGCTCTGTTGCTTCCCACCTCTTTGTCCTGCTTGGCTCCTGTTTGCTAAGGCAGACCATAATCTTACCAAGCTGTAACCTTGAACACAAAATGTAGTCAAAATGAACCAGAAGGGGGAAAACAGAGGTTGTAATGTATCCCTGTGGATTGTAGAAGCTCTTGACAAGAGACATGCTGAGATACAAAAGGTGAATAAAGTGTTAGTGAATCATGAAAAAAGTCAATGGCTTGTTCCAGTTCTGTTCCATACATCTTATTATTTGCACTATATAGCACACAATATTGTATTAGGGTAGCTAATAGAAGCCTAAAATGACACCATTGTCTCATGAATCAAGCGACAATCCAACAGAAAACTACAAAATAATCAGGTGAGTCTTTAGCACTATTTTTAATTTATAAGGGCTCTGAGGTGTTATGGGTTGATACTAGCCAGCAGCCAAGCAACCATTTAGATGATTGCTCACTCCCCATCTTCAGCAGGACAGGGGGGAGAATAGAAAGAGCAAGAAATGAGGCAATTTGTGGATTAAGATAAAGACAGTTTAATAAGTTAAGGAAAGAGAGGAAAAAAGCAATACAGAAGCAGTCACTCTCTACCTCCCATGCACAGGCCAATGCATAGTGAAGGTCCAAGCAATGGTCACCCTGGAAGTTACACCCTACATTCTTCCTCTACTCCATTTTATATTGCTAAGTACCTGTGTTATACATAAAAATTAATCAATTTAGTAATATTTTTTAAAATGCCCTGAGGGCCTATTAAAGATCTGGATCACACAGTGCCCAATGGAATAAATAAAATTCTCCTGCAAAACACAGCCAGCCTATGCTACTCTTACTTGCTGAGCATGACAACATTCAGACCTTCCTTACCTGAGCTCTCTTTTCAAGTCCTCACCTATTGTGGAGCCTGAGTTTCTTATTCCAGCTTCAAGGGCTGTTTATGCATTTTGGTATTTAGCTATAAAGTGTTCAAGTAGAAGCACAGGTCAAGAAAGACTTTGTGACTATTTCTGCCTCTACTACAACAGGCTCAAAGAATATAAAAAATTTTCCTGAAAAAGAAAGAAAACATGAACCATTCACCTTTTGTACTGACATTTTCCTTTAAATTACAGTTTGTCTGCAGAGTTGCTTCAAATTTCTTCTCTCCAGATGCAACTCAAATTCATGACCACATTAAAGTCCTAATCCAATAACTAATTAAAATTATAAGTTTTTAACAAACAGATTACTAAACATAAATCTAAATATTCCTCACTAAATCCATGTGTGCACTAACATCACATTTGATCTCCTGCCTGCTGCAGCAAACAAAATCTAAGATAAATGTTTCAACTGCCAAAGGATTTTGTTTCTATAGTAGTGTCCCAAGGTTTGCACTYTGCTATTGTACAGCTACGCAAACCCTGTTGACCACTAAAGAAAACAATACCTTTAAGATCTAGCAGTTAACCAGTTTTGAAGCACAGTGCCATGCTCCATAGGATGCTTTGTGGTTTGTATTATTTTCTTGGAACTGTAATTTTACTAGAAAGGATGATATTATGCTGAGGATAGTCATATTCAGGACAAATGTAGAAAACAACCAGGTTCACTCATACAGAAAGAGATTACAGCAGACCAGCTAACACGTGCTAGAATGAGCAAAGATGAAGAATGAGAATCCAGAGCAGTGTTTGGGAGGGTCTGTCTCTACGAGTATGGGATAGGAGCACTAAAGAGTAGACAGAAAAGCATCAGGGCAGCACCAGAGAAAGTGATATTTTGAGATTTGTAGTAAAAGGAAAAAATACAGCTTGGGCAAAGTCTTGGTTTGAGATCAATATTTTTTGAATGGGATCCAAGGAAAATATTTCCTTAATTCCCCATTGTGTTTAGGGAAATGCATGTCCCTTTGATAATTTACATTATTGAGACCAAGGCATGCTTGACACCATCACCAAGGACAAGTCTCAGGGATCCTATACACAGCTAACTACAATAGTCAAAAAAGTAAAAATACTATACTAACAGCCATCTTATCTGTACATTACGTTCTTTCACAAAGCTCTAGATGCTTGAGGGAGAAGGGAGACACTAAATAACAATGTATGTCTGGTTTTTTGCCACCTGTCATGATCTCTGGTAATAACTGCAAGTATCTCTACGCACTCTAAATACCCCTCCACAAATACATCACTGACTCTCCTCAACACCAGTTCTTCTGGGGGTCCTTTTACCTAAATGCAGAATGTCCTTCTGACTCAGTATAAATAATGGTATTTATTCATTGATGCCACGTGCTTCTGACTCTTCTACCAAAATGTTGTTCAGGCTTTTGTCTCCATCATTATTACTTTAAACTTCCTCTCTGATTTCTCTGGATTTCAATTTCCCTTATTCAAAACATGAAAAGCATTTTAGATGGCAAAAGTCATGTGTCCTGCTGCCCAAGCAAACATCGAGTTCATCACGTAATAAATAGAAATTTAATTCAGTGCAAGTTCCCTGGCCCAATTCCTTCCCAAAGAATTTTAAGCAACTAACTGAGGTTCCAAAATTAAAAGAGCAGACCACATTATCTTTGCCACAGCTTAAGAAAATAATTTTAGCTGCTGTTTCTGCTGCTGAGGAAAGAATTGACATTTCTTGACCAGCAGCAGTATGACAGCACTCAAACACCAGCAGATGCTTTCCCCATCTCTAAACCCACAAGTGAAAGCAACATCTGCAAATTCTCAGAGCGACAATGAATGGCCATTTGGCAAACAGTCACAAGAGGTCCTCCCCAGAGCTCAGTGTTGGGGTCAGTTCTGTTTAATTTCTTTATCAACTATTTGAACGAGGAGATCAAGGGTACTCTCAGTAAGTTTGCAGATGACCCCAAGTTGAGCAGGAGTGCTGACCTGCTGGAGGGTAGGAAGGCTCTGCAGAAGGATCTGGACAGGCTGGATTGACGTACTTGAGGCCAAATGTATGAGGTTCAACAAGGTGAAGTGCCAAGTCCTGCACTTGGGTCGCAACGACCCCAAGCGGAGCTACAGRCTGGGAGAAGAGTGGCTGCAAAGCTGCCCAGTGGAAAAGGACCTGGGGGTGCTGGTCAACAGTGGCTGAGCATGAGCCAGGGTTTGCCCAGGTGGCCAAGAAGTCCAATGGCATCCTGGCTTGGATCAGCAATAGTGTAGCCAGCAGGACCAGGGCAGTGATTGTCTCCCGGTATTCAGCGCTGGTGAGGCTGCATCTCAAATCCTGTGTTCAGTTTTGGGCCCCTCACCACGACAAAGACAGTAAGGTAACAGAGCATGTCCCAAGAAGGGCAACAAAGCTGGTGAAGGGGCTGGAGCACAAATCTTGTGGCACAAGGAGTGGTGGAGCTGGGGGTGTTTAGTCTGGAGGAGAGGAAGCTCAGGGGGGACCTTATCAGTCTCTACAATGTGACAGGAGTTTGTAGTGAGGTGGGGGTAGTTTCCCCTCCCAAGTAAGAAGCCACAGGACAAGAGGAAATGGCCTCAAATTGCACCACGGAGGTTTAGGTCGGATATTAGGAAAAATTTCTTCAGCTAAAGGGTTGCCAAGCCTTGGAAAAGGTTGCCAGGGAAGTGGCTTAATCTCCATCCCTGAAGATATTTAAAAGCCGTGTAGATGTGACACTTAGGACATGGATTAGTGGTGGGCTTGGCAGCCCTGGGTTAAGGGTTGGATTCAATGACTGCAGAGATATTTTTCAATGTAAATGATTCTACGATTCTCCCTTGATTTTTCTTTCCAAGTCTTCCAATTCCCTAGCTTTTCTTCCCTATTGTCATGGTAGGAGAAATATGGTCTTGTCACCATCCACAGAGCAGAAGAGATTTGTTATGACTTTTTGAACCCCTCATTAACCACAAGCTAGCACTAACAGAGTGCACTGGTAATCCACATTAGCACTAAATACAGGTAGACCTCAGCCCCTAGAATTTTTTACAAATCACAGTTAGATTTACCTGAGATAGGACTGTGTAGTAGTAAAACAGGAAGCTGCAAATTCCGGTACCTTACAGTATGGATGTTTGCCTACAAAATTTTTTCAGAACTTTACCTGGGCATATTAATATCTTCTCTGTATAAGGACTGTTTAGTGCTCTCCTGCATAGTAACTCCTCAGAAGAGAAAGCAAATCATAAATTCAAAAATATTTTCACTTAACTCTTCCTCTATTTTTTGSTCCTAATTTACTAACACACATCATAAACCACAAAAATCTATTTAATAATAAATCATAAGTTACCTTATCTCTAGGCTGCCAATTCCATTCACTGGCTTTGTGTATTTTAATGACAGTCTAAGAATAAGAAACAGATTTTTAATGTTAGAGTAGTCAGATTTAATTAGATCATTGTGACATTTCAATTTGAGGGAATATTCTAAATCAGCAGGCAATTACAAAAGTCATATAGCAAAGGTTCAGTACACAGAAAAATATGACTAAATATTTCTAGGGTTTTATTTACCCAAGAGCAGGTGCTTCAAAGTAAAGGAAAACAAAGATCATGTTTCATTAATGTACTTCCAGCTGAATTACCACCTTGTAACTGGAAATACTCCCCTTCAAGGGAATGAAATTATGATCTCATTAATGCCAGTGGATTTCTGTGATTGTGAGATCAGGCACAGGGAAACTTGTTTGGACCAAATACAAACAAACAAGGAAGTAAGGAACATGAGAGGGAAAAAACTGTGAAAATAAAAGGCCTCATCTGATCAATTTTTGTGATCTTGACTTAACTTTTTTTCTTTTAAGAATATACTTTTTTTTATTTTGGATGCTTTAGGAGAAGAAAATCAAATTAGCACTAATTTGACATTTTAAGATTTCTGATAGTTTTCAGAGTCACATGTAGTATGATATGAAATTTCTCGTGCTACTCACGTCGTGTTGCTGTCTGAGCACTCAGAGGCAGAAATATCCACATTCTGTGTTAAAAATGTTGCATTTGTCAAATCTATAAAAACTGAACCATTGGCTTTGAGGCTGAAATTACTAGCATAAAAAAGGATGCATGTAGAATTTCCAGTGGTCACATTCAGAGGAGGATACGATAAACCGTCTTCTTCCTCAGCAGCCATCAATTGTCGTCTTAATTCTGCCACCACATCGGTTCTTCTAGAAATCTGGAATAACAGCAGAGTAACAATTCATGCCTTTGTAAGAGTCATTTCAATTGAACACAGACCTTCACCATTCTGTACCATGAGCACCCATTCTTCTTAAATCCTCAATCAACCTCAGTATTTACCATTGTCTGTCTATTTAACTGGTGGCATGGAGGCTAACGAGGCAACATTAACCTAGGTACCCACGACCAGGTGTCAGCATGTGAAAACAAGCACCACTGATACTGGGCAAATGAATGTCAAACCATGTTGGTAGTCTTGCCTTAAGCACTCATCAGTGCTAACAGGTAGAAGAAGAATATACTGAAAGAAATTAACTTTTTTTTCTGCAATAAAATCATAACAAAATTTCAACTTGCTAGTTCAGTGGCAACCCCCCCTTAAGTAAAAACACCAGTTTTTGCAGTCTTCATTGTAACAAGCATGAAAGCAGGCTACTTAACTACAGCAGGGTTATTTTTAGATTCTTCTGATGGCTTCTGGAAAAAGAAGGCCTTTGCTCATTCGGCTGATGTGGTGAACTGCTACAAGAGACACATCTGCTTTTAGGATGTTTCCAGGAATTCCATTTAGTAGGCAGTACTTTTAAAAATGTGCCAGGGGCACATCCTTGGTAAAACAGCCTCACTGATATCAACAGTTAAAGCTACCTGACCTTATCACACAACAACTTTATCCTGTTGTTCTTATCTTACTCCTCAGTTCTTACTGTGTTCATATTTCGGATACTCCTCCTATTTTTGAGTCCCATGTCAGCTTTATACCTTTTTATGCTACACGTGGCCTCTGCCCTTGTATAACTTTAGGGTACAAGAAATGAAAGGCTTCACAAGGCTTACTGGAACTATAATTATGTGGAGCTGTTGCCTTGAACTACTTTCAATGGGTTTAAAGACAGTCAAGGACCATTTTCCAGTCTGAAACAGAGATTACAACATCGCTTTATAACCTGCCTGTGGAGAGGAGCCCCAGAAGAGTTTTGCACCTTAACGGCTGCTCTGTAAACACTACTGGCCATCTGTTATTTACAGCTTGTCTTTGCAGATACCTCATTCTATCAATTAAGCAGAATGGGCTGTGTTAAAACCCTTTGACTAAATGCTCCAGTGAAGATTGCAATCTTCCTCTCCCATACATGCATACTTTATGAAATTCTTTTTAATTCAGAGCAGTACCTTTTCAAATACATCAGAACAAGCATTATTTTAAATGAATACCATTTTCTTTAAAAGAAGAGGGTACAACAAAAGAAAATATTCAACTTTTGATATAAAACTTTTAATCTTTCCTTAGGTTCTCCTGAAATGTAGTCATTTTATTTCAAACTGAGAGGAAAAGCTGAAGTCTAAATTATATCCTGTCTAACTATTGACTTCACTATGTGGGCCCATGTATCATCTAAAGAGGGCTTTAAAAACCACCTGCTAATAGCTGAAAACAATGCTACACTGGATACTGTGATGGGGATAACTTGGGGGATTAGGTTTAAGTACCTCAAAATAAAAAGAAAGCTATTAAAATATAATCATAAGACTACAGCTTTATTTCTATTGCTCTCCGGGCAGTACTTTGCCATGAGGCTCTTACACAGAGATTCCCTTCTCTCTCTGGAAAAGCATATGAACCAAAAGACTGTTAACCTGGAAAGAAGGGGTTTCAGGGACAAAGACATCTACCAGTTTGATAGGAATAGGCAGATCCATCAGGTCAATGCAGGGCTCCGAGGTTGGTGTCAGTGGCAAAATTTTGGGTTTGTTGACCATGGGATGATCTACTCAGCACATGGTCTACTGACACCTGACACATGCACCTATCTCAGAAGGGAAAAAGAGCTCTAGCACAGGAGCTAGTAAGGCTTGATGACAAAGCCTTAAATGAGCCTGGAAAGCGGAAAGGGACAAAACCAGGCTGCCCAGTGATGAGCAATGGGATGGTGTGCGAAAACCTGGGGAAATGACCACTAATGGGATTCCTCAATCTCTTCCAAATCAGCATATTCCTTGATTCTGTGAATTTAGCACACTTGAAATCAGAAAGAGATTTAAGAAAATTTAGTTTTCAGACTGGAAGGAAGATCTCTGAAGCAGTCCAACACGGGACCCACTAGAGATCTGAGGAGAGCAGTTGCTCCTTCCAGGTGACCTGCAGTGGGAAGCTGAGAGCTCCCCCACTATGTCCCTGCTTCTCTGTTTCAGGAACATTTTCTTATTCTTTTGTTGCTGCACAAACATGAGCTTACCAAATTAAAATCATTCTTCCCATGTCATATATTTCATGCTAAACTATAAATTACAAGACACTTCCTTGACAGATGGATTATATTTACACAGAATTATGTAAATCAAATTAGATTATTTAGGAATAATACATAGTGGAAGTGTTGCCAATCATTAAACCATATTTAATACTGTTGTTTAGTGTGCCCTTCTCCTTCACCTAGTCTGAGCTGAGAGTTGTGTGATTCACTGCCTTATTCTCTGGATTTATCAATGGCATTTTTGACCTCAGTCATGCAGTGAACAATCACAAGACCTGATTAAACAATGTATGGAAAAGAAAGAGTGCCACTTACATTTTCGTAGACCAGAATCAAATGCTGTAATTACTACCTGAACCTGCAATAGAGGTAGCCTGAACAAAATTCTTCCATTTTATCTGTTTTTCAAGCCTCCTAATTCAGAATCATCTTTCTTGGACAGGAGAAAGGAAGCAGATCTGGCAGAATTTTGATACACCAACATACTGATCTTTTTCAAAGAAAACAGACCTTACATCCAAAATTATTCATTTGTTTTGTTGTTGTTGCCACAGATTTGTTGGCTCTTACAACATATAGTGGCTAGAGACAAGATTTGGGGCCATTTTATATATTTGAAATTACAATTGAAAACAAATATAAATCAAATGGTTGCAAACACAGATGAGAAAAATACAAAATACTGTGAAAATGAAACTTTCATTCCCTGAAATGATGAACGGTAATGAACAACAGAAAGAGACTATATATCACGCTGGTTACAACATGGGATTTTTGAATATCAGTTCAACAAATGATTGTGTCTTCTGTTTCAGTCTTGTATATCTTGACTTCTTATTGCTGTGTTTAGGTATGCACATCAAGAGTAAGAAAACTGTCCTGGTGGTGCTTGTTGCTTCTTTTAATTTCTAACAGCATAGATTTATGACCACATTCTCTCTGTGGGATTGCTGCTCTTATTGAAGCAGCTGAGGGAAGGGCAAGGTATTTCTGTACTTTCAAGGAGGGAGGTGAGTAGGTAGAAGGGTCCATTCCCTTTCTCTTTTTAGGTTGTATCTTAGTTTTGTCCCTACCTTCATACTGCACTGTGCACTCCAATGCATTCTCTGTATATACCCGACTTAGATGGCAAATGGTAATTTTTCCAATCTTAGACATAACATGATTAAACCAATTGGTTAGTTGGTTAGTATCTGGTTAGATAGTTAGTGTCATGAAACTACACAAGAATCTTAGCTTCTATTAAAATAAAAAGTGCAGTATCAGAACCAGATATTGTTTAATAGCATTAACCTTCACAAATGAAGAAAAGAACCTGAAAATTTTTAGGGAATGCATGTAGAAACAAAAGCTACAAAATACAAAGGAGGCCAAAGAATTATTTTGGGTGACATATGATGGCCTAAATCATGAAGTGCAAGGTCCAAGGAGGGGAGGGCAGGCACTGCAACTGCAACCATAACATGCCAGAGACTAATACCTGTTACCTGAACTGGATTTTGGGTTTGGTAGCTGGAACCGCATCTACCATATCATGTAACTGTATCATGTACCAACTGTCATTCTTTTGACAGGATACCAAAACAACTGTATGCTTGCATTTTCTCAATTTGCTTTAACCATTGTTAAAGCAATGGGGGACCATTAAAATCCTTTTTTTGCAAGGTATCCTTTAAAAAATGACACTAGGAGGCTGCCATGTGCTCAGTGCGACGGTACTGCAGAGGGGCAGATCAGCTTCTTTCTGGGGTTTGGCTGTGCCACATCAGAAGCCACTCAGCATTCACATCCCAGTCAAGTAGCAGCACATTTCAAATGCTTTTTCCAAAATTACTATTTCATGTTCCTTCCCACATAAACAGATCAGTTTTCCTCCGTGTTTTCTATCTGATGTGGCATCACGGCCTCGGTACGGATAGCATCACCAGAATCCCTGCTAATACATCCATTTTCCTGATGGATGTATCACAAATCTGTGACGCAGGCAATCTCACTGCTAAAGGTCAACAATTTGAAAGGCAAGCATTAGAATTTGGTATAACTGTAAAAATGTTCTTCATGGTGTCAAGTTTACAAAAGCAGAAAGAATATATTTGATTGGACTTATTTCATTCACCTGTCACTGCAAGACTGTACCATGACAGTGTTTTCAGCTGTCAAAATCAAGAATGTTAAGCAGAGTTACCAATTATCTCTCTTTTCGAAAGTTTTAACTGTTTACATTTATATGATTTCTAATGCTCAGGGGATTTTGTTTTTTAATTTCCCTCTAGTCTGACTTGTGGCTGCCCCATCCCTGGAAGTATTTAAGGCCAGGTTGGACAGGGCTTACAGCAACCTGGCCTACTTCAAGGTGTCCCTGCTCACGGCATGGGGGTTGGAACCGGATGATCTTTAGGGTTCCTTTCAGCCCTGTATATGTAGTCCCAATTTTCTGAAGAAATGTATATTTCCTTTTATTTTCTGGCAGTAACTCTCAATGGATTTTTAAACTAAACTTTTTTATCTAACTTAAGAAAGACCAGGAATTGATCTATAAAAATATCCTGATTTTTGAAAGTAAAACAGAATATGTATATGCTGGAATAGCAGTGGAAGGAGGTACTACACTTAATTTGCCACCTTAAATTTCAGTTAGGACAACTAACCCCAAAACAATTATTTCAATGAAAACAATGTCTTGGTCATCTTCAAAAGTGTTAAAACTTACTTACATCTTTTTAGTAAAACACATTTTGCAAGCAATATACAAAAGAGAAAAATACATATATATTAAGAGCTTGAATTGTAAAACAGAATTAATCCTGAAAGGAATCTACCAGATGTATAATTCAAGGAATATTTGCTGATGCCAATGTCCCCAGCTTGAGCATTAGATTTTGGGCCCTGTTTCAGGCAATTCTGCCATAGAGATAAAAGAAGCTACTGATTTTGCATAATTTTTAGACTGCTAGGGGAATACCCACTTCCAGCTGGTTGTTTTCCCCACTTTCTTATGTCTATATGTGGAATTCAAGTTGCCATGGGAGATGTGAAAAAGGATGGAGGAGTGTGTGCTGCAATAAAATGGAACAGATATGCAGTGAGAGTTGGACAGAGGTTACACAGGGGTCTAGTGGGTTACCTAATTGAAAAATGCAGACAGGAGCCAAAACATGTTACTCATAGTGCTGGGAGAGTTGCCAGCACTGTTTGTCTCAGATGTAGGCTAGTCACAGGGAAATTAAAAATCTGAAGACCCTTAAAATTCTCCCTTCTTCTACGTAATATTTTGATCCTGCAGGACTTTGGAGGACTAATCTGCAAAACTGGGAAGGCTGTCTCCCTTTTCTCTTAACTTGAAGAAAGATGTGCGGATAGAAAAATAGCATTACCTGTTACTCTTCAAATTTTTATTCATAATTTGAGAAAATTAATTTTTAACTTTAAAAATTACACATAGTTCTTAAAATTCCTCAGGTCTGTATGTAATCCATTACAGTCTAAATACTGGCATGTTTTTCAGATTCTCCCTGTAAAAATACTGTGTTCAGCATGACAACACCTTTCTTTGCTTTTGRCATCTCTGTGTGTGTGTGACAACTCTTTTGGAGAAAACAGAAAGCCAGACTTTGCACTACAGCAACTTGTCAGGGGGGTCTGGCTTTGTCTTCTGAGTTTTGCTGAATCAAAAGCAAAAGGCCAATAAATCTAGCAAATTGGATCTCTTTTACAGGGAAGTTAAGCATTTTTTTCACAGAAAACATACAAAAAGGTTTTTAACTTTTACTCTGCTTTCTTGCACTCAATAGCCACATAATTTTTCTGACACTAATGTATGTAAGCTAGAAGATGTATATATAAATGAAATCCACATCAGAAAGTCTAGACAAAGCTGATCTTAGAAATAATATCCATGCTTTTTTGAAGATTTCCATGCTTTTGTTTCTCTTGATAAATCTTTCTTCCTCTTCCAAGCTTTTCTCCAAAATAGACATGTTTCCACCAAAGCCTAGTTAAACCTTCCAGTTAACACACCTCAGCCAATGTCATCAACCTCAATGTCATGATTTCCTTCATCTCCTAACTGTCTCTAGCCCATCAACTAAATCAAAATGAGACTAAAGCATGCAACCTTTCCCAGCAGTTAGGTGGAACTACCACCCCGGTGGGTCCTAGTTATGGATCCTTCTCATGATGGTTTGATATGAAACTTTGGAAAACAGAAATTTATAAGGGGAGTCTTATCCGAAAACAAACAACAACTGCCTTCCAGCATTCTTGTTGGATTGCTTTAGCTGCTTGATGCCTATTGCTGTTCCTACACTATATCCAAGCTTCAACGCCAGGTTGGGGATTTGGTTCAACCACAATCAGTTACTCCCGCTGGGAGTTCACATTCTGAGAAAAACTGTGGATCAGGAGCAAGGAATATTGTAAAGGTCATAAAGAAATCATGTCTTGGGGAGAAGGAAGGAGTTTTTAACAGTGAGGAGGCACAGCAGAATCCAACATTCACCTTCCAACAGTTCTGCTCAGCTTAAGGCAAGACACCCTATTCTGTTGCAGAATTTTGCAACTGATTTGGCTGGGAGCCCCAGAGGAAGAGATATCTAGCTGTTAAAATAACTGGGGTTTAACTTTCATACTGTAGTGCACTAAAAAGTAGAATGTACTTCTTCTGAGCCATTAAATATCAATCTAGGAAATCACTCAATCACTTGGGCTGAACCAGAAATCCCATCACAGAATAACAGCTGCAGTGTTTCAATAGAATTGTAAACACTGAGGTTTTCATAAAATGGAAAAGACAGAACAAGAACAAAATATGCCATGTAATATCAAATTTGATGTCAGGCAGCACTTTATGTACAGCTTTTAAAGCAATGCTTCCATAAACAAATTAAAAAATTTGCCTGTGGCATTTTGGCAGGAAAGGGATTAGTTTCTTGCCTTTTTTCTGGTCTACCAGTGACGCTAAGGATGTGTCATACAAGAACCCAATAACAAAGGCCTGTGTGAGACTGGAGTGAGTTGGTAAGCCTGCATGTGTCAGAACAGTGCTATGATACTAGGCTGAATCCCAGAAGAAACAACGACTTGTCAACCTCATGCAGGGCAAATTTGCTTCTTACAGCATTCCCAGCTAAGAGTCCAAGGGTCCACTGGCAAGTCCCAGAGCTCTCCCACCATTGCCTCTAGGTCTGCTGTACTTTGACGGCTGCTAGCACAGGTGACTGCACAGGGATCTGGACATACAGGACTATTTCCTCAAAGGATATTAACACCACAGGTTTCTTTAATCAGTCAATTTTCTAATTAGACAGCTTTCTAAAAAGAAAGATAGCATGTATTAGTTGACTGAAATCCATTTCAATTTAAAGTTGTCAGCTACCAGAACTGAGTAACATGATCCTCAGAAAGAAATAAGATCTGTGTTTCAGTACAGAAACACTGCATTAACAGTCTGTTAACTTTTTATTAACACTCTGTCTACTTCTTAGGTGTGCATGCATAAAGGTCTAATGTACAAACTTTGAAAAGAGACTTTCATGCAATTCCAGGTTCACGGATTTTTATGGAAAAGTCTCTAGGATTTAATAAAAGTAACTTTTAGAGAGAACATTTCAATATCCATCCCTAAAGCAAAGATATATTCCTCTGCTGAAATCATAAATATGTTTGAAAATTACATTAAGAAATTATCATACTCTGTCCACTTCAGAGCCAGGTATGCTGCACTTAGGAGTTTAAATGGCTGCATAGGTTGACAGCTGGACTCAGTGATCTTAGAGCTCTTTTCCAACCTTAATGATTCTATGGTTTTGTATACACAATGGCTATGTATGAATAATGACAGCCCCTCTTTTCTTTTTAAAATGGCAGGAAATCATTAGTTGATGGCTTTGAACACTCTAATACTTCAGGGTAAGAGTTAAAAAGCAGAGAAAAACACAACCACCACACACACAAACATAGCAGATATAGAATGGCACAACAAAATATCTTTCTACGACAAAATACTGAATTTCCAAAATCAAAACTTTGTGGCACTACATAAAGCAAATAATTTTTTTAGAAAGTTTTATAAAGTGAAAAGWAGTACAGAATATTAAATTACACTTGAAATTAAAATGAAATAATTCAGGTTTCTTCTAACTAGTCTCAACTGTTTTACAGTCTCCATGCACTAAAACTTAGGAGTTTGTTATTCTGCCATCAGATCTCACACACTTCCCAGGATATGTGATCTGCATTTTACTGATTAAAAGCAAATTTTTATGTCTTGTGTTGGTAAAGTGTGTCTTTGCTTCTCTAACAGCTGTTTCTCTAGCACAGACAACAGAGGCTGCAGTACAAAACAAATGATACAGGATATAAATWTTTTTGCAGTCCACAGGGCATCCCTGTGATTGCACCAGCTTGTTCTTTGACAAGCTTTAATTTAATTTCCTATGAAGTGAAGGAAGACAAGAAGTACTGCAGGTAGCTATTTAGGGTAAGGCTGCTCTGACCACATGCAGAAGATACCCAACCACACAGCTACACATCTCTCAGCTCCTGGCTTTTCAGCCCTAGGGATGTCATGGGAAGATGCACACACACTGTGATCCTCTGGGTAGATGTGATCATTTCCCATTTCTAACCCTTTGCTTCCCCAAAATGGGAACATATATCTCCCTCTGAAAAAGATCATGCCTATGGACTTTGGTGTCTAGAGTAGGCACTGAAGACATAAGTCTTTGTGCTCACCAGTAGCAATAAATTGGGAAAGGATTCAGAGCTCCCAGAGGCAATTTGCAGATGCTTAATCACAAGGATCTTGAGAATCCAGCCCGTTTCACTGCACTGAAAGTAGGGAAGACTGCACCAAGCTTGAGCTGCCACCTACCCGATTTTCAGCTGACACAGCCACTTCTCCTTATGGATTTCCTGGTTGCCAGCAGAACAATTATTTACATGCAGCAGGCTTTGTTTTTTTATGATGTGGCAATTGTTTTCATTTTCAGAGGTGGCAATTCTATAACAACCTAATAGGCGAGCATGAGGAGGAAAGTCCATGAGCTTCTTATAGTGGAGCTTTGCTTATTGTGTTGGCTGCCTCTTCTGGCTCTTGGCCTTTAGTTAAATAGTTTACATATTACCTTTCACACTCCTGTGCCAGAGAAATGCTATGTGAATATCCCAACCTTCCACTGCCAAGACATGAGACCAGCTAAACTGTGTGAGAGCAAAGGTCCACCTAGCTCACAGCCAGAGCTCCTGATAGTAACTGGCAGCTGAAATAAGAAAAGGGTAAATACAAACAATACTTGTCCTAGGATGCCCTCTGATTTCTGTAATCTTTGGGTTAGAAACTTTCAGGGCTGAAGGTTGCATTCAACTGAACACATCCACTGGCATCTTCTTTCCATCCATCTTTCCTATCTTTCTTCCTGTAGTTTATCTAACCACTGAAATCTGTGTACTTTTGTCATCCAAAAATAGTTCACTTTGTTTCTTTAAAGGAATTTGGTACCCTGAGTTCTTGTGTTATGGTCTGAGTGGTGACTGTCATGAATATTTTCCAGAGACAGTGAGTAATTATTTCCTGTTCAACTTGTTAATGTAATTGGTGGTTTTATTTATCATTTCCCTCTTGAATTGTCACTTTTCCTAGCTAAAATAATTTAATCTTGTAGTTTTACTGTATCCTTTGGTGATGGGCTGGCCAGAACCATGTGCACTATTGCACTGGCAGACTTGCACTCACCCAGTGCTTAGTGAACTGACTCTTGCTACTTTGTCCTCCTGCTTTCCAAATGGTGGGTAACACTGCCTGCTATTCATCCTACTGCTGACTGCTGGGATGTTCCAAGAGATCTACCCACATTTGTACTGTAATTCCTCTTCTGAGAAATAGCAGCCACTCACCACAGTGTAATATGCATATTTAAGGTTTTTCTTACGTGTTACTTTTCTTCAGACTGGATTGTATCTGTCTTTTTATCACCCAGTAATGCAGTGCTGTGAGTGGTTTCTCCAACTTGTCAACACATCAGCAAACTTTGGTACCTTTGGATTTCAGCCCCYTTTACATACTAATGACTCCTGAACAGCACAGGCATCAACATCAATCCCCACAGAATCCCACTGGCAAATAGTCCCCACTGTTAAGATGAATCCTTTATTTTTATCCTTTGTTTCCTACCCTTAAATGTTTTACTTCTGCTCCAAAATAATTCTACTTTTTAACCTTTTTTACTGTTGCAACACAATCACTTTTACCTGCACAACTTATGCCTCAGGGAACACTGAATTCACATTGTATTTTCTTCAGATATCCACATATTTATGAATTCAGTTTCAACCAGGTTTGTCAGTATGGAAGGTTTCCTGGTTGTATTTCTCCAGACATATGGAGTCTCTTTTCAAGTCTCATGTCACATTTGAAATATCCTGCGCCTCTGGGATGAAGGCTGAACTATTTTATAATTTTCATATATATTATACAAATTATTATTTTAAACTTCTACATTAGAAATCACAATGACAATTTGGCAGTTTCTTATTTTAGTTTAAACTTAGGTGAAAAATCTATGACCTTGATCATATGACACTATTAATTTTATTGATTCTGAAATCTCTTCTGTTGCCAACTTAGTAGCACCAAAATTTTTTGAGCCTCAATGTCTATTGAAAAAGTTTTTGAAGTAAGAACTTCTCTATGTTCTACCACAGTAATGATCAACATACAGGCCATTTGGCTTTGCAATGTCACTCATTTTCCTGAGTTCCTCTTTTTTATTAGATCCAGTGGTCTCTGAAAGAATTCCTGTCTAGTGTGTTTTTATGAATAGTTTTTGTATCTTGTACATGTTATTCCCCTGAATCTCTTTAGGTCTGCATATGATATTGCACTAAAGTTGCAAGAATTTATTTTCCTTTTAATTTTCTGTATCATACAGGACTATACTTTTTGAAGCATGACTTTATCACTTTTAATAGTCTCACCTCTTTCACTCTGTTAATTATGACACAGTTTGGGATATTTCCATGTGGGGAGGAGGGTGAGGGGAAAAACGCTTTTTTGACATATAGTTTGACCTTTTAATATGTTGTGTTTAAACAGTTTGTATTCCAGATATGAACAGTGTCAGTCAACATCATTAGCAGGGATTAGTGGGCAATTTATCAAATCACAGATAGGTGGATTATTTCAATCCTTAGGTTAAAGACATATCACTTGGATGCTGTGTTTAACCTCAGTCTTCAAAGACTGTTCTTAGAAGAGGTCTCTAGAATTCTCAGAATATTTATCTTTGTCTCCCGGAATCCAAAGTTCATTTAAAACACAACATCAGCTCTACTCTATTTACAGCTCTATTGTGTCACTCCAATAATTTTTTACCTAGGCATTTTCCTTCCAGAAAGTGTTTAGCACCCCTACCAACATGTCATACCAATATGCTTGTTCACAGTTACACGCTTCGTTTATTCTATCCTATTTTACACTTATACCTTAATTTCACTCCGCATTGTTATGTTTATGACCTCTGCTTATATATAACTAGCTTTTAGAATAGCCATTGCAATTTTTATACATGCATTTTACCAATTTCCTTTTTTTTCCTAAGACACAATTCATCCTCACCTGTGTCCTTCTCCACCATCCCTCCTCCCCTCCAGCTTTCTTGGTCCTTAGTTTCAAATGCAAAATAAATGCAACTTTCTAATTTGATCTATATGGAACATCTGTACAGGTTTCATCTATACCTTAAAAACTTGGCATCTGACAATAACAAAATTGTTCTGCTCAGATAAAAAGAATAGCTTAGTTCCATGCTGCCCTTCATTTAGCAGTGAAGCACATAAACATATACATGTAAAAATATAACACGAAACGTAAGCTAAAGTTGTAAAAATGTTTAAAGTAAGTTAAGTAAGAATCTTAACTCACCCTAGTGCAAAGTCTAGAGTTAAAGGTAAAACTAGTTTTCAGTTATTTTTCTAAATTCTCCACTTACACATGGAGTGAATCATACAGAATTGCTAACAAGCATCTTTTACATTTTTAGCATTCAGTTTTGAAACTAATATGGTTAAATGGTTGTTCGTCTACAGTGACAACCAACTGGCTTCAACCTGACTTAAGCAGTTCTTTTGTAATTATTTAAAAATACTCTACCTGTGTCAGAAAAAAATACTCAAAACTGAGTTAGTTAGGAAATACTGAAGTGTACACTCTTCATCTACAAATTAAAGTTTATGTTTTACTATAATGGCTTTCATTAAATGGGGAGAGGAGAGGACTAAAGGATGAGGAATTCCTTTTGTTTCTTCTTTTAGGCTGGAAACACTGATGCTTTATTATACTATGTCAAACTACAATTGCTCCTTCAAATGTAAAAATACAAGACTACATGAATAAGGCAATTCCTGTATTCAAGGATGCATGAGGATATTAAATCTACACCCCAACTCCTGCAAATGGCATGATAAGCATTTTTCTAATGTTTTATTCATGGGTAAGCTCACGTTATGTAATGTTTGAGTACATTAAATGGTCAAAAGCATTCCATTAACCAGAAGCTGTGAAGTCAGTGGGGTGGCTGTTGCAGCGTTTAGTCTCCTCAGAGTGGTAAACTGAGTAGTCAACAAAACAAAGGGGAGCTGCATGTAACTGGAAGATGCAGCACAGCAAAACGTGATGCATTTTAAAAAATGCTTAGGTAGAAGGCAGAAACAAAGAAAATGTAACCACAAGCACTTGTCAAAGCAGATAAAAACTTTTCATACTATTTTCAGCTGGGGAGCACATCAATAGCACATGAGGATACCTCCAAGAGACACTTTTTAAGCGTCAAAAGTAACCACTTGTTCTACAGATTCCAATGCTACTTCTGGCAGAAAAAATTTCCTGTAACTCATATTGCTTGGCTCTGAGTGGTATCAAAGACCCAATACACAGAAACACCAACTAGAGCAGACAGCTTGTAGAATGAAGCAGTCCAAAGCTGATGGTAACTGAAGCTCTCTGAAAATGTGGAGGCAGTAGAGAAGGTTTAAACAGCATTTCACAATGTAAAAAGTGTAGTCAACAAAATTAATATCAGCTGGGATGTAGCCATAAATCTCCTTTTAGCTGTGGTCCCTCAGCRTTCAATCTAACTGGGAAAACATAACAACTATAAAACTGTCTTGCAGTTTCAGAAGAAAACTAGTAAAAATGTTACAGGGACACCATGAAGATCAGAAGGATTGGGAACTTGATGAGATTTATGATTTGAAGCATATCTGTCTTTAAATCACTGCAGCTTTTTTTAACCTCTCCAATTACAACAGCAAGGTAAAATTATGCATTACAACCATAAGCCAAAAAACTAACCAGAAGCAAGCACAAGGAGAGGAGTGACCTTGATCAAAGTCCCCAAGAACACAGAAATTCATATATTCATGAGAACTCCTGATGAAACAGTGAACTGCAGAGGGGTTTGATTCTCATGAAAAATTATAAGCTATCAAATGATTTTCAAAGGGAAGAAAGGTCTTGGTAGGACACTCCTCATATCTTGGGATAAGTTTCTGGTTTTTAATGGAAAAAAATATAAGAAATGTTGAGCAAGAGTTGTCTGACTATATGTATATGTCAAGATCTAACCCAAGCATGATGACTGCCTTTAAGGGTGAGTTTCATCTCATCCTGCAGCAGTTCCCTACAAAACAGTCAGAAGGATCATACGCTAAAAAGTCCTTGATTGTAAAGAGAACTCTGGTTGATGACTTCAGATGTAGGCATATAGACTTCACTTGCACAGAATTAGGTGATACAAATCACTTTCTCAGTGTCATCCCAGCTCAGCCAGACCTACAAGGAAAGGCATTTCAGAACAAGAGTCCCAAGACTCAGCAGTTGCCTTGTTGGAGGAAGGCAGCTCCTTTATGAGATGGTGGGAGGAATCATCAACTGGTTAGTGAAACCATCTCAAGTAGGTCACCCAGTGGTGTCTCTTTCGGAGTCTTAATTGTCTTCCAGCTTCAAATCATAGAATCATAGAATGTCTTGAATTGAAAGGGACATTAAAGACCATCTAGTTACAACTCCTTGCCATGGGTAGGGACACCTTCCACTAGACTGGGTTGCTAAGGGCCCCATCCAGCCTGGCCTTGAATACGTCCTGGGATAGGGCATCAGTCTGTTCCAGTGCCTCACCACCCTTACAGTAAAGAATTTCTTCCTATAATTCCTTCTTAATATTGAATCTAAACCTGCTCTCTTTCAGTTCAAAACCACTCCCCTTTGTRCTATCACTACATGCTCTTTTACATACATGTAAAATGTCCCTCTCCAGCTGTCCTGTAGGTTCCTTTTAGGTACTGAAGTGCCAGCAATTAGTTCACCCTGAAGTTTTCTCTTCCCCAGGCTGAACAATGCCAATTCCCTTAGCCCTTCCTCATAAAMTAGATGCTCTAGCTCTCCAATCATGCTGAAACTGGAACAGAACAAGAACCAGCCTGAAAAAAATCTCTGTCATGCATTGGGGTAATGAACTGATAATTATGATAGCCCAAAGACATCTGTGTCTACACTGACTAAACCAAACATCTCTTCCTCAGCAAATCAGAAAAGAGGCTCAGTCACACTAGAGTTTTGCTCATTAATTCACTTTCTGTGAAGCCAGTACCAGTCTGGAACCTTTTCCAATATATGCATTTCTCACATTTATTTTTCTCTGCTTGAGGCAACAGAAGAACAAATGAATACAACATGGTGATGCTATGAAGCCATTAAGTGCCCAAGAGCAAAGAGGCAGAGCTTTCAGGAGAGAAGCATCTCAAAAAAGTCAGTTTTTGGGAGCTTCATTGTATAGAATTAATTTACCTAACTAGAAGGAGCAGTCCTTTTTTTTCTTTTAAGTGTAATACCTAAAGCTAATTTCCTTCATCACTGAGAATAAGGCCATTAGTAAATGCAAATCTTCCATTAGAGTTTACATTACTTAGTGCATTTGAAAACTGTACTCAACATGATTAAGCCTTTTGCTTCTCATATATATTGATCTTGGCTATCACTGGGGAGTGATCCTGTAACTTCTAGATCATGCAATATAGTCTTTATAGCTTAAGCAAAGGGAGTTAGCACTTTTACTTATGGTTATGAAATAGTTCATATCTTCCACTGTTCAAGGACAGCCAAAGATATGCAATACATACCAAGAAGARGTTACATGCAAATATACAGAGTGATGAACCCTGAAAAGTATATTCTGCTTTGCCTTTTCTAGCTCTGTACAGAAGCTGATAACCTTGAATACACTGAAATAATTTAAAGTTATCGTGAGGGGACAAAAAGTGCTTCAAATGGTTTTATATAGTATTGAATTTATACAATTAAGAAAGATTTAAATTGCTTATATTTTAAAAATGTAGAACATCTGAAAATACATTGCTTTAATTATTTAGAAGTGCTTTAGCTGCTCAAACTAAGTTACTTTAATTTAGAAAGCCTGTTGCAATATGCATAGACTTAAAATTCAACAAACTTTTAAAATTGATCTAAAAGTTCCTTCTCTTAACTCCAATTCTTTCATTAATTAAAAATATTTTTCATTCCAATTGTTCTAAATGCAATTTTCAGCTAAGTATGCCCATGTGCCTTTAATTTAAAACAGTAAAGAGCCACAACAACTAAATAATTTTTATTTTTATTTTGGATCTTTCTTAAAAAGATAGAAAAAAAGGCAGGTCACAAGTCCTGGACTAATATCCTCTCCTTTGCCACAAAAACACACAATATACAGAATATCAATGTGAGCTTGCTTCCTCATGCTACTCTGTCTTTTTATTCTAAGTCTGGTCTTCAAAATCCAGTCTCTGGAAATTAATTTCACAGGGTGGGTTATTGAAAAAAGTTCTTATTTTTCTTTAGTAGAATCAGCCTTTGTTCTAGAGCCTGAAGGGACTATTCTGATCACCTTGYTGGATAGTCAGAGGTTCAAGATCCTACCTCCATGCAAAACCCCATACTAGTTCTGAACAAACACAGAACACCTTTAAGGGGCTCATCCCCTACTGGCTTAAAAAACATTTATAAAGTCCAGTCAAGTGGCCTCTTACTCTTCTTTTGGATAGGATAAAGGGACTTCCCTCCATACCCATCGAACATAGGTTTTCTAGGTTTTATTCTTGTGATAAGAATAGCTGTGCATTTTTCATAGTGTTCCCTCCTGAAAACCTTCCAGCCTCTCCAGATCCTGTAGGCATTGCTCATGCTAGATCTAGAGAATTGCACAAATGTCTTTCCTGTTGCCTAAACCAAGGACAGGCAGAAATGTGCTCTCCAAGGCCTCTTGGGCTGAGTTAGGCAGAGCCATTCTTGGCTGCCTGGCTCTGGACTTCCAGCTAGAGATGGCTGCGTTGTTGATTTCTTGGAAACAAGTCAATGCTGCTATTAGCAGTGCTTCGTCGGGTGTTTCCACTCCCGTGGGCTCCCTCGATGAGCCGGGAACCCTCTCCGAACAGGAGGCGGGGGATGGGCAGGAGGAGCCCGGGTCC